>MU270061.1:16641-74725 GCA_021432635.1 Thozetella sp. PMI_491 | reverse complement strand
GGGCTTTCACCCGTCGGCCCACCCACACAAGCACGCCTCTCTCCCCTGGTGGCCCTCCGCACTGGCGCACCCAGTTTCACCACGTCAAGAGCGACCCCTAGACGCCCCCCGGCTCTCCCACCACACAATTTTCGCTCCCGCCCTCCCTCAAAAGTCGGCGTGCCGCACTCGACAGTAGCTTCCGTCCGCCCGCTTCCTCCTCCGTCCGACCCAGGAAGAAACACAAGGCTTCACAGGAGTGCCGCCTCGCCATATATCGAAGACACGGCCCTCGGGTTCTGCTGGTACCGCATTCCGCCTTTGACTTGGTGCTGCCTGTCCTTGCAGAGGTGCACCTAGCTCCTTGCCCCCCCACGTTTGGCCAACCTCCCCCGCCAAACTATAGCGGCAGCAAGCTGGCCCTGTCCGACGCGCCCATTGGGGCCAGCTCTCCCTCGCTTCTCACGTGGCTGGTTGACCGCAGCCACGATTGGCCTCTCTCCGTTGTTTTTTTTCTTCGCTTTCGCGTGACTCGACTGCATCGCGCGATATCAGCGCGGAGCGACGGGAGACAATTCCCAGTGGACGAGTGCCAAACATCCAGACAAGGGCATCCCACGGCTCTGCATCCTTAGAGCTGAAGGCCCAAAGCCGGAACCGCTGCAGCAGAAGGTCTAGCTAGGGCGGCCAGAACCCCGTTGCAAAAGAGGGTGCGACCACCTCCCCCCTCCCCAGAAGACGCCAACCCCACGCCCGACTGCAACGTGCTGTGGTGCCCGATTACACGTGGTGCCAGTCCGACCGGTGGTACGGGGCCCCAGACGTCTTGCCTTGAAGCTTTCTGGGCCAGTCGACTGGCTAGCGAGGAACAGCAGAGTGACCTCTGCTCAGGCCCCATCCCACCACGCTCGCCAAACCTTTCTTGTTCCTCGCACCCAACGCAGCCAGGGTCCTTGCTGTCACCCCCATCGGTGCCCACTGGCTTGGATCGATTATATCAAGGGGCGCCGCAACGAACCTGGGCCGCAAAGATTGTTGGAACCCGGCCCTCTCTGGCACACAAGGCCTTTTCGCGTCAACCTCCCGCGCTCCTCCAGTGAGAACCGTGGTCTTGCGCAGCACGGGAAACAAGATCTATTCCCGCCGCCTCTCCGCCATACCCACCTCCGGCCGTCCCATCTGTTCCCAGCCCGGCCAACCAACCACCTCCGTTGGATAACACTGTCCTCAATCGCCTTGGGCACGAAACAAACAGGAGAGCGAGTTGGAGCAACCGAGACCTAGGCCTGGCGGCTCCCGCAGCCCAGTCGTACTCGACTAACAAACCCGCTTTGACTTGAGGGGACCCCGCGCACCGCGCAATACACAATCGCGAGAGCGGAAAAAGCAAAAAACCGGCTACCCCACCTCCCTTCCTCTCAGCCTGACTGACCCGTGTGGTCAAGTCGCATGCTCATACGGACGGCACGCGGTGTTCTCGCACTCGACATGCCATCATGTCGCCCAAATTAAAACCGTTGATCCTGCCCCAGCTGGTAGAAGAGAGGCGGAGGCTTGAGGTCCAGCGACCGTCCACCGAGGACGAGCCTACATACATCTTTTATACGCACAACTCATCGTCGTCCGACATCGCGTCGCCATCCCCGGCGACCCCCACCTTCTCGCGCGGCCACTCGAGGTATTCCGGCTCTACATCTTCCCTCGAGCTGATGCCACCCTCTTGCGCCGAGAGCCCTGTTTCGCCGACAACCCAGCTCCCACACCAAACCAAGAACAGCAAATCCCAACTGCCCGACGTGCAGGAAGATCCCCTCGAGCGGGAAGACGAGGATACGACCATTCTTGCTGCCCACCCGGACTTTGACGAGTGCTTCTGTAAGTCCCATCGCCGCGCATTCCACCCGTGCGCGCTTGCTCCTCGCATAGTCTACCCTGCTAACTTGCAGTTGACAGGCGAAAACGGTGCGTGCGCGCGAGACGACGCCCACCTGGCTGAGAGCACGTTTCACCCACTCTTCATCTCCGATGTGGACTACGATCTTGGCTTTTTGAGCGACAGCGACTTCGCCGGGAGCCCGCGGTACAAGAAGCGGCGCAACGGCTCAGAGTCATCCTTCGGCGGTTGGAGCACTCGCTTGGGTGCGAGGTTCCCGAGCATCCCTCGCTGGAGGTCAACTTTGAAGCGCTCCAATCTCACCTTCTCCCCGGCCTCTGAGCCTTCTTTTGACCGCCATCCCAGCCTCTCTCACGCCGCATCTAGCAGGTCGTCGTCTGTGTCGGCGCTGAGCCGGAGGGTACCGGACCGCACCGGCGAGCCGCCGGTCCCTTCCACCCCAGCGCTCTCGCTTTATGGTAGCGCCGAGAGCATCGCTCTCCCCGCGCCTCTCGACATCGACAAGGCGAACGTTCGAGAGAGCCTGGAGAGGGACCGATCCTTGGCCACCACCCCACTCCTCCCGCCGCTCCTAACCGAGAAGCCCCCTCTACACCCGATCCAGGTGCCGTCTCTGCAACCATCGCCTCTTCAGTCCCCGAGTGTCGCGCCATCGCCCATACCCGACGCACTAGCATCGTGCTATCCCACCCCGCCGCTCAGCACTAAGGCGTCAGTGTCGTCTTTCCGACGAAAAGGCAGCCTGTCTTGTGCCACAGGCGAGATGCCGTCGTCGATCCCGGACTTGCTCGAGCAGCACGATGCTTGGTCCGACCGACTTGGCCACGCGAACTTCACCATTATTCCTCGGCCGTATCTACCCGAAATGGCCGACATGGAGACCTTGGTCACTTTCCGCGGAGACTGGGACCTAGCTAGGGTTAACTACACCAAGCACCTGGTTCGCACCGGAGAGCACTATGGGACCACTTCCAAGACGTACGCTCTCACGCAGGCGAAGTGGGCCGAGATTGAGCGCGAGTGGCACACTGCCGAAGATAGGTTGATCGACCGCTTGGCCACCGAACAGAGCAAGGACGCGCTCGCTCTCGTCGCTCTGCGCCGGGCGCCCGAAGACACGGCACCTGCCACTGTTCCACGAATGCTCAGCGCCGAGGGTAAGTTTCCCGAGCGGGGCGACGTCGACATTGTCGGGCCAATGACCCGTGATGCTGTCATGGTCCGCGATGGGCCCGAGGAGAAGAGGAATGGCGCTGCACTCTGGCTCAAGAACTTTGCTGGGAAGGTCGGCTTCAGGCGATGAGGATGGACCGCGGCCTTACTTTAAGGGACCTAGATCCCGACGACATAAACGTTCACGACAACGATTCACTGTTGATACTGCCCTCGCGATATTCTTTGGCGTTGTTGCCTTGGAGTTCACTGCAAACGAGATACCCCCGCCACGTTTGTCATTCTCTTAACCTGAACGAGTCTACGACGCAACTCACGTTGTATTCTCCTTCCGCCTTACGGCACCTTCCACAAATTATTGTTTAAGTATATTGTTTACGATGTCGGCCCCGGGTCAGAACTTGAAGCGAACCGAACAACCGCTCTGGTGTACATATTCGAACCGAATTGCACGGCTTTGTGACACCAATGGGACTCCTTGGCGCCTTTTGTCGCGATAGAGATGGCTAGGATGAAGGGGTCTCCGCTTCGCAGCTTTTGGATTGGTGTTTCCTGGCGTTGTCGGGACGGCTAGCTAGGTCGTACCGGAGTACGACGGTTATGTTCACGAATTGGTAATACAAAAAATATCTGAAAAAGGGAGGCATAGGGGGGATCGGTTGGGAAAACAACGTGTCGGCCCTGCACTGCTGCAATGCCCCTGTACCTTGTGTGTCATGCTCGCGCTTTCCCGCTGGAGCAAAGGGGGGGAGGTGTCAACAGGTATCTCTACGCCGGGTGTGGCCGCCCTAGCGGGAGACGCAGCCACGCAGTAGCGCATGTACACTTATGGCTTGTCTTAATGTTGGGCTGTCTTCAGTCGCATAGCGATGGATCAATTAGGCGATACTGGAGAGATTGACTCGCCGCAGCCAGTTAGCTTACACAAAACAAGTACAAAGTCCAAAATTCATCCCGGAACGCATCATCGCATAGAGCCGTTCACGAGTTACTCCAAACCTGTTCTGGTTAGCCAGGGAACCGACAAGAGATCGGCCATATACCCATCCCTCCTAGACCTCCAACGCTCCCGGTGTTCCACCACGCGACGCGCTCACCGAGCGCCAGAATGATGGTTTGGGGACGGACAACGTACTGCCAGGCTACACGGGCAACCGTGGAGTCTTGGCGGAGTAGGCGGCTTGGGTTTGATTCGACCAGAGGCTTGTACAAGGAGTCTTGCCACGCTTCCCGGGCGCAGCCCCCGGGCACAGTCTCCCCGCGAGACCACAAGCAAACGGCAAGCAACAGATTCTGGGGGAGGGGCAAGCAGGGTCCTACGGTTGTCGTGGCCCCGCAAAGAGCAGGAAGGCGAAGAAAACTTGTCCACTGCGCCCGCCTATGTTTCAAATATGGTGGAAGGCTTGGTTCTTGGTCTGTAAAACTCTGCCCCCGGTCGCCAGAGTGGCCAAGGGGTTTTTCCCACGCTCAGAAAGCTGCCTACGCCAATTTGGTGTGACAAGAATGCTGCGCCCGGCGCTATCGCGGTTGGGGTTGTGGTTGGGCCTCGGGGTGGGCTGTTTCATCACCTTAGATGCCTTCGCAAGCGCAAGCCACGTGCTTCTGGCATCCGACCCCAGGTTCGCAAGGCCATGCGTTCCTGGGACCAGACACGGAGACGCGGCATCTCCCGCTTTGTGCCTCCAGGACAACACCCCTAGGAAAGCGCCGCGTCGATCCTTGGCACGCTAGCGTTCTCAGGGACAATTTTCCGTCGTTCGCTGAAATGCCGGATAGAAACACTAGTCCCCGGGGCAACTTAAGGAAAAGAGGTACTCTAGGATGGCCAATTCTATGTTTGCATGCTGTCCAGCAAGACTTCTCGTGCTGTAACCGGCTCTGCTAGGGTTGGGTTGGAAGATGAACTCCAGCGGTGGGGCTGCGACCCGCCCTAGGCTTCTAAGTCGTCTTGTTCACCTGAAGAAAGAGTCGATTTACCTAAAGCTCTAGGTGAAGATATTGCTAGGGACTGCCACAAAATGCTCGTCGGCGTGCAGTCCGGCACACACCGGTGGCTGTGCGTCCTCAATCTTCGTCCTCCGGTTTCGAAATCCTCTGTTTCCCTCTGCTTGACCTCCGATCCGGCATCAGCACAGGCTTTATGCTCGCCCCTCACTAGACCTGTTTGGGGTATACCACAGCAACCCTAATCTGGCAAACCCCGCCAACGCAGAGGGGCCTTTTGACCGCCATCCGTTGCCAAACCAAAACACCTCTCGACGTCCTACAGCTGGAGTCCGGCGAAGCCTTGAGCTCGTGTCTCGGTTTTTCTTGGGTTTCATATAACTTGATCGATTCTTGGCCGCATTTCTCCCTCTTCGACCACGCCTTTCCTCGCGATAACTGACAATGGCTGATGCGATAGTCTACCGCGCCAGCACAACGGCGCCAGTGAATATTGCCGTGGTCAAGTATGCCACTCTTTTTCTTGCCTATGCCCGGCAGTACGCTCAGTGCTCAGTTTATGCTTACACCCGCTTGCTCCAGGTATTGGGGAAAGCGTGACCCGAAGCTTAACCTTCCCACCAACAGCTCTCTGTCCGTGACCTTGTCCCAAGACGATCTCCGGACCCTAACCACCGCCTCTTGTTCATCGTCGTATCCGGCCTCGGAAGGCGACTCCTTGCTCCTCAATGGTGAGCCGTCCGACATCTCCGGCGCACGTACCCAGGCATGCCTCCGCGAGCTTCGTAACCGCCGTACTACCCTCGAAGCGGCCGATCCTTCCCTACCAAAGCTCTCTGCATTGCCTCTCCGTCTTGTATCCGAGAACAACTTTCCGACAGCCGCTGGGCTAGCCTCCTCTGCCGCCGGGTTTGCCGCGCTAGTCAGGGCCATCGCTGATCTCTACGAGCTCCGCGAGACCCCGGCCGAGCTCAGTCTCATCGCCCGCCAAGGCTCCGGCTCTGCCTGCCGTAGCCTGTTCGGCGGCTATGTGGCGTGGAGGATGGGAGACTCGCCCGACGGGGCGGACTCGATCGCAGATCAGGTCGCGGAAGCCGCCCACTGGCCCGAAATGCGCGCCCTCATCTTGGTAGTTTCGGCTGCCAAGAAGGGCGTGAGCTCGACATCCGGCATGCAACAGACGGTAGCAACGTCCACCCTGTTCAAGGAGCGGGTCGCCAGTGTGGTTCCGGCCAACATGGCGGCCATTGAGAAGGCGATCGCGAACCGGGACTTTGCTTCATTCGCCGAGGTGACGATGCGCGACTCTAATTCGTTCCATTCCACCTGCTCAGACACGTATCCCCCAATCTTCTACATGAACGACGTCTCGAGAGCTGCCATCCGGGTCGTCGAGGCTATCAATGCGGCCGCCGGGAGGACCGTCGCTGCCTACACGTTCGACGCCGGCCCGAATGCCGTCATCTACTACCTGGAGCAGGACACCGAGGCTGTTGTTGGGACCTTCTACCACATTCTGGGAGAGCTCGACGGGTGGAAAGCGAATCTTGTCCAAGGACTAAGGGCCGGCCTGTCTGTGGATGAAGCCGTCACTGCCCAACTCAATGGTGGTGTTAGCAGAGTGATCCAAACCGGTGTAGGAACTGGCCCTATCAAGGTCGAGGAGCATCTTGTGGGCCTGGATGGCAACCCTGTCAAACGCTGATGGGCCCCGTTAATTGCCCAGCAGTTGGTCATGTTGGTTCGCATTCGTGACTGATGAAGATTTCCTTGCACAGGACGAGAAAGTCCCTATACAGTCAATCCGCTCGCAAACCGAGTCTTAGAAACAACACGCAGCGGCACATACGTGCTCTAATCAACCTATATTAAACTGCTGCACACACGTCTTGTCCTATCAGTATGCTCAAAATGAGCCCAGGTAGCCCATGTGAGCAATTTCGCAGTCTGCCTGAGCAATAGGCTCACATTCTTCATATACAGCTATGCGGAAGCTCATTAGCCAATGTAGCCTGGATGATGTAAGAAGTAAATTCTCTATTTTATGTCGACCGTAGTTCCATCATCATCCAAGACAATTTATAGATTGCTAGTACACGAAGTAAAGTGTCGCTAGTGTAATGTTGTGGTAGCGTGCGCGGCGCTGGATTAGAGAGTACTTCCGTACCTCGCCCGAGGAAAGCTCACCCCAGTCAAGCTGCTAGCAAATAACGCGGGGAAAGATGTAGCCCCGGCTAAGGATCGACAGCGATAAGGAATGAAAGGGCTTATCGAAACGGGGAGCAGCGGCCTCACGTCACTGGCCCAAGTCGCGCCTCCCATTGAACACGACTGACCTTTGTGGAAGGTGAAAAGTAGACTCTCAATTCCGCCCTTACCTCCAACCCAGCCCTACAAACAACCAAGCGCGACCTGGCCGACCGTCTCAAGACACCCACCCTTCCTCTCAATTCCGACCGACAATACCACCTTGCCAATCGAATCGTGCTGCTGGTTTCCCCGCCCACCCCATTTTCTCTGTTCACCATCTCCTCTCTGCCATCCAGCGGTCTCGGACCTCCATGTCGTCACGATGAGCAGAACAGTCTACGACATCGACCAGGCGGGCAATGTCATTTGCACCTATGTCGACTCTGGCAAGGCAAATCTCAAGATCGTGAGTTGTGCAACGCATCAGCCCTCGGAACAGCCGGTCTGACGACCCTGAGGCGCGCTGGCTGGGACCTGACGCCGTGGTGACAGGACAAAACGAAGGTGCCTTTCGCCAAGGCCGTATTCTACGCATTCCTACCCGCTGGGTTCCCCTATACGGTCACAGACGACTATCTCTCCTACCAACTCTATGACTCCCTACAAGCCTTCTCCTCCTCGATCACCTCTCTCCTCGCCAACCGTGCCGTGCTCGAGGGATTGGGTGTCGGCAACTCGTCTACGTCGCCGACCAGCGCCCTGATCTTGCAGATTATTCAGGACACATTCTCCCGCATGGCCACGATTCTCTTCGCGCACCGGATGGGCCAGGCAATCGAGCCAGAATGCAAATTCTACCGCTTTCTTGCCGATATACTCAATGACAGCGCCCAGTTCCTCGACCTCCTCACCCCAGCCCTCCCATATTTCCCAAAGTTGGGCGTGATGGTATCGTCCAGCATACTACGCTCACTATGCGGCGTTGCAGCGAATGCCAGCAAGGCAAGCCTGTCGGCGCACTTTGCCTTGAACGGCAACCTAGCTGAGCTCAACGCCAAGGAAGCATCGCAGGAGACGGTTGTTAGCCTGCTAGGTATGCTAACGGGAACCCTAGTCGTCAAACTAGTCCACGACAAACAGACAGTATGGGCCTTGATGATCGTGTTGGTGGGCGTCCACCTGGCGATGAATTACCGCGCAGTTCGTAGTGTGAAGATGCGCAGTCTCAACCGTCAGCGGGCCACCATTGTCTTCAAGGAGTACCTAGAGAGCGGGGCTATCCTAAACCCAACACAGGTCTCGCAACGCGAGAGTATCCTCCGTCAAGGCCGAGGAAACTTGACCAGCAAGAGCGGCGACTACAGGGGCTACTGCAACTTCGGCAGCTACGGGGACATCCGCGGCTGGAACCCACGGGGTTACCAGCGCTACGATTTCGAGACTTCGGGCTATTTCCTAGGTATCTGGCACCGCGCCGGAAACTTTTACATGCGTCTCGCTCTGAAAGAAGGAATCCGCACCACACACTCGGCTTGGTTTGATGCTGTCACCCACGCCTACCACTTTGACTCGGCGCTGAAGGATGGCCTGGAGAGCCACTACGAGAACGAGATGCCCATCGGCTACGTATCAGACGAGCAGAAGGCCTCGGTCTTCGCAGCTCTGACGAGCGCGGGGTGGGACCTGGAGACGAGCGCGCTCGAGACGACAACGCCGGTGCGAGTGCGAGTGGGCGAGGGCAAGAAGGGCATGTGATCACCCCAATCCCCTCCCTTCCCCGGAATGTTCTACGTCGACGGGAATCGTGCCCAGTCGACGAGAGCCACGAGACGACACCTTGCTGATCTTCCAGGAACCGAGCAGTCCCCGCAACAGCAGAAAAAGACCCGGCACACCTATCCACATTCCATCCAGGACACGAGGTGAAGCATGATTAGGCATAGAGGCGTTCCATGGAATAGAAGGTCAAGTGGCCCACTACCGCGATATGGGCTTGCACTTACCCCGGCCAGACTTTGCGTTGGGGCAGATGAACAACATGTACATTATGGACGATGCGACCAGATATAATGCTTGCCAGACCCCAACTCAATTTTGTCTCAAATGTGGTTGGTTGGCCCCGTCTTTAATGAGGGCCCGGTGCCGCGGGGGGACAACCGTTGCGAGAGACAGGATAGGGTTGACGATGATAGGGGAGTGGTTGAATGGTTGCTACAGCCACGCGCCTTGGTACCAAAAACCCAGTGTCTACACCAGTAACAACGCCTTGTAGCAGGAATACCCGACCCACCCGACCAGATGCGTTGACTCGAAGTAGTAGTAATACATTGTCGGAAAGGCAGTCCCGATGCTATACATCTCAGACCAGACCGAGAGTTCGCGCGGCTCTCATCTTGAAACCCTCCCACGAGTTCAGTTTCGGGCGCACATCGAGGAAGAAATTGACCTTTCCAGCGCCCTTCTCGCCAGGTCTTCCCGCATAGAAGTCGATTACGTATTCCACCTGGGTGCCGCATCTGTCCACCACCCAATCGTGCCGGTCAAAGGGGGCAGTATATCCGAGTAGAGTGTTTAGGCGCGCCTTGGGCGTCATCTTCTCGCTCAGTCCCGCGAAACTATGCAGCCGTGGCCCGCCACACGCCTTGTTCACCGGGGAGACGTATGGCTTCTCCCATTGCAAAATCTCGGCCCAGGCCCGTTCGTTCACGGCGTTGTGGATGGGCACCACAGTTCTCATGTCGTTTACCCTTGCACTGTCATATCCCTTCCGCTTCATGGCGTCGAAAAACATTTTCTCGGACGGATAGATCCAGTTCCCGCTGGCCGAGGTCCCCGTCTCCTGCTCATGGTTGACCGGGCACGACGAGGGGCCGGGGGAAGAAGAGCGCGGAATGCTTGAAATAACACGGTCGGTGCCGAGGTGGGAGGGAATCGCCGGTAAGTTTGCGGATGGGTTCGGCGCAGCACGATCTGTGCTATCGGCGGGTGTTGTCGGTTTGGATGAGGCGACGCCCCAAGATCCGGACCACGATCCCGTCCAGGATTTGGACCAGGACCAAGACCACGTCCCAGGCTGAGGAGTGCTCAGCGGCGAGGCAGTAGCGGCAGGCCCTGGGTGGCGCACAATCTGATTGTCTTGTAGTCCGTCCTCCTGCGTCGCAGCTGGAGCCGACCTGGCCTGCCGCACCCATGTGTCGCGCGTTTTGTGGTCGACGGGGCACTTGGCCTCATCGTCGTTCGCGTCTCCTTCCTTCATTGCTGATGTATTAGTGGCGTCCTTCCGACCGACAAGGACAGTGTCTAGAATATCGTTGTGCATGCTGATACCATCGTTCCGAGAGGCGTTGGCAGTTGGTGGTTCCAGTCATCAAAATTCAAACCATGGGCCGGGGAGCTTTGCCGCTACGTCAACCACATGTCCAGCAGGGGAGAGGGAAAAAAAAAAGCGTTTAGCAACGGCACCACTCTGATTCGACTCTAGCCCGCCCGGCTCCCGCCCCAAAATTTCAGCCCGGCTGGGAACAGCCTTGTCGCCTCAGTCACGTGTAGATGTGAGCTTGCTGAGACACAAGGATAACTAAGGCACGGAGTCTTACATAATGGAAATCCCTCAGTGGCCAGCCCTTTGGTGTGGAGAGAGAGCTTGAGCCTTGAGAGGTTCGTGAGAGACGGTTACCTAGCATAGCATGGCTTGCATGCAGGAGCTCACCTTTGTCTCTAAAGCTATCAGCTTCTTCGGGGTACATTGACCCGGCCAAGCTTTCAGCCGTCATAGTCGGCCCGCATCATCACAGGCACCAGAGGATTCCAATGGCGGTAGCTGGACGTGGACAGCATTGCATTGTGTCGCCAATATAGAGGAGGGTTGGGGGTTGGGTAGCACTCCAGGCATAGACAAACGGGGGTCAGCCCAATGATAGATGTGACTGTGCTATCAAACTATTCCATCATCTTGCCTCGACGTCGTCTCAACCACGAAATTGGCCGCGAAGCCTCTCCACCCTGTGGCTGGCTATTTACCCCATCCATCAGCAATTTTGGCCTTCGGTAAACGAAAGCAGGTCAGCGCAAATGCCCTTGCCAGGCAGGCTTCCCGCGATACTTCGCCCTCTCCGCCTGCCATTTTTTTTCCGCCGTAAGTTCGTACATGGCCGTCTTCTCGTCGAAATTCGCCCGGCCCCCTTCCGCGTAGTATCGCAGCACCTTCGTCACCGTCGTCATCCAGCCCGCCCCAGCTCTGCCGTCATGCAGGAGTCAAGAAAAAAATACAAAAAGGAACGCTGGCATGGCATGGTAGTGTTCTGAAGTCTCGGCATCAAGCCGTGTGGTCAGATTCCGCTCAGGCAAAGGCAGCAGCACCTCCGGTCTCGATAGCATCGATCTCGGCCAAGCTGAGAGGAGAGCGGCGGAAACGAGCGGGGAGTTCGTTGCGGTCGAAGGCCACGCCCTTGGGGGCGCTGACCGGGCCAAGGTCAGCGCCCGAGTGCCCGCCAATGCCGCCGCTGCTTAGCTTAATTGTCTTGCGCAGAGGGCCATGCTGCTGGGCATGGTCGCGGTAAGAGCTGAAGGTCGAGTGTGTGGTCTGGGCAGACGAGAAGGAGGCAGGAAGAGACTGAGTAGGCGACTGGGGGTGCGGTTGCGGTGTATGGTCAACCGAGGCTACGCGGAGGAAATTAGCATTCGCGCGATCAGGTTAGCTGCGGCAGACACGCTCACCAGGAAGGCTCCTCTTGCCAAGGAACTTGATTGAAGGGGTGCGCTCCAGGTGCTGGGCAGCCTGTCGGAGGGCTCGTGTAGGAATCATCGTGCTTGCTGCAGGTTATTGGTGCGAACACGTGCGGGCTGTAGCTTGGGCACCGTTGGGGCTTGCCGGAGCTCCGTCAGGATTCCCGGCTTAGGGTGAAGAAGGAAGGGAGAGAAGAAGAAAAGACGGAAGAAAAGAAAAAAATGGAAAGCTCCCTCTCGCAACGATTTGCTGTCCTAAGCTTTGGTCTTCGCGCACCAGGAGTCAGCAGGTCAGATCGCAAAACTCAGCGAGCTAGGGCTGCTAGGACAGATCGAGGGAGGAGAAGGTTTGACAACGAACTCGAGAATTTCGGGTCGAGGGGGTCTGGTAATAATTGGCGAAGACTCTTTTGGGGGGGTGGGAGAGAATATGGGGGGGGGGGGGGGGCAGCCACAAGAGAGGGATTTTCACAAGCTTCGGGTCCGTTAGCAGGCGTCCGGTTCCCCGAAAGCCGAACAACGGCCACCGAATTTCTCCTTCTCCACAAGGCGTCCGCTTTCGAACCCCCAATCCCAGCAACGCCACACAATTCGCCCCTCTGTTTATCTACGAACTTGCATGACAGGAACACCCAAGAACGGGGCCTTGGTCGCGACGCGAGAGGTGTAGACGCTCGCTCGGCACATATTCACCATCTCGAGGGGGCGTCTTCTCCAGTCTTCTCCAGCAAAGCTTATCGCCTCCGCTCGGAATCATGCGACTTTACATTCGGGGAAGCTTCTGCATGTCTCGAATCATCCCTCGTTCCCCCACGACCGTCGGCTCGTCTCAGTTTCCCCACAACTGGTTCGATATCCCCGGAGCTGGCCGGAACCCTCCGATTTCGGATCAATTCTTGTCTACTCGTCGCCATGACGCGATGACGCGGGCGACTTGAAGATGGTCTCGTCCCATGATTCGCCAGGCCGATGCTCCTTTATTCCTCGCCTCGAGACGCTCTCCTCGACTGAGAGCGGCGACTCAACAACGCACTGGCTTGTGCTGTGGGCGAGCAAGGCAAAACTCCTCTCTTCGCTCGGCTAGCCTGCTCTCTCGGGCTTCTGCTGGCCTGTATAATGCTCCAAAGCCGCGCTCCGAAAAAACATGCTTCACGCGCTTCCGACTCGTCGGAATCAAATGTCGGCGGCTATCGACGATTCGATCTGCTCTGCCAAGCCTTATAAATTGAATGAGGTTGACTGCCCTGGCTTAGCGGCATATCTCGGCCACCTGTACCTGCCTACCTACCTACCCATATTGATGTACAACCCGCACAGGCTGCGAATCGGCGGGCCACTTCTAGCCACTATTTCCGACGTGGTGGTTGTTTGCACTCGATTGACAACCGTCGTAAGTCGTAAGTGACAAGCGCACGCGTAGCATTTATAACACCACGGTGATGGCCACCGCCAGCTGTGTGCAGCCGCCTCTCCAGTGGGAGGAGCTTGCTCCCTTCTAGTCTGCCGCCCCAACCGTCAGGCATGCGATTAGTTGGTGGGAAGAATGGCATACTCGGGTGGGATAGCGATTGCTACGACTCAAGGGCACTGCTCGTGTTCACCATCCCATAGACGATACGCCACAGCTTAGTAGCCTAACCGTGGATAGTGTCATTCGTCATGAATCTCTTTCGCTAATCACCACCCCATTAACTTGTCACTACTGACAGATCTAGTCGAGCAAGTAGCGTAGACCGACAGCAACTAACACAATAGCCAACGCCGTTAACTTCCTAAACATCTACGCATACTCGAATAGGCAAATGCCTCGATCCGTCAGCATGTGGTCCCTGGGCGACAGTGTGGGAGGTTTGCTTGGACTGGAACTGATGATATTTACTAGCTCATGCCCTTGTCACATCTAGGTTGAGCGTAATGTGCTCTCCCAGTGAGGAGGGAACTGCGACTCTTGGTCTGGATTACAAAGCAATCGTGGAGGCGTTCGGACGTGCCCCCGGGGAGTTTCTGCCTCCGATGCTGTGAGAGCTGAGATTGCTGTCGCCAGACAGGCCCTCGCCTGTCACCGGCCCCCTGGTGACATTCACCCCAATAACCACTACCGAACTATCGGTTTCGCGTGAGCGTCAGTTTGCCGGTCAACGGGGTAAAACTTCTGCCCTCGACAGAGTTATCAAATAGCAAGCAGCAGCTTTAGGCCGTCCTGAATCCAGGCCGCCCATGGCCGCCCGAGCGCGCCGGAGAAATAAGAGATGAGCCTACAAGAAAAAGGCAATACTACGCGAGGAGGGTGCAGATAGTTGATGGTAGGTGTCCTTGATGTGCACTATGGGAGAGGCTTGCTAGATAGGAACAAGTAGGGCACGTAAAACTGGCCGCATGCGTTCGCGAGGTGGACATAGCACGCTTGCTCGGTTGTTTACATCAGTCGCTTTCCTTGTTGGAAACAATGTGCTTCAGCCAAGCCTCGTCGCGAGGAATGAACCGACAGTCATATGCACGGGGGTGCGCCAGCACCTCGCTATACAAATCGGAGAAATCAATGGCATCTAGGTTGGTGGTCCTCGCTTCCTTGTCCTCCTTCATCTCGAAGGCCAAGACAAGACGGATAATCATAGCATAAATGATGCGGTTGCTGAGGGCAGCAGCTGGGCAAATGCGGCTACCGGCCCCGAAAGCCAAGTGAGGCAGAGCCAAATCGTTGTCGATATACCGCTCCGGGTTGAATTCCCAAGCGTCTGGGCCGAACTTGGCGATGTCATGATTCGCCTCTTGAGCGTTCATCAAGATGGTGATTCCCTTGGGGATGAAAACGTCGCCGTACTGTATGTCCTTTGCGGTGCGGCGCGGGATGGCGTACGGCGTCGTAGTCCAGAAACGGAGCGCCTCCATGCCGATACTGCGAACAAGTTCCACCTGAACCTTGTCTTCCCGGAACGCGTTCTTCCACGCCTGATCTCGGTCACCGTCATATGCTTCGAGGATTGCGTTGTATATTTTCTCTTGGTACTTCTTTCCCTGCTCGGATGCGGAGAACCAGGCGATAGCCTGGTACACTGCCGAGGCGACCGTGTCTGGTGCCGCCTGCAGGAGGGAGATACACGTCCCGTGGATTTCGTCCTCGGTTAGCTTGTCCTTACCTAGGGAAGCTACTATGCATTCGACAGTCTCGCCGTTGGCGACGCGTTCTTGATACGACTCGTACACCACTTTGATGTGCTTGGCCCGAACCTTCTCAGCGGCGATGGTCTGAGAGGTCGGCTCGGGGATGAGTCGCAAAAGTGGCACGAAGTGACGGTAGTTCTTGGACGAGGACCGTACAGCCGAGATCTGGTTGATGGACTTGATCAAGCGCAGCGTGAATGCGTCGTCGACCTTGCCGAACCGCGCGCCGTATGAGAGCGAAAGGGTCAGGTCGAACACAAGATAACGGAGATGGGCAAACGAGTCAATGGCAGCCCGACCGTTTTGGCCCATGTGGTACAGGTCTTCTACTAGCTGCGCGGACGACGGCTCGATCAAAGGGTAGTACTTTGGCCAGGCCGGTTTGGCCAGCGCTCTCATCGCGGCTGCTCGGCATCTTCGGAGCTGGGGAGTCATGGGAAAGCCAGTGAGGTCGACCCCGAGTTTTTCGACGAAGCCCGGTTGGTCTGGGCGATCGATGAGGTCGTTGGTGTGGCCCACCCACAAATCCTGGATTGCCTTGTAGTCCGACACGATGATGGTGCGCTGGTCGCCCATACGGCACTGAAACAAAGGCGGGTTCCCCAGCTGTTTCCTCCATTCGGTGAAAACGGTGCCATCGTTCTTCTTATTGCGGCCACCCAGCTGATTTAGATGGCCAATAAAGGGCAGTGCGCCTGGCACTTCCGGTATTCCCTTTATGCGCGGGAAATTGGTGCGGTACGCCTCCCTCTTTGCGGCCATGTCAGCGCGATACCCGCCGCCCTTCGCGGGTATGTCCGAAGGCGGCACTTACCAACAAATATGCCACTGCGACCACTACGAGGGCCGTGATGACACCCTGGGGGAGCAGGGCTTTTCCAAAATCACGAGAAACGTCGACGGCAGACATATCGGCCAGGGTCGGATCCGGTTGGCCACGTCAAGCCGGGCGGGAGAGGGAGAAAGTTGATCAGAAGGCTACGCAAATGCGGTAACGGGCGAGGGCAAGATAGCAATAGACCTTTGCAAAGTCTTGGTCGAGGCGCTTGGGGAGGGACTGCCGGGCAATATCAAGTCATGGTCCAGTCGAGGCGCTAGGACGGTACATGTACCGCCAGGGACCATTGGGGGTTTTCGATGTCGGGAATATCTGTATGCCGTGCCACCTTATCAGGCGTGGCCAATATCCTATATGGCGATGGCGTGGCTCCCCTGCTTAGGGCGGCGGGCGCCGTCGTCTAGGCCTGTGCTAGGCCCGTCGCACTCGACTCGCTGCTCCTCGGCCGCGGGCGGACTTGTAACGACTCACTCGGAGGACCCTATCGAGCCAATCTTTAGTGAAGGTTTGTGGCCGGCGGATCGGCAGGACCCCAACAGGCTAGCGAGCAAGTCCCGCCCGCAGGCCAGAGAGTTGCTCCCAGAAGCCGGGTGCCAAGGAGGCCGCAGTCTAGCTTATCAGAAGTCGTCCCCACTTCCCCAGACAAACCGCACGCGGGCGATAGCCCCTTATTCCAGGATACTAGCTAGCTTACGCCTGTCTCGACGCTAGGGCAACCAACCATGGCGCACGAATGCGTACCTGATGGGCCTGGGGGAGCCGTTCTCGTACGTAATAAAAAACGAGGCAAGCCAGGGCCAGAGGGCTTCTTGGGGCCGGGTTCTTCAGCCGGCTCCGCCCTGGCGGTGGGACCTGGGCCTCTTGCCAGCCTCTGCTAGACGTCGCCGCCGGCGAAACACGGCGAATACGAAGACGCCATTGGGCAGTCGGGCATCGAGCTCCGACGACCCACGGGCGTTCGGCCCTAGCGCGCCCCTTGCTGCAGGCATGTGCTCTCCCCCGGCGGGCATGGTGATGGTCCGCCAGGGACCCGTCGGGCTGGGAAGGCTACGCCGTGGAGTCTAGACTCGCCATGCTGCTTCCGGGGCTTCCATCAAACCTGACATGGCCTAACCAGGAGAGCTCCAGCGGCCCGGGGGGGACCCTCGAGAAGATAAATAATGATCCCGCACGTTCCTGGCCTGACGTCCCTTCCTGAGAAGCTCAGGTCCTGCGTCCCTCCCACCTCTAAACTTCCCTCCCTCCCCTTGTGGCTAGGCAAGAAGACAGCAAAATGAGTGATACCAAGGGCGACATCCAGCCCGCTGAGGCTCGGAGCAGCAGCCCCGATGTTGGCTTCTCCAAGGAGACCGAAACAGAACGCCATGAAGTCTTCAAGAAGACGGCAGATGGCGTTGACTTCCGAACCGTCGGCTGGCCGCGGGCGACTGTGATCTTCCTCAAGATAACCTTCGCACTGGGTGTCCTTGCCATCCCAACGGCCCTCTACAGCCTCGGGGCTGTCGGCGGTGCGCTGTCGCTGGTCGCTTGGAGCTCCTTGAACACCTATCTCGCCGTGGTTCAGGGCAACTTCAGGAACAACCACCCAGAGTGCCATAGTAAGCCTCCTTATACGGCTACGGCTAGCGAGCCCCCTTCCCCCCCCCCCCCCCCCCCCCCCCCCAAACCATCTTGACTTCCCCGACAACCGCGACGGCGCGTGTGGTGGCCTCGAGTTAACGTTTGGGACTACATCCAGCTATTGCCGACATGTGTGGCCTTATGGGCCGTACAGTGGGCGGCCCCGTCGGCGGAACCATCGCTCGCGAAGTCGCTGGTGCCATCTTCCTGGTTGCATACGTCCTCTGCATCGGAGGTGGTGTCATTGGCCTTTCGGTGGCCTTCAATGCCCTTTCTGATCACTCCATCTGCACCGTTTGGTTCGCCTTCATCGGCATGATTCTCATGACGGCCGCCGCCTCCGTCAGGACTCTCCGGAACGTGGGCTGGCTTACCTGGGTCGGCTTCTTCTCGCTGGTTATCGCCGTCCTGATCGTCGTCATCGGCGTGACCACTCGCTCGCGGCCGGCTGCAGCTCCCCAGGAGGGCGACTTCGACCTCGGATATCGCGTCATCGCCAATCCAACTTTCATTGCCGGCATCACGGCTACGGCCACCATCTTCATCTCCTCCGCGGGCACATCTGCTATGTTGCCTGTAATCTCGGAGATGCGGCAGCCGCGCGACTACAAGAAGGCCGTCATCGTGTGCAATGCCCTCTGCTTAGCCATGTACCTGGCCTTTGCCCTTGTCCTCTATGCCTACTGCGGGCAGTACAGTACGTATTCACGAGTGCAATTTTTTTCCCTTTCGGCTCCATAGTTGGCCCATGGATGGGCAGTCGCAGCGGATGAATGCCCAATTCGAGGTCTCCGGGCACCCCTTTGATCACACTTGCTGCAGTTACTAATTCTGTATGTGCTTAGTCGCCACGCCGGCCCTTGGCTCCGCGGGGTCCTTGCTCAAGAAGGTCTCGTACGGTGTTGCTCTACCCGGGCTGATCGTCACCGGTGCCATCTACCAACACGTCGCCGCCAAGTACCTTTTCGTTCGCATCCTCCGCAACAGTGTGCACCTGCAGTCGAACACCTTTATTCATTGGGCGACGTGGCTCTCGTGCTGCCTAGCCTTGGGAATCGTCTCCTTCCTGCTCGCCGAGGCAGTGGCCATCTTCAACTACATCCTGGCACTGGCTGGCGCTATCTGCTTCGGCCCGATGGCCTTGATAACGCCGGGTCTTCTGTACATCCACGATTCCTGGCATTACAAGAATGGCACCGCGCTAGAAAGGACTAAGTTCTATGCACATATCGGGGTCATCCTCCTGGGCATTTTCATCACCATCGGCGGAACGTGCGTGACCCTTTTTTTTTACTCCGACTGCAGCCCAGAAGCCGAAACTAACGTTTGTACTAGGTATGGGGCGATTATGTCGATCATTGAAGCGTACGCCGCGGGGGTTGTTGGGCGGCCATTCGACTGTGCTGACAACAGCGGGACGATTGCCTGAACAGGCCGGCTTATTTCGATCCAGGATTGACAGAATTTTTGGCTACGTTCGTAATTGGGTCTTGACATCCCAAGTAGATTTCAATGAAACCGTGGATTTTTCAAACAAATAGCCCCCGTGGGACTGATAACTGGAAGGTCCCCTGAAGGAACGTAGTTGTTGGGGTGCGAACCCTGCGCTGGCTTCCGGCCGGTGACTGCGCTTCCGCGCTACGGTCCACGTACCGTGTAGGCTGGGATATCCCTTCCCGGGATCTGGAGCGCTGAGATATAATATTTCTTACAAAGCCAAGCCCTTCTACCCTCGGTCTCTCCCTCCACGGCATGCCTCATAAATGGGATACAGGCGAAAGAGGGTCCCTGGCGTATAGCTTTCTACGGTTTTACCGACGGGAGGCATAATAGGGACCGGTATGGATGCTACCAGCACCCATGACACATCATCCTGGCAACGATCCCCCGCTCGCGACGCAACACCAGTATCAGTTTACACCTAGGAGGATTCCCAGGTGGTAGTTTGAGACCTGTGTTGGTAGAGGGCATAGACGACACAAAAGACGAGATACATGTAATACATCCTTGCACAGTTTCCGCGGGGGAGTTCTGGTTTTAGGATGAGCGTCGTTGGTTGATCCTGGACTCGAATATTGCGGAGCAAGTTGTCCTACCGTCGGCTGGTTACCTATTTAAATAAGAAATAGGAACGGTATAAAAGCTACAGTAGAGGACATGTTAGTCGAGGAAGAGTCTACGTGAGCGTGGTCAAGAGACAAGTTCAGAGTGTGGTGCCTGGGGGTCCTGGCAACGTCGACTCCGCCCCAGCAATGAAGTTATCGGCAAGTTATGGGTTGCAATTACGCCACAGTGCTATGGACGAAGTAGTTCGATTACGTGCGTTATAAGAACTGAAATTTACCGCCGCTTCCCTCTAACCCCGCCCAAGCATCGCCTAGCAGTGCATATTTATAAGAAGGCCCCTCCGTCCCCAAACGAACCTGAGCTATGACCGCCACGGTAGGATGCATTGTCGCTACCGACAAATCACAACTTTGCAGCCCAGTTAAACGTTTCCTCCTTGGGCTCTTAATGCTCCCCTGTCCGATGTTCGAATGACATGGAAAGTTTCCTGTCGTCCATATGCCCAGACCCACTGGTCTCCCCCGACATGTTGTATATCTTCCTCTAGTGGGAACTGGAGAGTGGCATTCCACTCAGGGACAAAGTGCTCCACCAAGAGCTCCACACTGTAGTACATGTTAGGCAGGAGCGGGAGATCACCAAGCACAGGGACCTCATCCTGTAAATTGGTCATGCCTGTGAATTGGCCCCAGTGTGAGTATATGGAGCCGACAGGGTAAATTGGTCACTCGCTCACCGATCAAGGTTCCCGCCGCATGCCCAAAGTCTCCGATGGGATGACTGTATATCTTGCCCTCGATGCCCTCCTGGTGCATTTGGTCCAAAGACGCGGTGAGGATGTCGTTGCCAGTCTTCCCTATCTTCATGTTCGACTTGACGATATCCTGTAGCCGATTTCCCTTCTTAAGACCGGCCTTCAGGCCCTCTGGAACCTCCTCTTCTGTCTCGCCTGGATACAGGACATAGCCGAGGTGCTGGGTGTCTGTATTTAAACCTAACGCGGTGACTCCAAAGTCTGTATGTAAGAAGTCGCCGTAGTTAATGACGTCCCGGTCCTCGTGTTCGAGAACAAATCGCCTGTCTCCGTCAATGATAGTCACGCTTGGGTGGAACCAAGTAGTATAGTTCATCTGCTGGATCTTCTCTCGAAGCCACCATTCGACGTCCTATCGCTCGTCATCAGAACACACGGGCGGGTCGGGCTGGGCAGGTTTGCTCACAGAGGTCGTGGTACGCCCCGGTGTGATAACTCTCTCACTGAACGCCTCCGAGATCATTGCCCAAGCTGTGGACTGCAGCCGTCGGTACCAAGCCGCCCGGTCAGGGAGCTGGGTGGCGATGTATTCAACCGCAACCAGGGGCTCTGACGTGAACCTGGACGCCCACTCGGGGCCAAGGCCCTCTTTGATGGCATCTAGCTCCCCGGCGTGGAGGCCTGAGCTGAAGGCGATCTGCGGGTGAGTGTCTACAACGATCGTTTTGGGCTGTTCCTTCTCCAGGATAGCACGCAGCTCTGTCCAGAGCTTGGGCGTGTTGTCGATCCAAGTGTAAGAGCTTGCATCACCGCTTGCATTGGCAAAGAACAGCAGAGTGCTACGGCGCCTCGCCGAGAACTGTCTTGCCGACTTCAGGGACCAGAAGACTGTCTCCTCGGCATATTCTCTCTGGCTCACCTGCGACACGTTTCAGCGCGGTGACCTATCCGGGCCTGGGCGGATGGATTTGGAACGAACGAGCCAGGCATCAACGCCATACTTCTGGAGGATCCGCGGTATATCCTCCCTCCTCTGCTTCGTCCAATCATCCTGCAGCTCGGCCTGTTCACGCAGAGAAGGGAGTGTGTGGTATCGCGGCAGATGCGGCCAGGCGTTGGCCTCAGCTTCGGTCTCAAGCCCCCAGACTTGTCCACCCAGGACCCCGACAGCCTGCCCTACGAGAAGAAAACTTGTGGCGCGCATATTTAACAAGTGTCTGGCAGACCTTCCTTGCTTTTGTGGACGACGGATGTCGTTGGCCGTCGGCACGGAGCGGAGAAATGTATCCGCCCCACTCGGACCGATGCGTGAACACAGCTACTTATCAAGGTAGATAAGGTAGGTACCTACCCAAAGGAGAAGGAAGCTTCAGGTGACGGAGAGGAAAATTTTTTTTTCCCCCATTGACTCAGAAAAAATGCTCCCCGCCAACTAACCCCACCTAACTAAGGTACCTTGTGTACCTTAGCTACTAACCTTCGCGGTAAGAGCAAGCCTTGCTACCCTGGTCCCACATCCGACATCGCGCTTGATAGCTACAATAAATCGCTGCGATATTCTCAACAAGAACATAACTCTTCCGCCTAGCAACTGCCAGCAAACAACTAATCGAGCCAATTGATCGGAAAGCGGCTAGAAGATTACAATTGCCCCCAATTACAACATGCCACCCCAAGGAAATATGCTGTGGGGCGGCCGCTTTACCGGTTCGTGAACTGCTTCGTTCGTCGCTATCTGCATTCAAGAGCTCCCCTCTCCCCGCGCTCGACAGGCAATTGCTGACTCCTTTCCTTGCTTCGCAGGCGGCCTTGACCCCCTGATGGTCCAGTATAACGAGTCTATTTACTTTGACAAGGTTCTGTACGCCGAGGATATCGCGGGGAGCATCGCCTTCGCCCGAGCCAATGCCAAGACTGGTATTATCACCAAAGAGGAGTTCTCACAGATCGAGGCCGGCCTGTTCAAGGTCAAGGAGGAGTGGGACACGGGCGTCTTCAAGATTATACCTGGGGTCGACGAGGATATCCACGTATGCGATTGCCCCTGGGTTCTCGCCATCCGCTCTCGCGCTAACGTGGAGCCTAGACTGCCAACGAGCGTCGGCTCAAAGAGATAATAGGAGATGTCGCAGGGAAGCTTCATACTGGTGAGTAGCCCTCGCGAACGGAATGGCACTTGCTTCCTGTGCCTTAGTAGCATGTTTCTAATTAGCTACGACCAGGGAGGAGCCGCAACGAACAGATCGCTACGGACTTAAAACTCTTTTTGAGGAAGGAGCTCCAGAAGATTGAGGGGCACTTGGTTGACTTCCTGCAGGTCGTCGCGGCTCGTGCCGAGAAGGAGGTTGACGTGCTGATGCCTGGCTACACACATTTGCAGCGCGCCCAGCCTGTCCGTTGGTCGCACTGGCTGCTGTCTTATGGGCTGGGCTTTTCGAATGACCTTGAGCGTCTCAAAGAAGTTGTCCACCGGGTGAATCGTTCTCCTCTGGGCCTGGGAGCCCTGGCCGGGAATCCTTTCGGCATCGATCGGGAGATGATGGCCAAGGAGCTGGGATTCGAGGGTCTGGTGTGGAACAGTATGAATGGAGTGGCAGATCGTGACTTTGTCATCGAGACCCTGCAATGGGGCTCCATGTTGATGATTCACATTTCTCGATTCGGTAAGCTGTGACCCCCTTCAGATTCGGGTTCTAGTGCTGATCGTCTCATGCAGCCGAGGATCTAATTTTCTACTCGACTGGGGAGGCCGGCTTCGTGCGGCTTGCCGATGCCTACTCGACAGGGAGCTCGCTCATGCCCCAAAAGAAGAACCCCGATAGCCTAGAGCTTCTCAGGGGCAAGGCGGGTCGGGCCTTTGGCCATGTGGCCGGCTTCATGATGACAGTGAAGGGCCTCCCAAGCACCTACAACAAGGACCTACAGGAGAGCATCGAGCCCCTGCTGGATCACCTCAAGACAGTCTCAGACAGCATCCAGATCGCAAACGGTGTGCTGTCGACACTCGAGATCAAGCCCGAGAAGATGAAGGCGGCGCTCGACCCGTTCATGCTTGCTACCGACGTGGCGGATTACCTTGTCCGCAAAGGCGTCCCGTTCCGAGAGACACACCACATCTCTGGCCGCGTCGTGGCGTTGTCCGAGCAAACCGGCATTCCTATGAACGAGCTATCGTATGAGCAGCTCAAGGAGATCGACGCTCGGTTCGGCGAGGACATCGCGGACGCATTCGACTACGAGCAGAGTGCCGAGCTGAGATCGCCGCTCGGCGGCACAGCCAAAGCCTCAGTCTTGCAGCAGGTCAAGATTCTAAGGGACAAGCTCGCCTGAGACCACCTGATATCGCGGCCCATATAGGTGGGCAAGGGAGAAAAGGACTGTGTACAGGCATCACGCTTTGGGCCTGTGGTGGTCCCCAAACGGCCTCGGGGCGTCTGTGAGATGTGCTCTGTAAGTTTGACAAGTATTTAGGTAGAAGGCATGGGTCCTTATTCGATGGGGAATAAAACAAAAGCGAATCGCTTTCGACAGTTCCAAATGCTGCTACTGACTTCACCCGGAAGATCAAAATACATGGCCCGCCAAGTAAACTTCAGAAAACCAGTCGCTGACCGGGATCAATAGCGGAGAAGAACGATGGTTTCCTCTGGTCGTCCTAGCTCTACACGGGTGCTGCAGACTTGTAGCCTGCAGATGCATCATTGCACAACGAGCCCGGACTATTTTGCACTCCCTCCAGCCTGCCTTAGAGGGAGAGTCATTATAGGACAAATAGGAGCGGTAGAGCCATAGCATCTTTCAATACACACCCGCTCTCCCCACCCCGTTTCGAGCCATTCGTTCTATGAAGCAGCTGAAGCCCTGAGACGCAGCAAGATGCATTACCAGAACAGTAGAAATCGTTCGAGACGGCGGCTAGAACCTAGTGCCATCAACGAGATTATGGCTGAGAAAATGACCCCTCGATAATACTGAAGATAGCTGCCTGGGCTCTTGTCGACTGGCTGAGTTGCATAGTGAGCTATAGAGCTAGCAAATCGCCCTTGTTTAGTTATGTTCTGCTAGTAGTAGCGGGTCTCGGAAGCCTCATATAGAGCGCCCTAATCATGGTACTCGGCTAGTAATATCCTTCCTGATAATGTGCAACGGGGCCTCGGGTAGCTGGTCGGGTAGCGAAGCGCCTTTACTGTATGTTCCGATATATTTAGCTAGAGAGACCTAAGCGCGCTATGTGGTCTCTGGCACTTCCTTGGAGGGGTCGTTCTTTCGGAGAAGGCTGCTCCCGAACGAATCGAGGGCGCTCACGAGGACGTATAAGACACGGCCTTCCACCCAAAAGTGGCCAGCCCGTGATACCTCATGAGCGCGAAACAGGGAGTCCGGGGCGGCCTGCAGGGACGCCGCCCACTCGCGGGTCCTCTTGAGCGGGATAAACACGTCCTGGTCCCCGTATATGACAAAAGTTGCGTTTTGTATCAACTTATGCTCGGCCTCGCTAGTCTCGGGGGAATCCCGGCTCTCCCGGTCCGCAGAGCTTCCTGGAGGGAGTTCCGCTGGGGGCGAGGGCAATGGCTGACTTGTTGATCTGCGGAGCTTCCTTGAGAACGGGTTCGTAAAGGATAGGTTGAGGATATTTCTGAAGACCCCCTGCGGTGGTGAGATTAACAAGTACGCCGGTCGATGCCTTATCAGGTCCGACACAGCAGGGAGGTGTTGCTCCCGCTCCCCCTCGGTTGTGTCAGGCCGCCCGCCGGAGACGCTCTCAGGATCCTGGGCCCCGTGGTGGTGTGACTTTCGGTGTCCGCTTCTGCGTGCGGTCTTGTGCATGATGTCGGCGACCCCCTTCTTGATTTCGTCGGGATCGAACGAGAAGGACCGCCGCGAATCGTGGCTGCTGCGGTTCTCCTCGTCGCCGCCGATTCGTACGCCCAGCGACTTCCGAGGTGACCGCTCTCCGTTGCCATGCGGCTTGGTCGCCACTGCCCTGGCGCTAGCCAAGACCGTGTTTTGCATCTCAGCCGTGTGCTGAGCGCGCATCCTTATCTCGGCCGCCGGGGAGCCAGTGGCAGGGGCCTCAAAAGACGAGAGGATCGTGCTCAGGGCTGGGAGCTGCATCACGATATTCCCACCATAGGAGTACCCGGCGAAGAGGAAAACAGGTCTGGCTCCGAGAAGACCTGGCAAGGACGGCGCCGTCGAGAATGGGTTGAGGTAGTGGGAATAGTAGACCAGGAATCCCGCTACCGACATGTAGTCGGCCCGCTCGGCCTTGCCAGTCCAAGTGGTCCGCCCAGCTGAGCCCCCAGCGCCTCGAAAGTTGAAGGTCGCTACCAGGAAGCCTAGGCGCAACAAGGTGCCCGAAGCAGTAGTCACGATGCGGTCATCCTGGCAGCCCCCAAGAGGCGAGTAGGGGTGAGCTACCACGGCGACATGCCTATCCCATGTAGGAGCCTTCGGAGAGGGGCTGAGGGAGAGGGGGTGGTACACGCGGCAGTCAAGCGCGGTGTTGTCTTGGATACTAGGGAGCGTGAGGGTTAAGGTGGGTTCCGGGAGTGGCTGGATATCGAGGTGGCTCGAGTCCATGTCGGATGGCGCTCTGGTCACCTATCAGCCCTCTCTTTTGCTTTCTTTTTTTTTTTAAGGAAAGGAGGGGATGGGGGGTTGCTCCCCACTGCAGGAGAGAGCTAGCTCTCTATCTCCAGGAGCTACAGGAGCAGGGCTTGAGCTTGGTGCCTGTCACGTCACCCAAGGGTTAAAACAATTGGGGTTGAGGAGGGGTTGCTCGAGAAGAAAGGTAGGTGGAGAAAAATGACCCCGCGCTTTTATGCTTGCCTGTAGTCAAGTGACGCGTCAGTGGTCGACCGTATCTCGCATCTGATACCGTCGTTCGCTCGCCAGGCAAGCCAGGCATTCAATTCGCGGCAGATTACGGCTTCCTTGTCGATCTTGGTTTGTGTTTTTTTCTATGCTTATTTATAACCCTAGTTGTCTCCCTCTTCTCCTGGCCTCTCTGGAGGAGACTTGCCGGTTGCCATTTTCCATGCCTCTGCGGGTAGGCCCGCTCTGTAGTGGGTTTTTGGCAGGACCAAGCATTCTCCTGATTTCCCCCGAAGGAAGAAGATATGGTTCTTCAAGCACCTAGCGAACATGCTGGCAGATAGCACCTACCGATCCGTCTACCTCGGGCGGTTTCCTTTCACCGGGCTCTATCTTTCTCTCTGCACTTCGTAGCTCATTTGAGAATTGGAGCGCCCAGGCAGCTTGCCAAGCGGCCAGGTACGGTGCAGCTTAACGACTAGTCGCTTTGCATAGTCGCTCTGTACTAGTATCGAAGATGCCACTTTCGATCTTTTGGAGCCTATATATGGTTTCAATGCCTGGGGCGTTGTGGGGTTGGCATGTCCCATGAATTGGCCCCTTTCCCGTGTCATAGACGAGGTCCTCCTTGATGCATAAAAGAGCTATCCGACGAGCTTAGGCACGGCAGGAATGTTTAGGTCTCGTTTGTTGGCTTGGGTAACCCCTGGATGACCGGATTAGTTGGGGCCAGCCTCAAGTTCGGTATGGATAAGACGGCCCGCGATGCGCAGCACCCCGAGAAGTCCGAACGGACCCTTGGCGTGTTCGCTTCGCGCCCACCGCCTGAAAAAGCTAATAGGATGTAAACAAGGACAGTCTCGGCAACGGCCATGGTGCTGAGCACGACAGAAAGCCTCATAACGGACGCCAGGGGCTGGCCTGGGATCTGAGACTGGCCGCAAGTTACTGGTACAGCGACGGGGATGGCAATGCATCGGTGGCTACGGGAGAAAAGGCGGCCGCTCGGATCTCTAATGTAGAACCGCGCCTCTCTAAAGGGGAAGCCCCCCGTAGTCTTGTCGTCGTTAGCATGCCCTTGAGGCTATGCTCTCCGGCCCTGACGCAGGAAACTGGTGCTCCATACCCCATAGCGCTATACTATCCAAATACGGATGCTCGCCTGAGTACCATGCCGGAGCTGGCTACTATACTGCTGTTGCTGGTTCTAGACGATGGGCTTTCTCTATGCCTTGGGCAATTTTTTTTTTTGAGCGGAGACCAGGCTAGTCGCATTGTAGCACATGCAAATAGCCCCTAAGCACCAGATGGTGCGGCATGGCAGCTGGCTACCCTCCTTGGATAGGTAGAGACAAGTCACACAAAGGAAACCATGCCTGCATGCAGCTTCTTCCCACACGGTCGGTGACTGCGAACCTTGTCGCGCCTGAAATCCTGCAGGACCACAAACTTAATCTGACCACCCATCGGCATCGTACTTAGCTAGTAGTGTGTCAATCACAGGCCAGGAAAAAATAGGAGAAAGAAAGAAGAAACTGCTCTTGTAGAGCCTGTCTGATGGGCTCAGCCTGCTGCTCACCAAGGGGAGGCCGGGTGAGCTGAGCATGTTTAGGCAGAGGATGGCCCACCGTCACTCAATTGGCCTGTAATTAAGCGAGGAGTTAGCAAAGAGGGGAGTGCTGGGCTGGCAAGGTCAGATGCTGCCCCCAGTCCGCACACGGGACTTGTGGTGGAACCCCCCCCCCACACACTCCTCCCCCACGCCACCAGCCCCTCGTGTGCTGGCTTTTGTCCCTCGCTTCGCGGGGAGCGCACATGCCGGCGTCATCTCCGACCCCACGGAGACCGTGATCTCATGGCCCGTTGTGACGCTCCCATTCTTGTCCTCATTTTCTCCTTAGGGCCGCTATTAACACATGGATGAATTTTTCCCTAGACGGAGGTCTCCTTTCGCTCCTTTCTACCAGTAGTAGACTTTGCCTACCCTCTCGTCATTCGATCAGGAGCCCTAGACCGCATCTCCGAGATGCCGAACGACGCGACGACATTATACCCCATTCCTTACGAGCATCGAGACAACTCCCTGGCACTTTCTTCACCTGTGGCCACCACGCACGAGAAGCTCTAAAACCACGTAGGACGAAAGGGATAGCTCAAGGTTATCACCATTACCACCGCTCGACCCCACCTACTTTGCTTCGCTCCACGCCAAAAGCGCGGGCAAGCCACGATCACGGGTTGAAGGTGTCAACCTGGTTCTCCGAGCATCCTGACCCCTGACAGCCGTGGTCTCGAATTTCTCCCGCGACATCCTTTCTCTCAACTATGGCAACGTTGTTACATATATTCACGCCCATCTTCCGATCCTCTGCAGCCAAGGGGGACCCCCAGGCCCTGCCCCCTGAGACACCCCCGGCAACGTCCCTTCCGCCGCCTCCCAAGGGAACTCTCTCACGAACGGTGGTTTCGTCGCCGTCGCCATTTTCGAGGCTCATACGTGATGCGAACAACTACATCCTCCAGTGGCGTGACGGGCTCAACGAGTCGGAGCGGCGGGACCGGAAACGACTCGATGAGAGGAAACAGATTCTAGCAGTTCGCATCCATGGAGTAGGTGCGCCCTAATTTGTGATTGCGCTAGAATGTAGTCTGATGCTTTGCAGGCAGCAACCTTGGATGACTGGGAAGCCGCTGCCCGCGAACTCGATCGCCTCGAAGGAAACGACAAGTGGAAGCTCGATGACTCTGCTGGTGACTACAACCCGGAGTTTATAGGGGAGAAGCTACACGAATTAGAAGATGCTCGATTAAACCATGACATTAGGACGATGATGTATCTCGTCCGCACGGCTTTGTCGCGGGATCTTGGCGGAATGGGCAACCTGGACCTTTATCGGCATTCCTATATTGGAACCAAAGCCTTGATCGAACGCTACGTTGACTCTGCTGTTAAGACAGTGGAGGCCATAGTAGAGCAGAGTGCCTTCGCCATGCCGCCTGACTTAGAGTACAAGGACCTGCTCGAAGGGATGCTTTACGCCAGGCAGAGCTTCGGGAGGAGTGCCCTGCTGCTCAGCGGCGGCGCGACGTTCGGCATGGCTCATATTGGCGTAGTCAAGTCCCTCTTTGAGTCGAGGCTACTCCCTAGGATCATCTCTGGCGCCTCTGCTGGCTCAATTATATGTGCAGTTCTCTGCACCAGGAAGGATGAGGACATACCTGGCGTCATCGAGACGTTTCCATACGGCGACCTCGCCGTATTTGAGGGCCATGGCGACACGGTCTCGGACCATGTCCGCCGCCTGCTGACCGAGGGGAGCTGGGCTGATATCAAGCATCTGACGCGCGTAATGAGGGGCATGCTCGGAGACATGACCTTCCAGGAGGCCTACAACAGAACGCGGCGCATATGCAACATATGCGTCTCGACCGAATCGATATACGAGCTTCCCCGGCTCCTCAACTATATTACGGCGCCCAACGTCATGATATGGTCAGCGGTGGCTGCGTCCTGCTCGGTACCGCTGGTCTTCAACTCGGCGCCGCTTCTTGTCAAGGATCCAGTAACAGGCGAGCACGCCCCCTGGAACCCATCGCCCCAGAGGTGGATCGACGGATCGGTGGACAACGACCTTCCCATGACCAGGCTGGCCGAGATGTTCAACGTGAACCACTTCATCGTCTCGCAGGTCAATCCCCATGTAGTGCCCTTCCTTTCCAGGGACGACCGCCTGTACCCGTCTGATGATCTAGATCAAGGCTCCTCCGCCGCCGGCGAGTCCAGCGTGGATTGGCTCTACCTGCTGACATCCATGGCCAAGGATGAGGCTCTCCACAGGTTGCACTTCCTCACCGAGCTCGGCATCTGCCCCAACCTCTTCACCAAACTCCGCAGCATCCTGAGCCAGAAATATTCAGGTGACATCACGATCTTGCCCGAGATCGCCATCCAAGACCTACCCAACATACTCAGTAACCCGACGTCCGCTTTCATGCTACGCACCTGCCTTGCCGGTGAGCGGGCCGCGTGGCCAAAGCTAAGCCGCATCAGGGATCGTTGTGCCATCGAGCTCGCCCTTGACCGCGCCGTTCATCGACTTCGTGCCCGCGTTGTCTTCAGCCAGAGCCAGGTTGATCTGCGCCGGCTTGCCACCGGCTCCGAACATCTGGGCGCCGGGTTGCCCATCGGAATAGGCAACAGCGCGACTCCTGGTCGTGCAGGACCTGACAGCCTGCGCGGCCCTCGCTCCGTGGTGCGGAACCCTACCGACGCCGACGGCCTGTCCCGTCGGCGAAGGAACTCAGGTAGCAGCATACAGCTGATGGCAAGACACAAGAATGTGCTGCAGAGCTTGGAGCAGGCGTTAACCGACGAGGACACGGAGCAGGAGGAACGACTGGAAATCGTGTCGCGTCGTGGTAGTCACATCCCATCCTTGGCCCCCGCTCACTTGGCCGGCAGGGCAAACACGAGCAAGCCGCGGCTGAAGCGGGCGGTGAGAAGCCATTTTCATCTTCCCTATCGAGGTCCATCAGCAACTTCCTTTCCAGGACCCCACCCACTCCCTGCGAAAGAGCGATGGACGGATGAGTTAGACTTCTCGAGGCCGTTAACGCCACCCCCGGGGTCGGACGACAGGTATTCCGACGAAGCGCGACCAGAAAGGCCGAGGACGCCGTCGAAGTCTCTCCGCCCCCCAGGAGGAGCCAGAGATGACCATACGACCCCTTTCCGGCTAGATATTCTCTCCCAGACAGAAGATGCATCCGAGATAGACCCCCATACGTCGGATGCTGACGTCGAAGACTCGAGGACGGACGACAGCGACTTGGAACCATCTGGGTGGGACCCTCGTCACGATCGCGACGGCAACCTTCTAATAAAACGGGATGGTCAACCGAGAGGCTTAACATCAGGTCATGGCGACCTCCGAGGCTAGAAGAGGTGAAGAAGCGGAGGAAGGAGGAACTAGGGGTAATGCGAGTGTACTACGTCTAGGAGGCAGTAACCCTGCATTGGCTGCGGAATCTAGGCAGCTATGTTCTTGGCGTCGTCAGAGACGCCTCACTGCCATGAATGGCAGTCGGTTATGGTCTCATGTCCAGCAAGCCGTGGCAGCGTGTTGTTGCATTTAGTAGTACCCGGCGCCCCGGGATCATAACTTGGTTGGAGCATCATGGCTTGATAGAAGCCTACCTACATCTAGCTTAACCATCAGGCAAGCACCTCTTTCTACGAGTCTAACCTTTAACCTCTCCCCGCATTTATGGGATACATCTGCCGATCCATACTGCTTGATATCCCCTAGCTGAGAGAAAAGGCGTAGTTTTGGGGCTACTTGGCCAGTATGGCTGCGTAGACAGACTTATTTCATTGCTTCGGGCGAGTGGTGCTTGGCCTGAGAATCCCTAATCCCCGCCGGGGAGGGGCAGCCGCAGAGCCCTGGCACCTGGGAGGGGGGAGAGTTGGGCCGTGCCCAGGCACTTCCATCCCGCAAGGTCACTATAGTGTATGTACCCACACCGCACCATCTAACCATCCAGCGGACCCTCCCAAGCATCAACGACCTACGTACCATGACACCCGGAGCGGGCCGGCGAAACCGCCTAAGCTGCGATAGATGCCATGCACAGAAGCTTCGGTGCCCAAAGCAGCCTGGCACCAGCGTCTGCGCCAGGTGCGCCAAGGCCGGTGCCCGATGCGCCTTCAGCCCTCCCGGCACCTCGCCCGCGTTGATCCCTTATCAAAGTTCTCCCCAGCTGTCGCAGGCGCCTCACAATACAGTGCCGGGGGCTACCGGAGCGGGCCAAGTTGGACACTCTCTCGCCTTGGACTGGTCTCTCCTGTCCGCTAGTCTCGACCTGGACCTTCTCAAGGCGGGAAATCCAGGCTGGGACGAGGGCAGCGCTGCCCCTTTGTCAGACCAACTGGCAACCCCCGATCCGCAATCCCGGGTCCCTCGTGAGACCCTACTACCTCAATCAGAGGCCCAGGGGCCGGTTGCACATTGCTCAGCGCAGCTCGCCGGCATCCTAGCGGACCTAGATGCCGTGCTTGATCGCGTGCCTAGTTATCGATACTTCCACGCCTCTAGCGCTAGCATGTCCGAGTTTGCAGCCGAGTTTGAGCAGAAACACAGACCTAAGAACCTTCCTGAGGCTTTGTTCTCTGCCACACAGCGCTTGATTGACTTATATCCCACCGCCATCCATTTATGCCTTGATATCGATCCCGAACCCGATCCGCAGTGCGAGATGGCGGATTGCATTCACCGGCTTCAGCTTCCGTCCGATCTCGCTGCCATTGAGGAGAGCCTTCTCTCTTGCCGCAGGCGACCTGCCCCCAACCTATCTATATTTAATCTACTTGTCTCCTGCCACTTCCGCTTGCTCGATGTGCTCGACCCTCTCCTTGTCGGAGCCCTGGCCTGCATCAAATTCTCCATGGCCGCGCCAAAGTCCCAAGAGCCCGACTTCTGGGGGCCCGAGCTTCGCGTGGGCTCCTTTACCCCTAAGGCAAGTCTGTTGACCCCTTGCCTCTCACCTTCGCGGTCCCCCTTGTGGCCCGGCCTGGCACTGACAGATTGGACGCGCAGCCCGGTGCTCAGAGCTTCATCCAGGCTTCCTTGATGAAACATCTAGTCGACACCCTGACTGGAAAGGTGGCCCGGCTCAGAGAGGGTGTTGAGTCTGCGGTCCAACGCAACACAGGCACCGACTACCAACTGCTACTGCTACAGTGCAAGATTCTCCAGGAGCGACACAGTACCCGGGCTGACCACATCAAGGTGATGGGGGCTGAGATGACAAAGCTATCACTTTTCCAGTGATGCCGTGGATGACTGAACTCTCGTCTTGATCTGCCACTCTTCTGTCTTCCTCGTGACTCGCAGTCGTCGGTGGGTATTATGTCAAAGACACTGCTTCCTTCAGTGCCTGCCAATGCCGGCCTTTCATGGAGTGAGTAGCTGACCTATGCCCGCGAGAGTCCTGCGATCTAGTCGCAATAGGCTGGCGATGCAAATATCATCCTGCTAGGTCCTATGGGTATATATTCTGTCGGTCCACCATTCACAATACCCCTCGGCTTTCTCCGTGGTTCAACTAGCTAGCCGGGCATCCTAGATGCCAATAGGCGAGAAAAGGAGAAGTGTATTTAATTACTGCCCATGAATTTACTCCTGATTTACCTGCCTACCATATAGATGTATGCGCACTATACATTGTCGAGCCAACTCATCAAACATGGGCAAGGCTTGTTCGCAGGCATCGACCAGCGCTTATGAAGGTGAGCGCCTCATTGCTCACCGAAATGATAGAGCCTGTCTCACCCTCTTAGAATTCCGACAGGGAGGGATTGCTCCCCGTTGGGCGCATCACATTATTTAAGGGCATGAGAGCAGTCAGTTTCGGAAAGCAGGAAAGTCTGAACACAGGCAGTGTAGCACGGGATAAGCTAGGCAAGAGATTTCGGCAGTTGTGCCGACACTGGGACATTGAGAGGAGACACATAACATTGACCGGATCAATATACCCCTGGCCACCTCAACGCCTTTGTTTCAACGGCTTGTTCTTTGACTCGTGGTCAGCACCCACTGAACCGGGGGGAAATCGAAGCTTGGTGGCTCTTCAGTGTATATCCAATGCTGGCTAGCCACCACGCGTGCCCATATATCCTTCTTAGCAGGTCCACGTGGGGAGCGGAAGATACTACTGTGACATCTCAGCCTGGGCCCTCGCCTGACGAATCGCGGTGCTGCTGATCTTCGTCGCGAAGCTTTCAGACTCGGTAGTGCTACCCTGGATTTCACTGGCGTCAAGTACGTCCACCTCAAACACCTCGAGTGGATGCCATCCCTTGGCAGTACGGCGGTCGTTGACAGCGGCGCCACCGGACCTAGTCTCGCCGGATACCACAATGGCATCGATGTTTTGCACGGTCACCGTGGGCCCGAAGGGATCTTGGATCTCGACGCACTGAACGGATATGGTCCCGTCCCGGAAGACGGCGCGCACGTCGCCATCGTTGATCTGTTCCTCGTGTCTCGGCCCTGACTTCCAGCCTGACGGCGCCAGGCCGAGGAGGAGTGAGAGGAAGGCAATGACGCCACGGGCGCGATCTTCCCAGGACTGGACGTAGGCTGCGTACTTTTTTTTTTTGAGCATCTCGTCACCAGTGATCCCAATTATAAACTGACAGGAACGTGCCGAGACCTTTTCAGGCACTCTCAGGAGCAGAGCAGCGGCAGTTAGCAGGAGCTTGTGCCCAGGATGCAAATGGTCGAAAGTTCCGCCCAGGCAGACCGCAGGGTAAGTGGCTGTCTGGGGCGTAGCTTCGCAGGACGACCCTGGGGCAACATTCAAGGTGATTCCACCTTCGACGGCGACCAGCTGGTCTTGCCTCAGTGTCTGTCTGCCTTCGAAGAGGCGAAGGAATGTTTGATAGACCTCAAGGCCCACCTCGCTTCTTGCGTGGAAAATGTAATTCCAAGGGTAGTAGGCTGAGGCAAAGGTGGCCAGGTCAACAACGATCGTGTTGTTGGGCTCAACCACAGGATGAAAGTCTGGCTGGAACCTCTTCTCGCGGTTGTGGTCGACTAACACGACCGTAACATCGACTGACCCGGGCCCACCGTCGGCCTCGGTCGGAATGGAAAGCTGAGAGCACACCACAGCGATGAGCGCATAAATTCCAGCTAGTAGAGACTGGGCCTCGGGCCATGAGAGAGTCTTGTGCCTAGCAAATTGGCCATGAAGGACAGGGCACGCAACTGCAACAATCAGCGTTGCGCGGGACTCGGAGTTCCTGAGCCTGGATAGAGCGGCAGCGAGAGAAGGCCTATAAGCAGCGCTGAGCACTTGGCGGCTCGCTGGATCTGGCGGGTAGGGAAGTAGTAGTAGAGACGGCAACTCGTCACGCCGGGTGGCGACTGACATGGCGCAATGCGTGCGTGGAGAGAGGAGGGGCAAGGCTCGCCGGCCAAAGGGCAAAAGGGGTGATGAACCCGCAATGGAGCTGCGGAGGCCAAGGTGGAGGCGGGGCACGGGCGCGGGGAGAACGAGGAGATAGTGTGTGTGAGAGTGAGAGAGAGAGAGAGAGAGGAGAAAAGGGAGGCAATAAGAAGCACTTAGTACCGTCTCGGTGATCTGATGCGCTTTATGGGGAGAACATTGGCAGCTCGGATGCCCTCTGAGAGGTAACCGAGATGCCGCTCCTTATTGGCAGTCTGGCGGACCGCCTACCACGCGTTATGCCGATTCGAGAGGCTTATTTGGCTTGGTCGCTTCTCTTGCGCAACCCGTTTGCGGGGAGGCGACCGATGTGATGGAGACAAGGCATGGCAGGACCAGCGCCAATAGCGGGTGACATGTGCGCCTGCTTATCTGAGCACCCTTTTGTGGTACCCGTATATCTTAGCCCCGTCTATGAAGATGGTCAAACTTTCGGCCTGGCTTCCGTGCCTCGAAGGAGGCCGGTAATTCACTCGCTGACGTTTCCCGCGGCCTCCGCCCGGCGGCGTGCGCCCCATGCATGCCTGGTTTTTGTACTCTGTACTCTGCAACTGGAGGTCCAACCTGGGGAGTTGCTGTAATAAAAGAATTAAGGGGGAAAAAAAATAGATACTTCGTAAAAAAAAAAAAGAAGCTTGGAGCCAGCAGGAGCCTGCTGAGCAGTGGAGGGGTAGCCACAACGTCAGCCACTAACCTGGTTGAGCCTTCTCCTTTCGGTGCAAGCCACCCCTCCAGCACCACACGACAACAAATTTATCGCCAGAGAGCCGAGCCCGACCTTAGTTTTCCTTTTTATGTTTTCCTTTATTAACCATCAAGCAACATCTGCACCTCTCCACCCAGCCTTGCTATCGCCCCGCCCCGACCTCATTTCCCTGTTTCAATCGCGGCCGGGGCTCGTGTGTGCCCAAACAGCCCCACTTACTTTCGAATCCTCGCGACTCGTCGCAGGCTCGAGCCAGATCCGCACTGGCCTGTTTGTGTCTTCGGCGGCAAGCTCGACCCAGAAAGTTGGGACCGCATTCCGCCATCACCACCAAAGTTCCGTTCCAACCTCGCGACTCACATCGGCCGTCGGAAGAACACGAACATGAATCAGCCGCAATACCAGCCTCCCCGGCGCACCGGGACCTACGGCTCCCACGGCGACGAGCTGCACATGAACCACCAGGGCCAGTTGTCGCCCCGCGAATATCCCGCCGCTGCGAGCGCCCCTCACATCAAGCTGGATCAGGCAGCCCAGAACGCGCCCCCGATACAGTCGGCCGGCTACCAAAGCTCATCGGTCGTGCCGAATGTCCTGCAGCCCGGAGGAATTGGTGCACGACCGCCCGCCATATCTGCAAACACCGCCCCGACCATTCCCACCATGCCTCAACCCGAGTACCAAACACCATCCAAACCGGGGAACCTGAACATCGCCCACGCCTATTCTCGATCCAGCCCGGCCGCTCCCTACGAAGGCGGTTCATCCTACCACCCATACACGCCCACCACTCCGAGCGGGCCTTCTTCCTCCCAGTTCATGTCTCCATCGGACCCCAAATACAATGCCCCAGGCTCCCAGCGCAACATCTCCAATACTCCGCTAGGGCTCGCCGACATACGACCTCGAGCCGACTCGAGCCTGTCCGACGGTATCCCGGGCACTCTCGGCTACGAGCTCACCAACACCCAGTCAGGCACCAGTAACTACATGGCTCCATGGGCCCTCTATGCCTTCGACTGGTGCAAGTGGGCGCCACAGGGCAACGGCGCTGGCAAGGTCGCGCTCGGGAGCTACTTGGAAGACGGGCACAACTATGTCAGTGAACGTCTGATTTTGTCTCCTTCTCTCCTTCAACTCCCCTCACAAGCTTCTCTTAACCATCCGCCCGGATGCTAACAGACACGTCATGCCTTAGATCCAAATACTCGACACTCAGCTCACTACCACGCCACCTGATGTCTACGCACCCGGTAGCCCCAAGTTCACCATGGACTTCACAAAAATTGCCGAGGCTACGCACTCGTATCCAGTCACGCGCCTTCTATGGGAGCCCCCTTCCTCGCAAAAGCAGTCAACGGATCTGCTCGCAACATCCGGCGACCATCTCCGGCTGTGGTCCCTGCCGTCAGAAACCCCGACAGCTCAAAGCAATTCCATAACCTCTAGGAACAACAGGGACTTGCCTATCACCAAGCTCACACCGCTCGCCCTCCTGTCCAACTCCAAAACCCCAGACCATACGGCGCCGCTAACTTCCTTGGACTGGAACACTGTCACCCCGAGCCTCATCATCACCTCCAGCATAGACACGACCTGCACTATCTGGGACATACCGTCCCTCACTGCTAAGACGCAGCTGATCGCTCACGACAAGGAGGTGTACGACGTGCGCTTCTGTGCCAATAGCGTCGACGTTTTCGTCAGTTGTGGGCAAGATGGGAGCGTGAGGATGTTTGACCTCCGCAGCCTAGAGCACAGTACCATTATCTACGAGCCCACGGGCAAGGATGACAGAGGTAGCCCTCCCCCGCCCCTGCTTCCCCCTCCCCACCCCCTTTGCTCTCTCTTGGTGTCTCAATAGAACTCGCCTGTCCCGGTCGTTCAATAGTGCTAAGGTAATGCGCGATAGATGCCAACGGCGGCCGGATAAGTCCGACCCTGGCCCAGCAAACCATGTCTAACCCCCCACCGCTCCTGCGGCTCGCCACGTCGCCACACGAGACTCACCTGTTAGCCACGTTCGCCCAAGACTCTAACATCATACGAATCCTGGACGTGCGGCAGCCTGGGCAGGCGCTCTTGGAATTACGCGGGCATGGAGGGGCTTTGAACTGTGTGGAATGGTCCCCTCTGCGGAGAGGGACGCTGGCCTCGGGCGGCGATGACTGCCAGGTTCTTATCTGGGATCTCATGAACCAGTCGTCGTCAGGCATGAATGGCGCCGCGCAAACGGACAACGCTCGCAGTCCGGTCGCGAGCTGGCAATGCGACTACGAAGTTGGTAATCTTGGCTGGGTACCGCATCTCAACAGCGGGGACAACGGCGAATGGCTCGGCGTCAGCGCTGGCCGGGGGGTCTGGGGGGTTCGGCTGTAGTGATGATACCCAAGGCGAGATGGTTTGGAGGGGACAGGCACAGAAACTACCAACAATTATGGGCTGGCGAGCCCGACAGGCCCCCTTAGCTATGCGCTGGTGACGCCCTACGATCGCGAAAGCCCTGTCTGGCGAAAAGCCTCACCTGCCGACGCCCGGTTACCTGGCTCTGGCTTGGAGGATGAAAAACAGACTAGTTCAGCATGCTCTGCGGCCCGGTCGGTTTCCTCTCGGAACCTTCGCTCGCCATTCCACGCTAGCGCTAATACACGTACGGGGTAGAGAGAGCATGGGAGGCATAGTGTGGCTGGATAAACGGGCATGGCCTCATCTAGCTAAACACACCTTTTCCCTGATTTCTTACTGCTTCCGTCGTCGCACATGTGGCCTGGCGACCCATAGCCTGCTCTTACGCCATCACCCGTTGATTGATGATGCTGTAAAGTTGAGCAAGAGTGTTGCCAGAATGTGATAATCACCGTGTCGGATCTGTGCGCCAAAGCGGGTTAAGAGGCCACCTCTGAGCAATGGTCCAACATCGGAAAAGATCTCGCTGGTATGGTGGAGTTATTAGATGCTCCGATAAGGTCAAGGAGGAGGGTCAAGTGTTACCAACTGCTATGGCGGTTCACAAACGGCAAATATTGAGGTTGTGCTGTTAGGTAGAACTTCGGCCAATTTGAAGGTTGACGGGCTCCACACGCATCGTCGGACAAAAGCTCTGACGAACGCCGATGCTAAGGGCCAATCAGCAGCCTTCAAGGCCACCCCATCCCATTCACTTCAGCTTACCTTAGTTTGTCGACAGTTGAAAGCTTGGTCCATCGAAAACTGGCCAAGAGAAGAAAGCCTTAATCGAAACATTCGTCCCCCTTCACCGGGCAAGGACACATTTCTTTCCTCATTTTACCCAGCCGCCATCGCACATTGCCCCCTTTGTTGGCCGCCAACCTCTTTCTCTTGTTCTCAAATCTTGACCTTTTTTCTTCACCATCCTCCCTCTCTACGGCCGCAAGATGGCGTCGGACGACGCGCGCCGCGCGGGCGATTCAGATTCGGAGGACGACAATTTCAACCCAGCACCGACCGAGTTATCTGACGACGAGCAGCAAGACACTATCAGACGGTCCCGCCATCGAGACGATGACCGAGACGGAAGCCCTGCCGACGGAGAAGAGGACGACGATGGAGACAAGCCTTCCCGCGGCCATGGTGAGGGTAGAAACGACCACGGCGAAGACGACGACGAAGATGAGGATGACGACAACCCCCGGAGAAGCGGAATTGACGATGAGGAAGAAGAAGATGATGACGACGAAGATGACGTGCAGGGGGTGAGTGGATGACTGGCCGCCGCCTTCAAGCTCGTCGAGCAAAGCTGACGACGTACAACAGGGCCATCGAAGGAAACGTCGCAGGGACCGCCGAGCCGCCTTCTTCGATATTGAGGCCGAGGTGGATGACGAAGACGAAGGCGAAGACGACGAGCGAGACGGTGAGGAGATAGAGGACTTCATCGACAATGCTCACCCCGACGACATAGCCGACAGCGGACGGTTGGACGACGACCGGCGCCACCGGGAGCTTGACCGCCGCCGCGAGATGGAGGCTGGGCTTGATGCAGAAAAGGAAGCGGAGAACTACAGGAGGAAGTACGGTAAGCGTGACCGAGCTCGGGGCTTCGGGGACACGGCGGTTGTTCCCAAACGCCTGTTGCTCCCTAGCGTCGAGGATCCGAGTATCTGGGCAGTGCGCTGCAAAGAGGGCAAGGAGCGGGAGGTTGTCTTCTCCATCATGCGGCGCATCGAGGAACGACTCGGAACCAAGAACGAGCTGCCTATCACCAGCGCCTTCGAGCGGGGTGGCACACAATCGGTCATGAAAGGCTACGTCTATGTCGAGGCCCAACGGCAGAACGATATCATGATTGCCCTAGACGGAATCTTCAACGTCTACCCGCGTACGAAGATGATACTGGTTGAGATCAAAGATATGCCGGACCTCCTACGCGTTGCCAAGAGCCCGAATTTGGAGCCAGGCGCCTGGGTCCGTCTGCGGCGCCCGCTTAAGCATGCCGGGGATCTCGCCCAAGTTCTCGATGTGACCGAGAACGGCCTCGAAGCCCGCGTCCGTTTCATCCCCCGCCTAGACTATGGTGCGCGTGATAGCTCGTCACTCTTGACGCCCGACGGAAAGCGGAAGCGCCCCGGCATGCCCGGACCCCGCCCGCCACAGCGGCTCTTCAGCGAGATCGAAGCCAGGAAGCGCGACCCCCGGCACCTACAGGGCAACCCACAGACCAACACGTGGAACTATAACGGCGAAGAGTTCGAAAACGGCTTCCAGGTCAAGGATATCAAGATCCAGCAGCTGGACGTAAAGGATGTCAACCCAACGCTGGAGGAGGTGACACGGTTTGCCAGTGGCGCCGAGGATGGTACTGAAAATCTCGACCTGCGGGCGCTCGCAGCCAGCCTTAAGGACAGTAATACCAACGTTACTTACGTGCCCGGCGACGTCATCGAGGTCTACTCGGGGGAGCAGCGTGGCGTTGTGGGCAAGGCCACTAATGTGCAAGGCGACATCGTCACCCTGCAGGTGACGGAGGGTCGCCTCAAGGGCCAGACGATCGAAGTTCCCAACAAAGGCCTGCGTAAACGATTCCGTCCCGGCGACCACGTCAAGGTCATCGGCGGCAGCCGCTTTCGCGACGAGGTTGGCATGGTGGTCAAGATCGCCGAGGATCGCGTCACCCTCCTAACGGACCAGACCAACACCGAGGTGACCGTCTTCAGCAAAGACCTACGTGAGGCCGATGACACTGGGGGCCAAGGCTCCCTCGGCCAGTACTCCCTGCTTGACTTGGTCCAGCTCGACCCAGCCACGGTCGGCTGTGTTGTTAAGGTGGACCGTGAGTCACTCGTCGTGCTCGACCAGAACGGCGACACACGCCAGGTCATGCCCTCGCAGATCACGAACCGGCTCCCCAAGCGCAAGATGGCGGTCGCCGCTGACCGCAACGGGTCCGAGATCCGGCTAGACGACATCGTCCGCGAGTACGGCGGCCAACAACGTCAGGGCAAGATCATCCACATCCACCGGTCCTATATCTACCTTCACAGCAACACGTCAACGGAGAACGCAGGCGTCTTTGTGACCCGGGCTAGCAATGTCAACACCATCGCGGCCAAGGGCGGCCGCGTTAACGCGGCAGGCAGCGGACCAGACCTTGACTCGATGAACCCCGCTCTGAAGCGAAACCCAACGGGCGGCGCCCAGAACATGCAGCCTCCGAAGACGGTTGGCATCGACCGCTCCATCAATCAGAGCGTTACGATTCGTCGCGGCGGTTACAAGGGCCTCCTGGGCATCGTCAAAGACGCCACCGATACCCACTGCCGAGTAGAGCTCCACACAAAGGGCAAGATTATCACGGTGCCTAAAGCCGACCTCGTATTCAAGGACAAGGTCACCGGTCGGGTCATTGACATTAATAGCCGCGGAGGACGCGGTGGACACCACGGCGGTGCTGGACGCGGCGCTATGAGCAGCTCCAATGGGGATTGGGCCAGCGGCAGCCGCACCCCGGCTGCCTCCGGAAACGCGGAACGTACCCCGGCTTGGGGCTCCTCCAAAAGTAAGTTGCCATCTACCTAGCACAACACGCCGACTCGCATGCTAACTCTACTTGTAGCAACCTCGCATACCCCCGCTTGGAGCCGTGACGTTCCGGGCTCACGGACCCCGGCATGGGGAGACGGCTCCCGCACCACAAACCCCTACGACGGCAGTCGCACGTCGTACGGCGGCGCTACCGCGTACGGTGGCGGCTCTCGCACTCCGGCCTGGTCCTCGGGCGCCAAGACACCAGCCCCAGACAGCTTCGGGCATGGCTCCAAGACTCCGGCCTACGGTGGCGGCGATGCCTGGGGCGCAGGCTCCAAGACGCCCGCCTATGGCATGTCAGCACCAACGCCTGGCGCCAGCGGCGGAAGCGATACCTGGGGCTACACACCTGGTCCGAGCGGGTCATCTCATCCCTATGACGCCCCGACTCCTGGCGCTGCTCTCGGCGCGCCAACTCCCGCAGCCCTCAACGCCCCCACCCCTGGTGCATACTCGGCCCCGACTCCGGCCGCTGTCAACGCGCCGACCCCAGGCGCCTGGCAAGGCGGATGGGGCGCCGATGCCGCACCAACTCCAGCCGCCGCCGCACCTACACCCGCAGCCAGCGGTGGTTATTACAGTGCCCCGACTCCGGGTGCCTACGGTGGTGTCCCAGAGACGCCAGCGGCCAGCGGCCCGCGGTATACAGACGACGACTAAGAGGCCAATGTTGCGAGACGGACGGCTTAGAAGGACGCTGAGAAATGGGTTGGGAGTTTGATAACAGAGAGGGCCTTCAGCAGGGAGCCGGGCAGGCGCTCTAGGACAACATGTAGTTTAACTGGAGGGTAACCACACTCGAGCGCGAGGCAGGCCATCAAGACGCGAGCTACGCGAAAGTTACGGGGACTAAATCGTCAGTTCAAGACACCATAGCATGGGTTGTGATAAACCGAGAAAGATATTGATCTTCTGATCGTGCATTCACATTATGGCCCTAGTCAAACAAGTAACGCTGTAGCTAAGCATCGTATTTTTTCTCGGTTTCGTCTAGGGAGAACACTACTAGGAGAGATATTGGTCTATTGGATGGGTTGAACTTAGGCTTAAATCCCTTGCCCGAGGCGGATCGGTGAGAAGGCATAGCCCGGGAACTTGAGGCCTTGGCCGAGACCATAACTCTAGGCCGATCATTCAACGAGAAGGTAGACTTCTCGCCTTGGCCATCAAGCGAGACCGCCCACTGGCTAATTTCTTCTCAAGCACGGCTGGTGAACATTCTAAGCACCTAGAAGAAAGCCTCGCGATGCAGGACTTGGCCATGTCCGGGATAGTCATGCAGGGTATGCATCCATGGCCCTGATCTTAGCAAACTCACAGCTCACCAGCCTGGTGTTCTCTCGAAAGATCGTGTGGAGACAGCCTGTGAAGCGCTTATGGCCCCGCTTGCACATGGTAGGCACATGCGTGGTCCTCGATCCCAGGAAACGCAGACTGGCTGGTTTCTGTTTTTGCACTACGTTGTAGGCAGAGATCTTCGGGGAACCTTGGCTACAACTCCCAGTAATTCTCGCATCCGCTCGAGCTGTGAACCCGGCATCGTCAGTGGAGACACAATGGGCGACCACCTCTTATGCATCAACGGCCTCCCTGGGTACTGCAGCCGGATTCTTTGTGCTCATCTCTTGGTGGACAACTGCGGAACGAATACCAACAAAGCTACTGCTGTACCAGATTACAGAGAGTGCCATTGTCCATCCTGTCTAGTAGAATCAACAATGCCATTATCGACACTGATTGATCCACGCTTTAGGTGGGATCCAGTGGTGGCGGGCTAGAATAAGACCCAGCACTCTAGCTGATTCGACCTACCCCGTACAAGTGAGCAGTGGCGATTCGTTCGAATGTTATGTGAGATTGCCTCCGGCGGCGGATCGTTGCGCGAAGCCTGGCGGCCCCACGGCCGGGGACCAGCCGTGTAGTCTGTCCGCGAGCACCTCGTGTGGATAGAGGATGCATCCGATGGTCGCGCCTCTTTCGAGCTATTGCAGAGGGCTGAACTCGCAGCTCGGTAAGAAGGCAGGTTCTATCGGACGGCACAGGAAGCAAGCCTCAGGCGGGGCGCCTGTGAGAAGAGGAGAGCTTGGCAGGGGCCCGGCGGCCGGGGATTGTGGGAGACGATCAGGGTCGCATTTTGGGTCGAGAGAGAGCAGGAAGCGCATCAAACTAGGCCGGTCTCGAAAGCGTCTCACAAGGCGTCGAAATAGGGTTAAGCGAGCAGCAAGGCTTCCAGGAATGGCCCGCCGTTACAGTGTGGCCGGGGCCTAGTGGGGAAGTAGTGGCCCAGCAAGTCAAAACGGTTCTCGCTAGTCTAAACAAGCAGCCGAACAGGACCGGGCTCCCGGGCTGCGCAACCCGACCAGAGCTGGGCTCCTCTCCACTCTGCTTGTGCGCGCCATCACACTCTGCTGTTGTTGTGGCCATGCCAAGCCTTTACTTCCAAACAAACTCCCTCCTAACGCCCGCGGGACCTCGCCGCTCCCTGCCCACGCAGGTCCTCCAAAACCACCCCTGGTTCCGCATTCAACGTTCACGGCCCCTCACAGACATATCTCCAGACGCCTTGGGCCTCCATCACAAGGTGCCCTGTCATTCCGGGTCACCGTCACGCCATACTCCGGGCTCAAGAAGTCTTCCCGTCCCAGCCTCGTCTCGATCCAGCGGTCAGGCAACGCAATAGTTGGAACTGGGGCTCTTTTACGGGACATGGAGAATGGGTAAGAAAGGGCTATCAACGTAGATGCTTGCGCCTATGGGTGGTGCGATGCGCGCCGGTGCTCTATCCTCTGGCTCGTCATACCTTCTCCCACCCTCCGGGGTGAAGTGCCCCCCCGGTTCAGATCCCAATCGTCCCTAGTCCTCAACGCGGTGACAGCGGTAACAGCTCGGCTGTCACCATCTTGGGACGGTCAAAGCTAAGAGTGCCGAGCTCTGCCAAGACACCTTACCTGGGATGCCACTGCGTTGCCTGCGACACGAAGGACGGCCCCCCCAAGGAGATGGCACAACCACGCCATCCCATATTCAACGCCCCAGTATGATCGCCCTCCAGGGGCTGCAAACAGGGTGCAAGAACAACGCAAAAGAGCCACCAAAGTGTTCCGCGAGTCCTTATATAACCTCATCCCAGCCGTCATGCCGCCTTTGGCCTCCCCTTCTCTCCAACAAGCCTCGCGGTCTCTTGTCTCTCACTGTAGCTTTCCGCTATCTTTCTTTCTCTCGGTTCTGTGAACTTTTTGTTCTCGACACTCTTTCGAAATACCCCACGTTCACTCATACACCGCCAGGCCGGTCTTCGATTCTTGTTTTTTTATTTCTGATCGCTTTTATCGATACCCCGCCGCCACCATGTCCAAGGCTTTCTTCATCGCGGCCCTCCTGGCCTTCGCCGAGGCCCGCTTCGGCGAAGAACAGTCCGTTGCCGGCATTGTCTCGGCTCTCTCCAGCTTTGGAAACCCCGGCGAAGCTGCCACCCTTGCTGGCGCTACCCCAGGTGTCCTGCTTGCTGGTGCCAACGCTTGCGACAAGCTTACCCTTGCCGACAAGATTGTTGCTACCCTCGGCACCGATCCGCAGGTCTTGGCCGCTGCCGCAGCGCTCGTGGCTGCCGAAAAGAACTTCAACCCCTTCGCAGTCTCTGTCCCAAGCATCTGCTCTGATGCTAGCCTTCCTGCCACCCCCGAGCTCCGTGGCATTGTGCCCTTGGTTGACCCCGCCGTCATCGGCGCCGACGTTGAGAACGCAAACTCGGCCGCCTCGCTCGACAGCCCCTTCGATGCCACCGGCCTCAGCGTGGCTGAGGTCGTACAGGCGAATGGCTTCACCAACTTCACACTGCAGGGATCCGACGGTTCCACCTCGGCCGGCAGCGCCAACGCCGGCGGCAACAACAACAACAACAACAACAACAACAACAACAACAACAACAACAACAACAACGCCGGCAATGGCGCTGCCGCCACGTCTTGTGCTGGAACTTCCACCGTCACCGTCACCGCCGGTGCTGGCACTGCTGCCACTACTGAAGCTGCTGCACCACCCGCCGCCACCTCAGCAGCGGCAGATTCCAACAGCGGTGTCCAGAAGTCCACCATCGCTGGCCTCGACTTCGGCGCCTGCGTCCCTACCATAAAGTTCGAGCCCGGTTTGAACGGGCGTAAGGAAACTGAGTTCACATTCCAGGCCATCGACAGCATTGTCAATAAGGGCCAGCAGGAAGCCCTCAACCCCAACATCATCACCAACCGCATCTGCGATCAGCTTACCAACGTATGCAGCGCCAACCAGGCTGCGAAGGATGCATGCCTAGATGCCAAGGCCCAGATTCAGTCGCTTGGAACCAAGGATGCTAGCACCGCCAACACGTGGAATACGCTACTTGGTTTCGACGGTACCAATATCAACCCTGACAACGCCCCCCAGCCCGGTCTCGTTGGCCATTCTTAGACTTGGGTAGCAGCATATAGGCAATGTATAGTTGATGTTGCGATGAAACGTGGTATAGGCATAACTGTGACAATTGCGAATACAGTGGCCCTACAGCCAAACCCTTCAATTGATCCTCCGTCTGTTTCTACCAGCTGTAGAGTAACCTGTCGCGTGGCGAGCAGCTGCGATGTAGACCATTGTCATCGTGCCCGTGGTAACTACGCCGGTGTGATTCGACCGCCTCGAAACCACCACAAGGCGGCCGCGTGGATGGCATAGATTTAGGCGGAGAGACCTGTTTGCTATAGGTGCTATCAGTCGTGATTACAACGAACAGTTTCTTGTCTGGACATCTCTCGCTACCCCACGTCATCTGCTAGGGCGGGCGAAACTGTTGATTGGTCGAATCCTTGTTAAGGGTCCCGCTCTTCCTAGGCTCGCCCGGCTCGATGACCTCATCGGTGGCCTGGCAAGAGCAGACAGTGGCTTGTCGAGCTGCAGTTCGTCACCCAGGCTCCATCGGGTTTGGAGTTGCGTCATACTTTAGTGGAGGAAAGCGGAAGCTTTGGTGCCTTCCCTGGATAAAACGGTGGTCAGCGGCCGGTGTGAAGGCGAGCTTTCTGGTCCATCATTCTTCGTCGTGTTGAGAGCTAGGCAAAAGCAACTTCACGTTACATTCCGCCGATTCCCAAATCCCCCGTTGTCGAGAATACCCAGTGACGGCCGGTGCCTTCTATAATCATGGCCTACGGATTTGTCCCCATCGTCCACATTGTGGCCATGGGCTTCTCCCTCGTCGAGCTTGGGCTGACGGGTTATCGTGGGTTCCTCCCTTCACCGGTAGCAGCGATCTCAGGCTAACCGCTCCTAGTGGTCAGCGCCTATGACCACCCATGGGCGCAGACGCCGAGCCAGGAGGGCTTCATGCTCTTCAACGCGATCTGGTCCCTCCTGGTGCTCGCCTACGTGGGCCTAGCCCCGCTCTACTACACACGCATATTCCACCGGCTCTTTTCTTTGGTCCTGGAGGGCATCACCATGATCTTCTGGTTCGCCGGCTCCATCGCGCTTGCGGTCATGTTCGGTGGGCCGTACCACTGCGGTGCCAACACGTACTGCGGCTCCGTAGAGGCCGCAATCGCCTTCGGATTCTTTCTATGGGCCATCTTTGCCTTCCTCGTCGTTCTCGACGCCATGGAGTCGATGCGATCGCGAGACCACACAGCCACTCACCCGCGTACCAAGCCTTACGTCGGCGCCTGATCATGGAAGCCGGGCAAGGCAGCCCAAGAGTACTCAGAAATCAGTACAGGCTAGCCAACTGGGCCAGCTGTGCATGGGTGGGCACATATGTGGATTAATTTGCTAGCACAATACCCCAAAGGCGTTGGGTTGGCGTTTACGGTAACGGCGCAGGTAGCACAGGCAGATTGGAGCACGCATAGGCTAGGGAGCCGTATACGGCCAGCTATTTTAATTCAGTCGATAGTACACTCGTTTGTACCTATGCTCCCATGGCTTGGTGACCATGACTGCCTCTAGGAGAAAGGCTCCTGGCCGCCGAGCAGCCCTAAACGGCCGGCCATGGGAGATTTGAACTTCCCTCCACTCCTGAGCATTGGGAACAGACGCATGAAACTGTCCCAAAGTAGACTTTGCCACTCTCTTCCAGCCACGCCTAGCATCTTCGTTTTGGTGCTAGGCGTCGCCCGTTACACAGATACCCCAAATACTCACCTCGGCAAAGGGGGATGAGGTTACAACGGAGGGACTGCTAGGCTAGTAGGGGTCGTAAGATAAGTCTACCTCCAGATGAAGTGGGCTTGAATACGTGTAGGAATCATAGATAGCTTAGAACAGCGAACCAACATGCAAGGGGCATGTGAAAGTCTGGGGGAAGTGCGCGGGCACTTAAAAAACTGTCGTGGTTGATGCCTAGATTAAGCTCGGTCACGATGCATTGAGTGCAGGAGTCACCGACATTCCCGGGTATCATGGCTACTTCAGACGGGAGCGGATTTGGACGGCTCTGCGCTCAGTCCAGGCCGGGAAAGGCTGGACTCCTGTAGGCGCCCTTTCCACCCTTCTTGCGCCTCTTCCTGGACGGACGCCTGTGACTCGCATCGTCGCTATCGTCATCGCTGTCATCGTCGTCCTCACTATCTTCACCGCCCGCATGTCGCTTAGCGCCATCGTCTGCCTCCTCGTCCGCCTCGCTTTCCCTCGCGAGGTCGGGTGCAGTAGCCCAAACTTTAACGGTCCTCCCCCCGCCGCTGATCAGACGGTTCTGGTAATCGAAATCGAGGGCAGCAACGCCTTCCACGTCGTCGTGCTTAAGGACGGCCTGGACCTCGCGGACGCGCAAGTCGACAACGCTCATACTGCCATCGCCCACGCCAACAACGACCTTCTTTCCCCAGCCGAGCTCGTCTGGCAGTCGAACGATAGCATCAAGACTGTCGCCGTCCCGCTTGTTCTGGCCGGGCGCCACATTGATGCGCTCTTGTTGGTCGTCCCAGGAGCCGCGATCCCATAGGGTCAGGACCCCACCACCGGTACCAACGGCCAGGACCGCATTGCTTCGCATCTTCTTAGGACCGAGGCCCGATGGGATGATGGTGCCACACAGCAGCTCATCTTCCTGGTCCTCTGACGTGACAATGATGCCATGGCGAAGGTCTGTGACGGCTAGGGTGGTGCCCCCAGTCGACACCCACTGCTTTGGGAAGCCGGAGGTCGACTCGCTCGTGGGCGGGAGGGGAGTGAGACTGGTGATGTAGTCGGTATGTGGCAGGTGCTTTCGGACGGGCCGGGGGTCTATGCTGCCGTTCTGCCGGAGGTCGAAGATGTAGAGGCTGCCAAAGTCGGTGCCGAGAAGTACAGTCTGGGGGGACAGCGGGTGCATGATGACGGGGCAGTCGGTGCGGCTACTGGCGCTGTTCCGTGGCGGGAGGCCAATCTTGGATATGACGACACCGGTCTCAGGTGAGAAGTGCTTGACGAGAGAGTCGGTGCCGGCTGAATACAGAGCTGCAGCGGATCAAGGCGGAGCTGTCAGAAGCTGGTGGGTGTAGAAGCCGAAAGTATTTGGGGACGTCACCTACCTTGAGCATCATGGCTGTAGGCTAGGCAGCGGCAGCTACCTTTGTGTCTGCGAGTGCGCCAGACGCTCTTTATCAAGCCCTTTCCCCCGGTGATGTTGCTGTTCTCGTCGTTCTCGTCGGCGGCGTCCGAGGAAGACGTGGCATCGTTCGAGGGCAGCCGGAACGTCTCGACATGGCCATTGGACAGACCCACTGTGAGCAATGGCCGCGTGGGATGCAGCGCCTGTGTGAACAGCTCAGAAGCAAGCGGAAGGGTGCACAAATTCTCAAACATGTTAGAAGTGTCACCCCAGTGCCTTGGGCAGCCCGGGCAACTAGCTATGACTTAGCAGGCAGTTGATCGCGAAGCTTGCGAGGTGGCTCAAGCTAGAGCTTCCTTTTTTTAAAAAGCGGTACAGTGCGGGGCGCCAAGGACCCATTGTCCAACACGGTGCTTAGGTGGGGTGGTGGAGATGCCATATCTTACGGTACCTACCAAAGGTATCTTAACTTACGTACTGTCGGTGTGTAACCCCACTCTGCCCTTGTACCTTCACAACAGGACCGAGTGGTCGTGCCTGCATAGTCTGCATCGCGGGTTGGGAACTTAGCATCAGAGCTCCTGATGAGGAAGTCCCTTGAGGCCGATGCTGTTCCTTGTATTCTCAGCATCTCCGTATCTGCCGTGACTTGCCAAAGTGGATACCTTGGTATGCCAGTTGAGGAGGTGCTCGAGTTTGCACGGCGAAAATCAACTAAGAATATTCCCTAGGACTTGCTACTTTGTAAGCGAACCACCTTCACAAGCTCGCCGTTACTGTTTAGAAATCCGCCCTCAACGTCCAGGAGCAGCAGTATGAAGCTCGGGTTAGTACTCCTGGTGCGTTGGCTCTGCCTCGCATCCGTGATACCCGTGCGCGCCGGTGCAAGCCCAGACCTTAGGTGCCTGATGTACCTGACCGGGTAAGACTTCTTGTTGCCCAGATTGCTAGCATCCTCTGACGCTCTCGCCCCCCGAGACACAGCCAGCATCCCGTAATCCCTCCACCAGAAGACGTCCAGCGCGTCACCCACGTCGCCCTGGCATTCCTGAGTGCATCCCTATTCCACGAGCCCGACCGCAGTGAGTGGCCCTTGTTCATGCCTGTGGAAGAGGTCCGAAAGTGGTTCCCCGCTAGGGCCAAGGTCTTGGTCGCCATCGGTGGCTGGGGTGACACACGCGACTTCTCCCTCGCGGCCATGAACGAGACGAGTCGTCAAGTATTCGCGGCAAATGTCGCCAGAATGGTCCGGCAAACAGGTGCTGACGGGGTCGATGTGGACTGGGAGTACCCCGGGTGAGCAACCCATAACCCACGGGTCACAACATTCTGCTCATGTCTTCTGCTGACTCACGCTCGCCCGGTGGCAGAGGTAACGGGGACGATTACAAGAGGATACCAAATTCGGAAAAGACCTGGGAGATCGCCGCATATCCCCTCCTCCTGGCCGAGCTCCGCGCAGCGTTGGGGCCAATGAGGATACTGTCGGCAGCGGTGCCAGGCCTTCCGCGTGACATGCTAGCGTTCACTCGAGAAACTATCCCGCGCATCATGGCTCATCTCGACTTCCTCAACGTGATGACGGCAAGTACTTTCCGTGTTCTTTGGTACTCTTCCCGGGACTTTCGGTAGGAGTACCTGTATTTCCCGCAGAGCAACATAAGCTCTAGTCCCGAGACAGGACTTGCTCTCCTAAGACACTCATGAGATGTTGATGGATGGCTGATGACGACCCAGTACGACCTCATGAATCGGCGAGATGCCGAGGCCAAGCACCATACGAGCATCTATCAGAGCATCGAGGCCCTCGACACGTACGTTGCTAGCGGCGCCGCCCCGCAAAATCTCAACCTTGGCCTCGCTTTCTACGTTAAGTATTTCCGCACCCAGCACGATGAGTGCGCAAAGTCGGCGACGCCTCTCGGTTGCCCGACTCTGCTACTGGAGGACCCGATAACAGGGACAGATCTAGGGCGCGCTGGTGCCTTCTCGTGGCATGACCTTGTGCCCCAGGACGTGGCCAGCTCATTCACCAGAGCCCTGGACAAGGGGAGCTACGACGAGCATTACGGCGGGTACTCTTACTGGGATAATTTGACTGACCTCTGGTGGACGTTTGACACACCTGATGCAGTCACCCGGAAGGTATCATATGCTCTCGATAAGACAAGTGTCGGTGGGTTCTTTGCTTGGGGCCTCGGAGAAGATGCGCCGCGTTTCGAGCACCTTCGTGCCCTGAATCAAGCCCTTGAAGGGCCAAGAGTGGAGAGGGACGAACTATAACCTAGAACAAGGAGGTCATGTGGTAGAAACAGGCTCGCAATGGCCCTGTCAAGAAAAGTATGCCAGGTTTTTGTAGGCTCTGGGTAGCCGTAGCTATCTAAGGCAGCATCTAACTTGTCCTGACAGGCTACTTCCATCTCCATGTAAGAAAGGGGTAATGCTAGCACGGGCTGTCAAGCGGGGATACATAATACAGAAAACCTCCACTGCATCCAGCTGCCTCCTACCCGTGAGTGCACGCCAGGGCAGGAGCGCGTGAGCGTTTGTGGAACAACACCAATGATGGCCCCCGAGATCGTGAGACATGAGAGCATTGTTTGAGGAGACACGCCAGCTCCTTCAGCGAGCGATATTCTGGGCCAAGGTTGCCTGAAGTTGCACAACAGTGAGACCTGCTCCCAGAGGCACCTTCTGCAGGGCTAGTAGCTACCATACCGCACCGGGGAGTGTAAATAATGCTTGACATTCGCGGTTTTATATGCGCGGTGGCTAACCTGTAGGGGGTTCTACCCTCATATATGACTAACATACCACCGGACACACACGACGGACTGGGTCGTTGGCCCACGACGCATGCCAGGCTTTAGCACACCATTTGGGGATGTACTGTAGTACAGCTATGAGACATACTGGACCTGCTGGCATACCCCGATCCATGCACTCGGTCGTACAAAGCAGGGGGCAGACGATTTAGTCTGCAGATAGCTCGGCCGCGTGACTAGCCTGGGTGGTGTTGGCGACAATTGTACATCTCAAATCGACTTACCCGCGGCAGATGTTGATGGGGAAGGCATACCTACCGTGCCATAGGGCTCCTATCGGGCTCGAAGGGACTATAGCCTTCCAAAGAGGCCTTCGAGCCCAGTGCAGTCTACTGGTTCCACAAGGGGAGAGTGTAAGTAGCTTAGTACCTCGAAAAGGATCTGTACCTGTGTCTTGGCCAGTTGCACGCCTAAGCCTTCTGGCCCGCGTCATGGTAGGCAAATTCATCAAGCTGTCAATGTCTAGGGGGATGTGGAAGGCGATATTATCAGCTTTATCATGATGCTGAAAGGCTGGCCATTCAATGTGGCGCTCACGATCTCGGTGGTTTCGGTTCAGCCCGGCACTTACAGTGGGGGAAGCCGTCGTACATGAGACCCTTTATCTCTGTGGGTAAATGCCATGCCGTACGACTCCGAAACACGGAAGCCATTGGAGAACCCCCCATTCCTAGCAAATAAGAAGACACATAAAAACCGACTTCCCCGCGAAGTGGCTACCTGTCCTGAGATAATTTTTGAACGACACGTAGCCCCGGCCTATAACCTAAAACAGAGCGCGACGAGGCCTTCGGAAATTGACGAGAGCAATGGAGCGACGCAAAATTCTCTGCCTGCACGGGGCCGGGTTATCATCAATGGTAAGTTTCCGACCTCCCTCGTTCGATGCCCATCTTTAGGCTAACCGTACCAGATATTCAAGCTCCAGCTAGGTAAATAAAATCCCCCGCGAACTTGCAGAATTCAATCCACCCCCTTGCTCAACAGCCCATGGCTGCCAGTGCCCTACATATCCCGCCTTGAAGAGGAGCAGAACGTCACATTCCACTTCGTGGACGCTCCAATAACGACTGAGCCGCACGAGTCCATAGTGGCATTCTCTGACGAGGGTTACCGGTTTTTCCACTGGGCTCCATCGAGAACCCCGTTCAATATGAAGCAAATCTACTCGGGGTATGATTTCCTTCATAAGGTTATCGAGGAACAAGGGCCATTTGACGGAGTCATAGGGTTCTCACAAGGCGCTGCGATGAGTATGGGTCTCTTGATGCACCACGCCGAGCTACACCAAGGTGGTCCAATATATAGTCCATTTCGGTTTGCAATACTATTTGCATGCCCAGATCTACCGCCGAACGATGAAGACGGCAGTGTGATAAAATGGGGAAAAATACAGGTGCCATCATTGCATATACTTGGCCAGGGAGACGAAGACTGGTTTAAAGGCGGGCTTTCTGTATATGAAAATAACTGTGAGGATGGCTCTGCGAAGCTGATTGTCCATAATGGAGGCCATATAGTCCCAAAAGACAAAGCAACAGTAGATAAAGTTATAACAGGTATTAAAGACTTATTAAGTTTAATATAAAGATATTATTTTAGTAAAGTAATAGTTAAATACTTTATAAAGATATTATATTAGTGTTGTAATAGGTATAAAAGGAGTTTTAATATAATATATAGCTAGAAGTAAACTAGTACTAACTAGTACTAGCTATACTTATAAGCTAGTAGGAAACTACCCAACTAAATACTAAAGAGAGAAGTCTAAGACTCTCTTAACCTTAATCTTTAAGGGTTAACTTTAAAATTAATAAGACTATAATTATTTCTTTATAAGACCTTAATAATCTAGCTTGATTAGCCTAGAGTGTTTTCATTTTACCTTTAGTAAAACTTTTAATACTATATATATTATAGTTTTAAAATTTTTTATATAAGCAGAGCTTGAAAATTAATTAATTAATTTAGTATAAGCTTATATTAATACTAATTAAATTAATTTATACTAATACTAAAATTAATATAATTAGTATAAAGCTATATTAAAATTAATTAATATTAATTAATACTAATTAATTTTACCACTAAAAATACTAAAAAAATACTAAGGTATTAAAAAATTATATAAAATTAGATAAACTAATAAACTAATAAACTATATCCCCTTAAGCCTTTAACTTATTTATATTTTTAATCTTTTAGCTTTTAAGTAAAATAAGCTGCTTAACTGTTTTAAGGTTTAAGCTATATTATAGTAAGTTATAGTGAAGAGTCTGTACTAATGTATAGACCACACCTTAAATCTAGATTAGATTGAATAGAAGATAAGATTAAGTGGGGCTACTTGATCTTATCCTCTCTATAGAGTAGCTCTTTAAGCTCTTTCTCCACTATAATATATCACTACCTTACTAACTTGTTTTACCCTTAAATGCTATAATAAGCTATTTCTAACTTTAATAATAATATTACCCCCTATATTAAAAGTGCTTTTAATAGCAGTTAAAGTAGCTAGTATAGCTAAATATTATCTAGCTAATATAGTTAATATAAGAAACTAGTAGCTATTAGCTTTCCATTATATAAGTAGCTCTATTTTAAGGCCCTTATTATACTCTTTAAAATATAATATATATTCCTCTTTTATACTCTCTAGCTATATATATAGCTTATCCTTAGAGCTAGATTCTTTATCTAAATCGCTATAAATATTAATATCTAATCCTAATTTGTTAAAGGATATATTTAGATTAATATTAGCTGTAGATTTAACTTTAATATCTTATTTTAAGTATAAGTATTTTAATTTAAATAAGCTAGATATATCCCTTGAAAAAAGAAAGGGTAAAAATATAAGAATCTATTATCCTTAAAATAGATTAGTTTAAATTAAGGGTTAAGTATTATACTAAAAAAATATGGGTTAAAATCCTTAAAAGTAGCTGTAATAAACTATCTAGGAAAATATTTATCTAGCTTAAATAAGCTAGTTTATATAGCTTTAATAAAGCTATTATATTCGAGTATATTATTAGTTTTTTATTTATCTTTTAAGTTGTTTAACTGCTGTTTAAGCTTCTTATAAATCTAATAGATAAATAATAAGCCTTTATTAAGTATAATATAAATCTAGTCTTATAGCTTAATAATAAAAGTAATAAAGATATTAAAAATCTTATATAGCTCTTTTAAAGCTAGCTAGTCTATATTAGTTAAAATATATTATTTAAACTCTTTATTTTTAATAAGTTTTAATATATATAAAATAATATCTTTAAGATTAAGTGTTACTTTTATTATATTAAAGGTTAATATTATACCTTAAGAGAACTAATAGTTATAGTTAAGCAGGACTAATCTTATAGAGAATCTCTAGAGAACTATCCCTTAGGGATTCTCTATGAAATTACTAGTATTTTTATAGTAGATTTATCTAAGGAGTTTCTAGGGAATTTTAGATATATTCTTTAGGGGAATATATTATAAATTCCTAGGGGATCCCTAGTAAATTCTCTGATAGAATATGTAATAAATTCCTAGGGAATTCCTAGTAAATACTCTTAGTAGAAAGGATTATCTTAGGAATAGATTATATATAGTATATATATATAAAAACCTTAGATAATAGTTAATAAGGTATTAATTTACTTAGATAAGACTTTTAGTATTTTATACTTTTTCTTTAGCTATACCTTAGTAAGGTATAATAATTAATAATATAAGAAAACTTAATAGATAAGTTTAATAATTTCTTTTAAAAGCTTTACTCTTTATTACTAGCTAGTAAAGAATTATTTTACCTATTAGTAGGAAACTAGTAAAAAATTATTAAACTACGGAGGTCTATATCAAAAGTTTTGCGTAAGGCGCTAAGAGGGATTGGGCTAGACACTGTCTATATATTTAAATTTAGATATCTCCCTCGAGCCTAGCGTTGTATCGCTATGGCATAGCGGGTAAGCACTAAGCTATAGCGAGTAGTGCCCTTAAGCTCTAGGGAGATCAGTGAGTAATATAGACAGTTGTTTAAGTAGATCATAGACACTGTGACTAGTCTTTTTATAGTTACATGTATTTATTGATTTGACGCAAAACTTTTGATATGGACCTCTGTATTAGACTAATTTATTAGATCTTACCTAATAATATTTATACTATTAAATACTATTAAAGCCCTAAAGAATAAAATAAAGGCTAATAATAAGTAAATATATTATCTTTTAAGTCTAATAAGCTATCTAATAGTAAATAGATATTTAAAACTTATTTATTAAAAAAGAATAAATTAAAGTTAATTAATTAATAATAAAAGCTTTTAATACTTTTAAATAGTCTCCTATTAGAAACTTATTAAGCTTAACTCTTAACTATAAGATTAATCTTCTTATTATTTTAATCTAATAGGCTAAAAATCTTAAATATATTTAAACTACTTTAAAATATTAGACTAAAGTATTTAAACTATAAGAGGAAACTTTTACTTAAAATATAGACTTAATAGCTACTTTATAAAGTATAAATAAGTAATTAGTTAAGGAATCTCTTTAATAACTTAAACAGGTCTAATATCTTAAGTTAAAAGCTTTTAAAGGAGACTTTATAGATTAAGGTCTTATTAATATACTAGCTTTATAAAGTATTAGGTTTAATATTTAATAGGTTTTAGTGTTTAGCTTAGAATTAGCTTAAGAGGCTTTACTTAGTCTTTTAACTAACTAGTATAATCTTATAAGAGTAATTATAGCTAGCTTAAATAAGAATAATAATATTAATATTAATTAAATAAATTATAAAGGAAGACAAGACCTTATTTTATTATAAATATCTTTATATAATTCCTTATTAAAGTGTTATTATTTAAAAAGGGAGGAAATATATATAGTAGGATTATAAAGGTCTATTTTAAAAGTTTTATATAATATATTAAGACTATCTTAGTTAAATACTATCTTTATAGTAAGCTTTTATATAGTTTTTTACTTTTAATAATATATTTACTAAATTCTAAGGAGTAAGTACTAAACTTTAGTAGGGATAGCCTAAAGTTATAATAAGATTAATAGGTTATAGTATTATTTAAGGTATTATATAAACTATAACTATTCCTTATTTAGTATATAATATTTATTTTTTAACGTAAAACTTTTAAAATAAACTGTATACCTAATAATATAAGGCAACTAATATAATTAAAAACTAAGGTAAACCTAAAAGACTTATAATTTAACCTTTTATTATTTAATTTAAATAGTTTAAGTGATTTAAACTAATTAAACTAAAAACCTTAGAACTTATAATATTAAAGTAAATATAATTAATAAGAGAAATTATTTATATATTAGACATATAATAGCTTATACTTAAGTAATAAGAATAATAAGTTATATATAATATTTAAACTAGAATAGATTAAATATTTTAACTTTTTAATATAATTTAAGGAAGGAGATAATAAAAAGGTTAATAAAATTAAGATTATTTATCTTAATATATATATATTTCTTAACTTAGTTAAAGCTTTTATAATAGTTAAGCTTAATAAATTAGCTTTTTTTATCTACTTATTATACTTTTATTTTATAAGAAAGATATAGTCTTAATTTTATAAGTAAGATATTAATAAGGATTAAAACTAATATATAATCAGAGTATTAAATTAGTGTAGTATTTTGTATTGTAGTACGTACTACAAAATACTACAATACAATACATGTAGTATTTATAGTATTTTAATTAAATATGATAATAATAATAATAATAATAATAATAATAATAATA
>MU270060.1:239978-559082 GCA_021432635.1 Thozetella sp. PMI_491 | reverse complement strand
GGTCCGATCTGTTAGGCCCAGCCTACAACGAGTATCGTCAAGCGGCCGGCGTGGCTGTTGTGCATCAAGCCTTCTCCGGAACTCATGGGATAAGCAGTGCTTTACGCGTTAGCTTTTTTTTTTTTTCGGTATGGAATGAGCTGCTCGTGATAGCCGTTAAGCACCTGCGGAGGATAAATGCCCAGGAAACCGCCCCGAGAAACGCACTCACCGGTTCCTCCCAAGGTGCTTTACCGAGGGCGATCATTAATCTCATCCCGATCGCGCACAGGAACCTGCGCAATGTTCCCCGGAATAGCGGTGCATACTAGGTTACTTTATATGTTTCTGAAGCACCGCTCTCCAACTTATCCTATCAATTCAGATTAATCTCAGCCACTATGCTAAAAGAATAACCGCGCGGTTGGCGCATGGCGAAGTTTCTACCCTTCCTATGCTGGTCTCGGATTTATCGAAACCTCTACGGGACCAATGCTGCACTTGACTGTATCCTAGACTCTACTCGGTCCATGCTGGTCGATCCTATGTGCGATACCTCTAAAACAAAACGATACACTCGCCGGGGTGCTGGAGCTCAGAAGTCCCAGAGAGTGCCAAATGCGTGCAATCCAGCTGTCATCTCAGGTTAGCCTTGTTCCTCTGTCGCTGGGGATGTGAGCCTTCTGAAGGACTTACCTGCGCGGCAACCCCGCATCATCTCGTCGTTGCCCTGCTTGTTGGAGGTGATGAAGATGACTTCGGCGCCAAACGAGTCCCAGGTCTCCTTGAGAAGCCGCATGGTGTCGGGTCGACCCCCCTGTTTCTTAGAGTCCCAAAGAATCATCCGCTCGGGCTCAATGTGGTTACGTATGAGACCAGTGATCGTGGACCCGAATGTCTTCTCCTGGTCGGAACCGATCCAGATGAGAAACCTAGGAGCTGGTCAGAAGCGGAAGACAGGACAGAACGCCTCTGCAGGGGTAGACGTACCAGTTGGGGCTCTGGATGCAGGTGGACAACGCTGCTCCAATGCCGGTCCCGGTGCAGATGCGAATTCCTCGTTTAAACATGGCTGACGCGTGCCCGACTCCGGCTAATTGGGATTAGCAGAGGTCATGCGGCAATGAGAGGAGGAGACCTACCGAACTTGAGCTCTCTGGTCCACACCATCTTGGGAGGGCTGGTCACTAGCCCTTTGGTAAAGTCGCCCTGAACGCCACATATCATGTAATGGTAGCGAGCCTTTCGCCCTTCACTGATGATACCGAAGGCGTGGTACTCCATGACCGAGGTGCGGCTGATTCTGCCAAGGAGGCCCTGCTGCATCCCACGGTCGAAACGCAGAACGGCAACTTTCGGTGACGGCTGCGGGGAAGATGTTAGTTGAGGATAGCTTTGTAGCGAAAGGGGAACGTACGATTTCCACCTCCACAGGAACTTGTCGGAGCGTCAACCAGGGAATGAGAACACTAAATGGATGTCAGCCAGATTCCACACACAGTTAGAGGGAGGCGTACAAGATAGTCATAAACACGGCGAACCAGAACTCTTGGATGCTGAGCAGAGAGTTTGCATCGACCCTCCATTCGCTCCTCGCAACATCGTAGAAGTTCCCCAAGATGACGAAGGTCCAGGTGGTCTGCTGGTTGTCAGCCTCTATCACGAGAGAGGGATTCGGAATTCGGGTGCACTGACCGCGAGGCCGAGCCATCCAACGAAGCGATGGTGCCTCTCAAAGATGTTATGGTGATTGCTGGTGGAGGGGGTTAGCATCGGCCGCAGCATGATGATCCGGGAACTTAGGACTGACTTTCGGACCCACGGAAATGCACTCAGGACGGAAATTATGACAAGAACATTGGTGATGACACCAGTGACGATGACGGCACCGTGCTGGATGGCTTGGTGGCGGATGATGTCGACGATCTTGAACACCAGCCAGCTGTGGGGCTGTCAGCCATGAGCCTCACCAGAGTGCAAGACAATGCTTACCCTGCTCCAGAGAGCGCACAACCCGAGTGGATACCTCCAACGTGCTGCAAGATGGAAGTAACTCCTACCTTGATGGGCAACGGAGCCCACTGATGAAACCGTGGTTAGCATGCATCGGACAAATGGAGGGGAGATCGCCACGCTTACACTGCGCAGTCCGTAGATGGCAATGGTGTAGAGGCACCGCAGGAACAGTTCGTTTCGCATGAGCACGGCACACAGCAGGTTGCCAAGCACTAATGCACCCAGGTGGTTCTCGGCATAGGGGAAACGTCCAAGGCTAGCCAGGACGAGGCCCACTAGGTTGAGCGCGGTAACAAAAGTGAAAAATATGCGGTACGTATTGAACCACAGCCAAAAGAGAACCCATCGGCTGTGCTTCTTCTTGGGCGGTCCGGGGGCCTTGGAAGCAGCTGGGCCAGCGGCTGCGGCCTGGGCCTGGGCAGGCTTCGATCCGGCGGGCCATGAGAGAGACAGGATGGGGACGCTCGAGGTGGGTGTGATGCCCTCATGAACCGGTGAGAGAGGAGCCAAGATGGTTTCAATGTGCCGGAGCGTTTTCTCGTCTAGATGCTCAAGAGAGGGCGTCGGGGCCAGATCCTGGGTGTGGAGGTACAGCCCCTTCTCGGCGGCGTCGTACTCCTGGCCATGGGTGCCATCGCTCTGGTTCGGGTGGATGACCATGGTGAAGAACTGCTATGGCGTAGTCTTCAAGGATTCGGAAGCGACAGGCATGCGGAACGGTGAGAGGGCCGAGACAGGGCTCTCGATATATGAGCCACGGAGAGGCAGAGAGAGGCAGAGACGGTGGCAAGGGGGGCACTCTTGGCTCCGCTCCTGCAAGGTTCCGAGACTCAAAGCTGCAACTTCGGCTCCCGCGACCCGAGGAAGGGAGGTAGATAGCTGTTGCAAGCAGTGGCCGAGACGATGCGCAAGGTTTTGCTTTGGCCGTTACCCGGGGGGGATTTCTCCTGGTTCCCCAGAGAAGCCGGGGCAGGTAGGCTTAAAAGTCGTGGCGACAAGGCGCCGCAGGGCATAGCCGGGCAGATCGATATACCGGCCTCTGCCAAGGCATAGCAAACATCCCCCCCTGTCGTTGGCTAGACCTGATAGACAGTATCTCGCGCCCCAGAGAGATATGCCGGGGCGGGTACGAACCACGCCAGGTGGGTGAAGTCAGCCAGCCGTCAAAGGCAATTGCCGCCCGCCCTGTCTACCTTGTGCGACTAGGCCGGCATCCCAATTGGGTCGTGAGAACCATATTAGAGCCGAGATTATTACTTTTTCGTGCCGCTGCCCGCAGCCTGCGCTGGCTGCCGACTGCAGAGCGCCGTCCAGGTGGCTCTCCCCACGGGGTGCTGGCGATTCTGCATTAAAAAGCGCCGATTATCCAAATTAACCCCGGATTCGAATGGCGGACTCTGCGCTTCCACGCGGCGACACGTGGGAGCCCGCATACCAGATTTGTTCCCGGCCCTCTCCTCCCTCCCACCCCACTGCCCAGGCGCCCGCGCAAAAAAACGAGCCATCATTCGGGCGAGAGGAGCGAGAGCGCTACTCTGCCCCTGCTGACTTCGGCCCTGGAAGGGGTGGAGGGGAGGGGGCCGCGATGCGGGCCAACCAAGACGCGCCGAAGGGTGCCGCCGCCAGGGAAGCCATACAGATGCACGCCCGCCTCGCCGGTTCCTGAAAATGAGAGGCGCGAGCACACACGCCCGGGCAGCCGCCTGCCTTGTGCTGCGTGTTTCCCGATCGACCTTGGCACTGCCAGATGTGATGACGTCTCAGGTACCGACCGAGGTCGAGCAGCCCGGCCGGCAAAACCAGTTGGGCGCCCGTTCGATCGGGTGTGTGCGTACATGGCCTTGGTACCTTTGCGCCCACACCACACACCGCCCACGCACTTTACACAATCCACGTACTCACACACCCACCAGCCCCCAGACAGATAAACCCAGACACACACATCAGGGTCCCGGCAACCTAGCCATCGGCGGAGTTCCGGGCCACGGTCCACACCACAATCATAAATGCCTTATCAGCACCTAGCAAAGGCGGTAGCCGGGTCTGGCTCCCTCTCGGGGCAGGAGGGGAACGGACCCAGACCAGTACACATCCCGCGTTCGAACGGGTGTTCTCGTGTTTGACAATTATTCGCCAGGCCGTCGCGGGCTTTCCCAATCGGGCAGTCGGGGGCCAGGCCGCGCTGCTCATTCATGCTATGCCCATCGTCCGATGCGTGCATGCAGCAAAAAAAGGCACGAACCATCCCCCTCCCCCACACCGCTCTAGAAAGCTTGTCGCAAGCTGCCAAAGCGGCACATCCCGTTCATGTGACGGCGTGGCACTGCAAGCCCCGCTGAGAAGGGATTTGTGCTTCCATCTTCCCTTTCCCCGCGTCGAAGGAAATGGAAGCCGTGCCTCCCTCCCAAAGCGGCTTGCTCGCCTGTTGATGCACACCGGCCGAGGCCTCTGCGGCACATTGCGGGGGAACAGCGCTCTTACTGCTACCGGGCTCCTGCATTGAGCGTTATGCTACAAAAAACTGTAATTGGCAATGCCCTACTCCATGATGTCGCCCAGCATGTCCGTTGTGGTTGTTACGTGGGGAGTTTTGTGTCATTAATTTATCAACGAGACCAAAGGCGAGTTAAGTCCAAAGAAGCTCTATATCACCCCCGCATGCACCCATTACCCAAAAAATCCTGTCTACTAGACTATCGTACGATCACTTTCCCAGCGTTCGCGTTGGCGCCTAGGAAGGGGCCGAGTAGAAAATGGGCAGGTCGGGCTGGCAGATCGTCCCCGCAGCCGGGAGCTTGCCGGTGCCGAAGTAGTCTTGGACGTAGTTGATCGTGCAAGACGACGGCTGCTGTATCGATGCATGCTATTTGTCAATGCGGTTAGCTTCGTGCCTCAGCCGCAAAACACCAGAAAGGGGACTCACGCCGTGGCCGTTGTGCTGGAGGACGACGCTCCCCTCGAACCCCTCGCTCACATTCCTCGCCGAAACGAGCGGCGTCACCGGGTCAAATGTGTTGCCGATCAGCATGATGGGGTTCCGCGTCTGGACATGGAAGTCACCCGTGTAGCGCTCCTTGGCCTCCATCTTCCACTGGGCGCACCAGGCGAAGACCAACGACTGCCCGCTACCGAACTCGCTCGCTGCGAAAAGCCGATTCGCATGGGGAGCGATGTCGCCTACTGCAGAAGCGCGAGGAAACTTGTCGCTGCACTCAATGCCCGCCAGATACTCATTTAGCTGCGGGTCACTCCCCTCCGACAATAGCGTGATCAAAGGCTCTACCAAGGTGACATTCTTCGTGAAGATGCCCTCGATGGTAAGACCTAGCAGCGGCCAAAGAGCTGGAGAGTAGAGGCTTCCAAGGATGAGGCCCAAGGCGCCGGAATAGTCTAGAACTGACGGACCAAGCACAATAGGGTTGTACTTCAGATTATCGAGCATCGTGTAAATCTTTGCTGTGAGCTCTGCCGCGGTCAAGTTTCCGGCGGCCATAGCGCAATTGCCGGGGGTTGCCACACAGCCACTGACAAAGGCGGCAAATACCTTGTCGGTGTCGTGGTACTTTTCGATGTCGCTATTAAGATAGTTTAGCGCTCGGTCCGAGTTGGTATCCGGGCATATACTCGGTAACACTTACTAGCCGTGGTAGTACTCAGCTAGGTTGACGACCCCGTCAAGGATCACCCTGTCCATGCGATCGGGGAACATGGCTGCCGTGGTGGCACCTAGAACGGTACCGTAGGAGAATCCTATGGATCAGTTAGCGGCTATACGTCCCAAGGATGATGCCCGGTGCTATTTCGCCGTACCCCAGTATCGTAAAAGGCCGCCTTCATTAAGCGCATCTACAATCTGTATTATATCTCTGGCGACAAAAGCCGTTCCAGCAAGGCTTCCAGTTTCGTTCGCTGCCGCATAGCATGCATTGGCAAGGAGCTCCCCGGCAGCCCATTGGGCACCCAATGCAGTGTCCGAAGCTCGTCCCGAGCTGGGGGTGCCAGCGGTGGCCAGCGCCCTAGTCACAGGATCTCCCCAGCAATTAAAAGGGATAGTGTTGCCTGTGCCTCTGCAAGCTCGCGATTAGCACACTATCATTTCAGGCGCCAATCTAGGACACATACCTGGTGTCGAACGAAATGAGGTCGTAGATACCGCCGGTCATGCTATCCAGCTTCGTTAGCACCGGTTACCGAGCAAGCTCGTCTCAAGGGTGTCGTACTTGAGCAGTTTAACAGACAGTTGGGCCAAGTTTAGCCGATCTGGTTCACCAGGACCGCCGAAGTTGAACAGAATGGTGGTACTTTTGCTGCCATTTGCGGGGGCCTTGGTGGCTTCAATCTTGAGGAGCTGGAGCGTGAGGTTCCCGGAAGACGGGCTTGTGTAGTCGAGCGGGACCGAGAGGTTTCCACACAATAGTGGTACTGTTGCGTTGAATGCGATGTCGGTGCATTTCTGCCATTGGAGCGGCCCAGACACAACCTGTGTTGGTGCCCAGAGCAGAGCTAGCAGGCCCTTGGCGGGAAGGGCACGGGCGATCATAGTGCAGTGAGGTTCACGATCCGATTTCTCGATGTAAAGGTTGGGACAGTCGGTAGCAGTGCTCGTGGAGGATGATTGAGCGCTGCCCTATACTTATACTCGGGTGCATCCTGGTAGGAAACGACTCTACATGTGTATATAGAATGACGTATAGTTGTACCGACCGTTGACCGGCGAATCATAGGAGACGCCATGCTGACGACAACCCAAGCGATGACGGCTGGGCGTTCCGCTAAAAGGAGGCGCGAGGCATGCTGCAGGATCCTTCTGGTGGACTAGCAGCTGAGAGCCTCACTCTTGCTCTGCTTCTGCTTCTACTGCCTTGGCCACCAGTATGGACGAAGCCAGGCTGCGCCCTCAAGTGGCCCAGTAACTTGGGTTATCCCAAAGCGGTAATACGCTGCGCCGGCCTTTATTGGTCAGTGGCAGGCAGCGCCGCGCCGATCCGTCCCACCCCGGCCGATGGACGCTCAGCCCCCCCAAAGCCCTAGGCACCCCGCGCTGCGTGGTTCCTTTTTGGGGATCGGGTCTGTCGCTCGCGCCGCAGCTGCGACATCGAATTTTATCATATGTCGAAACTAGGTGCCTTAATTCGGCCGGTCCACGAAGTAGACTCTAACACCGGGTGCCGGGGTTCCCATGAAGCCCGTCAGATGCTGGCCTATGTCCTAATTAGCCATGTAAGCTTATCGCCACCGCAAGCGATCTACATTGCACCTCTACAACCCCTTCCCAAGGTGGTTGAATACGAACTTGGATCCAATGTTGCATTTTGTTATTGTCTGTAGATCTTTCATTTCCGGGTCCGCACCCGCTGGCCTGGCCTCCTCGAGAACCATTTGCCAATTACCCGACCTACCAAAGCCTGCTACGATAGCTTCTAGAACAGCCAAGCAGCAGATGCCCGTCGTACAGAGTTGGGGCTAAACTGATATGATGTGCATGAACAGGTGGTTTCATGGAGCTATTATTGGTATAATCAATCCCTCCCAACAATGGCACATATTATTCATCCCGGTATCCCCGAAGATTCGCAACCTACATATTTAAACTGCGGGGTGGCCACCCTCTGCCGGAGAGGGCGTTGCTACCCGTTCTCCGCGCATTACCCGGATCTGCTGGTCCCAGTAGAGCAAGAGCTTGACCAGTTCTTTCGCCTGCACGACACTGAGGACGTAGATATCTGGTGCGAATCGGCTTGTGATCTTCTCGGCGACGGGAGTCCTAGTCTCCTCGTCGATGATGCCATGGCGCAGCAATGCTTCGAAGGCAGCTACAGCCGTCCGCGGGCTTTCGGTAATGCGGCCGGCTAGGAGCGAGGTAGGCGTGAGTGCCTCGATCGGAAGTGGAGGGTTCAGCATCGGGTTCCCAGACTGGTAGGCGTAGAGAGCCTCATGAGATTCGAGGTCCGAGAGGGATGGATCGGGAAGAGGAATGGTGGGGTGCCCGTCCTCGTTGTGTGGAAAGTTAGGGTGCGCGTGAGACCGCGTCAGTCTAGAGGCTGCGGTCTGCATCTTGTACGAGATTGCACGTTAGGAAATAGTATGCTGGACTCGAATCTGGCTTGGCCTAACATAGTCTGTGTCTCGAGGTAGAAGGATATCCAAGACGCCCGGCGCCCGTGCCTATATACCTTCTTCGCATCAGAGCAGAAGCATCCAGCCAGCCTTAGACCAGCGTGTATCTCCGTCATAATAAGCCCGGGGACACTGAGTTTATCGCGTTAGCCAATCAGCTTGCAGACTTTCCCTGTAGACGAACCTTGGAGATGGCAACGACGGCACCGGTCTCAACTAGACCAGCAGGCGAACCCTTAACGGGCAATTCTACCCAACTCTACACAACCCTCGGATTTTGTTAGCCTTTGTTAGAAAGAAGACACAAGTAGAAGACGCAATCGTCTGACTCGAGAGTAGTAATGCGTTTTGACGTTTCGCCTCTCCATGCCGAGTCAGGATAGCATACACGTGCGCAGTGGATTGGCAATCACAAAGGGTCTACCTGCTGCGTTCTCCCAATGTCCTGGGCCTTAGTATATAAATCATCACGCTCTCATATGCCTACCAATCTTGCTAAGAACCCGGACCCTTACCAGAGCGAGACTTGGTATGACGTAGGATGCAGAGCTACCCGATTTCGGTGGTCGGTCGGAATAGACCTTAGGGCTGGCGACGGGCAGACTTGTTTCTCCACCGAGAGGTGACTGCGACCTGATTCGAATCTAAATCGGCTTCCGCATTCCCACGGCCTCTGGTGCCCCAGAACTGGTAGCCTAGCTGCGGAGTATCAGAAAACCTGGATCTACAACTGTTTCTCAGCTTCCCACTCCTTCCTCTACCTCTAGATATCATGTTCGACTGCACACTGAACAGGTGCATAGTTGCGACCGAGTGCCCCACTATGGAGGTTCAACTCCGCTCGGTTGTGCTGCGGGACCGGCCTCTGGTCAATTCGACCTATCAACTTGTCGGAACTCGTGGCACTAGACCCGGACTTGCACCTCCATGACCGCGTATGCAAGCGTAGAGGGTTGAATACGGAGCGTCATAGCCACGAAGGAATCTATGCTAAGGAAACAGGGGCTACTGTATGGGTATAAAAGCAGCAGAGCAAGACGTCTAACATCAAGATGCTACAACACGAGAAGCCTCATTGTAATATCATCGCATGCCTGCGTGAACCAAAGTCCTGCCTTCTTTGCCCGTTTCCCCTGTCTCAACACCACAATGCCCACCGAGATAGAGGGTGTTACTGTGCGGACTGCTTCTTCGGTCCAAGCGGCTAAGCCTGATGGTAGCCAGCTCGATGCCCAATTTGCGCTGTACCGTCGCTTCGTGCCGCTCGCCGAGGAGGTCACCTATCTCAACGCCTCCTTTGCCCCTCCCTCGAACCTAATTGTGCACGAGGCCATCACTCGGTACTCCCACGAAGCACTCCACAGCCCTACGCCCAAGCCCGGCTGGCAGGAGGCTGCGCAGGATGTACGAGAACTACTTGCGCGCTATATAAACGCCGATCCCACATCACTTGCCATCACACGAGACACCACGGAAGGCCTCAACTCCTTCATTCAGGGGCTGGAGCTGAAAGCAGGGGACAATGTGGTCGTACTAGACTCGGAACACCCAAACCACGTGTACGGATGGATGGCACTCCGAGCCAAAGGCGTCGAGGTCCGACAGGTACCGACCATGGTCGAGGCCCGGGCCACAGGCTGCGTGGTGGCTGCGACCGCCGCGACCTTTGCACCATGCGTCGATGCCAACACACGCGCCATCGGCATCAGCTCCGTCATGTTTCACAGCGGGCAGTGGAATGATGTGGGCGATATATGCGCGACTTATCGGCCGAAGGGCATTCACGTCCTCGTCGACTGCACCCAGCAAGTGGGGTTCGCGGATATAGATGTGAGAGCCTGGAGCTGCTCAGCGGCGGCCTTCAGCTGCCACAAGGGGCTCAACGCCCCGACCGGCTTCGCAGCACTCTACGTAGACCCCGATGTGATCGGCAATATAGGGCCGATTCCCCCAATCGTCGGGTATGGTGCAGTCAGCAACGTTCGCGAAGACCTCCTGGTGCCCGCGGATGACCTTGTCTTTCATCCGTCGGCCCGGAGATACGAGCACCTGAACATGAGTTTGATCGCTGCGGCTGCCGCAAAGGCCTTCCTGGGCTTCTACCTCGACACCATGGGGCCAGAGAACGTCAAGGAGCACCTCTACCGCCTTGGCGATGCGCTGAGGGCCGAGTGTCGAGCGCTCGGAATTCCGGTCGTGGGACCTGAAGACCGGCAGTCGCACGCGCCGCACTTGTATATTCTTGACTTACAGGATCCAAAGTGGTCGGAGCTACTCAGGGAGACCAACATCTATGTCACGACCTACAGGCTAGGAATACGGGTCTCATTTGGGTTCTACAACAATACCGCCGACGTCAAGCGACTTGCCGAGGTACTAGCAGGAGGGGTTACTGCCGGGATACCGATTACATCGTGGAGTAAATAAGATGCCTTGCCCCCATTTAGCCAGAAACAAATATGCAGGCCCGTTGCCAAAGCTGAAATTTACACGGACCGCCTAATCGCCCCTAGCTATGCCAATCGGTCGTCCGCTTGGGCCCGGACCAACTGCTCTTGCAAGTGGCGCGCTAGCTCCCACGTCGTCGAGCAATCGGCAAGCGTCTGGACCAAGTACTGATGCTCTTCCGCGATGCCGAGCGCGTTAGTCGCGCGGGCTGCTTGCACAATGCCATATAGGAAGACGACAGGGGCATATCGCAGGCCGTACTGGCTCCTATATTTACGGACGATGGACGTGATGTCCTGCGCTGAGGACAGACACACACTTCGAGAGTGCTCTTCTCTTGTCCCGGAACCGATCGGCATCGCTTGGTCCAGGTGGAGAACAATCCGAGCGCTGTGCAACAACACGCTACACGAGGGTGAGACTTTGCGACCGTGATGACGAGGGATGAAAAATGTTCGACGGGCGATTAAGACGCTTGATATAGGTTGCTACTTACTGTAACGCAGCGACGCTAGGGAGCAGTGAACTGCTGCTAAGATCCCATTTGTTCCATTTTGCGCACACAGGTAGTGCTTCCTGCCAGCGGTAAAACTCTAGATCCAGCGCCTCCAGGTGCGATCGACGACTGAGCCCACTAGCATGCACCTTCAGCGTAAAGAGCGTCGTGAGCATGCGCTCCACGATTATGGAGAGTGCAATCTGCTGCTGGAAGCAAGGCAAGAGTGGCTGAGAGCTGCCAGGTGATAGGGGGCCAGAGACGCCCACCGGAAACCATGGCTCCATCTCGGGGAGATCGCTACATTCGCAAGTCCCGTTAGCAAATACGGCACGACGAGTGGTTACGAGAGTAGACGCACGGCAAGCGTTCCATTGGTTCAACTTCAGTATCTCCCTGGTGGAGAGTTATTGGTCTTCCCAGTATCAGACTGATCAGCTTGTCGAAGGCATAGCATCCCCAAAAGATTCGGCGCCGTATTTCAATGTCTTCTAGCGTCGGTGTTGACATGGCATCAGACACCCATCATTGTGGGTCCCTCTGGATGCCCAAGTCTTGGGCCATCCGAAACGCGATGCCTAATATGAGCCAGTTCAGGATCGACGGGTTGAGCACGGAGCAGGCGCGAGCAATACTTACCCGAAAACCCCCACCCTTTTGATAAGTTTCCCCGGCCAATCTCGTAGACAGCGAGGCAGAGATAGGTCTGCACGGTTGTGATTGAAGACTGCCCCAGGCCAGATACGACGATGATGCTCTCTGCTGCGCTAAAGTATCTCTCGCTCAGATCTCTGCTCTCGCTGTTGGGCGACATGAGGGTGCCAAGGGCGCAAATGGAGAGTAGAAGGGCCGAGGACCAATATTTACAATTGACCCGGCTGCCGAAATGCTCTCGAAGGAAGGCCTCTCTGTATATAAACATGAAATGGGGGTATTGCCACTTGAAGAACTGCATCAAGGCTGCCGTCACCTGTGCATCGTGCGTGTTGATGCCGAAATACTCCGCGACATGCTCATAGCTGGACGCGAGCAGCGCGTCGGGCGGGGCTGCGCTGGCACTGGCGTCACCACGGGCCGGATTCTGCAGCTTTCCGTCATGCTGAAATGCGTATATGCTGGTTGACCCGTGATATAGAGGCGTGCCATGGCCTGGCTCAGGGCCGTTCCAGATCATAGAGGCGGAACTGCGAGGGGCCAATGTCACGGCAGGAGTAGCCGTCGAGTGGCCACTAGGAATAAGATGGTCGCCAAATGTCACCGTTTCCAGAAGCCTGCCGCGTTCCTCGCCCGTGCTCGCCTTCAGCGTGGACACAAATGCCTCCAGCCATGCAACCCGGTTCTCTAGTCCGGTGACGTACTCCCGCGCGGCGGGGCGCCGCTTTGCGTCTTGCTCGCGGTACTCGCATGGCTGGTGCGCCTGGCTACAGCTTTGGCAGGGCTCCGTCCGGGAGCATCTCAGCTGTCGTATGTTAACGATCAAATCCCCGGGGCCCTTACTTCCGACGCGGCTTACCTTGCGGAATTGGCACCGTTTGCAACTGCAGTTCACGTCTCCAATTAGCAAATGCCTTATTCTGTGGAAGTCATGCAAGTCCGTTACGAAAGTTTCTTCCCGCGCGTAGAGAACATGTAGAGGAGTCTCGCGGTACGGTTGATTTCCTTCGCCTGTCAAAAGAGACAGCTCTCATCGGCTTTCCCGTCTCGGGTGCAACAGGGACGGGACGGCTTAGCCTGGGCGGAAGGGATTGCGATTTCGGCCCAAGCCTCGTAGTGAAGTTTATGGGTCTGGTGAGATAAGTGGTGCCTTTCTAATGGCCAATCAAATTTGAGGACCTCAGTCATACTGAAAATTTGGACGCCTGTGGACGTGCTTCGATAACCTAAGCGTAATAGGACTGGGAGAAAAAAGGAGTCCTAATGCCCTGTTCGTTTGACTGGGACGGCGTTCTTTCGTCAAAGGTTTGGACGTATTTATCTAACTATATTTGGGTAGCCATGCGCGAGAGCTCATATTTCTGTGAAAGCTATACATCCCCCGAGTCCACACTAACGAGGATCGAGGAAGTGAGACCTGATCGTTTCTCGTAAAAATCGGGGAAATAATACTCGCCGGCGGACTGCCATACCACCGGCTGGTCTGACCGAATAGACGAATATGCTGGAGGCGCGGTATTTCCTAGATCAACACTCCCCTTTACGCCTTCCTTCGTCTCGCTCAACATATTGACCATGTTGACATGGCCCGACATCCGAGCCCAATCCGCTGGCACCTCGCCGTGCATGCCATCCCTCGCATCCTTGCGCGCACCGTGCTCGAGTAAAAGCCTCGCCGCCTCCATATCGCCTCTAGTCGCTGCGCTGTGGAGCGGAGTCACTCCGTTAAAGTCGGCGCGCTGCGGCTCGGCCCCGGCACCTAGAAGCTGCCGCATGACAGATATATGATGGCGAATCGTAGCGCCGTGGAGAGCAGTGCCTCCGAAGCGACTCCCCGGGCCGTTGATATCGAATGAGAGGTCTTGGGAAAGCAAATACAGAACAACATTCTCGAGCCCGAACGACGCGGCGTAGTACAATTGGGATGGGTGGCGTGGATAAACGCTCCATTTGAAGTTTGCATCCGCATTGATAACCTGAACCCAAGCTTCAAACTGGGGCGCACCGGATGTCGAGAAGAAGCTGTTCGCCATTGCCTGTAGCTGATTGTCGAATCTTGCCGACCGTATGTGATACGTCCAGGCCGTCGCGGCATACTTTAGTAGCGGGAGGCTTTCTAGTCTGCCCAGATAGCTATCGGGGCTCTCTGACGGCCCTTCTCTCAGCTGGTCGAACGAGAGATACGTCAAGCAGTCATTCGCGAGCTGCCTGTGCCCTTCCGCTGGATCCAGCGCGAACTTTGAGAACTTTGGGTGTTGACGAAGGGTGTCCGAGAGGAGATAATCTCGCACAGACAAGTGCACCAACCGGACGTGGCCGTCTTCGCTAATGCCGACGAGAGAGTTTCCGATGGCGAGAATGTCGTCGGGGCTCCGGAGCCGATACTCGTCGTCGATGCAGCTGGATCCAGACTCGATCGCCATAGCCTCCCACAGTTCTCTGACTGACAGTGGGCAGACACTGAAGGCTAACCAGGTGGTAATTTTGTGGAACAAAATAAAGTCTTCAGAGGCGACTTGTGAGAGTATTCGTTCATACGTCCCGTTGAGGCCTTCTGGCAACCTTTCAAGTGCTCTCTTGATGTCACGGACTGTTCGTGCTCGCGAAATCCCATCTAATTGGCACTGGGCCCATCGGACCCTATGTAATGTTAGCCAACTGGCATTAAACTGTGGATGATATGGCTCATTACATTCCGAGGGCTTTGGAGTCCAGGGAGGTTGAAATATGATATCGAGTCTGCGCTGTGAGCCAGGACAATTTGCTTTCGGATTTGAGTCTTCCCGCAATGTAGAGATGAGTGTCATGGACCATCTGATCCACCTTTTCTTCTAACCGAACGCGAATCGTGTCTATATTCAGCAGGTCCTGAATGTCCGCATTGTTTCTGCTAGTGACAAACAAGCTGGTATTGGTTGTAGCCTGGGCGAGGTAGGTCATCGTTTCCACCAATTGCTGAGGGGCTGGATGCTCGTCTAGGGCATCAATGCACAATATGAGCTTGTGGAACTGTGCCATTGCTATTAAACAACGCAATAGCATTTCCCGTGTTGGCGGTGTCGTGAAGCCTCGGGCTGCGCGGCTGTTGTACGCCACGACGGCCTCGTTCGGGCATCCGCCGGCCTGTATGCTGAGTTGGTTTAGAAGAGAGCCAAGAATGTCGGTAATATCATGGGATGCAGGACTACGGAAGTCGCAGTACGAGAATGCGCACAGAGCCACCGGATGGTCTGAGTCTAAAGACCCCAGGAGGCCATCGACACAGTTGGCACTAAATGCAATTGCAAGTCAGAGGCCATTACTAGGGTCCTGGGGCTCAGGCAAGAACGATAACAGAAACTGACAAGAGATAGGTCTTCCCTGCTCCAGCTGAACGAGGCATGTTAGCAAACAGATAGGGGCTCTAACCCCAGCAAGGCAAGAGTCTCGAAGGGTTATAGCACGCACGCAAACCGCTAAGCCAGAGTATTCTGTGCTGACCATTGCGCCAATTCTGGTACTCGGGGCTCTCGGTCAGCCATTGCCCGGTTCCTAACTGGCGGGTTCTAAGGATAGCATCGTGGTCATCCCATGGGTTGCTCTGGGAAATCCAGCCCATGACTTCCTGCTTTTCGTCACCTAGTAGGTCCAAATGTTGGTTAGCACCGCCTGGTTGCGCACTTAGTGGTTGAAAAAGTCTCACTTAGCTTAGCCTGGCTCAAGATCGAAGCCACAGTTGCTATTTGTGAATGCGTACTCTCGATATTGCGCTGCAGAGCTAAGGTTACAGCCTCCATGGATTTGGCAGAGAGGCTTTCGCGGTTTTGAGTCACTAGAAGTACAACCCTGGTATAGTGGGCTGGTGGCTTACAGGTTTTGTGTCGTGAGAGCCATACCAAGCGAGCTTTTATACCTCTCGAGTCTTGCGAGAGACTCTACAACCTGGCTCTCCTTTAAAATCCATCGGATAGCGTTCTTGGTCGTCTTTAGCTTGGAGGTTTGCAGGTCGACCGCAAGCATTGGTTCCAGCATCCTCTCGAGACAAACCATCTCCTCTTTGCAGGCGGCCAGCGGGCCGTGGATGGCATCACCAAGAGTGTCAACCGAATCGGCCTCTGCGCCGCCGCGCACTAGATTGGACTCGGATTTCTCGGCAATCGAATGGACGGCCTGGACAATATTCCTTAGATGTTGTGTCTCCTCCATTATTTGGACGAGCTCTTTGGGGACTTTTTGGAGCCCGGCCCGGAGCTTGCAGCACAAGGATAGCACCTGGGTGGTAGCCTGCAGCACCGTGAGGACACTGATAGAGACGCTGAACGGGTCCATGGTTGCAAGAATGCAAAGGCCCTCATTTAGGCGCTGGTTGGCGAGGGAGTCGCGCAAGTGAGGAAGGGTGGATCTCGGAAGCGATGGGAACTTGGACGAGACAAAATGGGGGGAAGAAGGGGGAAATGGAGAATCAAGACATGGTGTAGTCTGCGAGTTAAACGAGAGCGAAACGTTTTATTTCGCGTTACAGGCGGCGCTTATGGGAAGTATACTGGAACGCACTGCTTGCATTGCGGATCAAGTCTTGCTCCGGGCCCCGCTTCGTTCCCCTTCGCCTTTGGCCAAATATTAGGCACGCGCGCAGAGTAGGAGAGCATTCGGCTTCTTGTCCCAAAACACCAAACACACGAAAATTAGAATGGACTGTATGTGGCATAGTGAAGCCCGACATCAAGGCTAGGACCACAAGCAAAGCACCATAAGAAATACCTTGCTTAGGTACTACCAACTACTGCGCAGGTAGCCTACCCGTAGGTTGCTGGATACGGGAAATTGCCCGTGATGCCAGAGCCCCTCCAGTTTGCGGGGCCGTCCCCGAAGCCCAAGGTACAGTACCTTGGGTATATGACCTCCCTTATTAAGAAAGTCACGGGGTCTGGAGGGGTTGACGGCTGCCTCCCGTGGGACTTTTGTGGAGGGGTGTATCGTCTGTGCACACCCTGTATCTGTACACAGGCCTTTGACATTTGCCGATATCCTCTGGTGCTTGTCTCTCGTCGAACAAGTTTTTACCACGGCCCAATTGACGTCAGCCTTCGCATCCCGCTGCCGCGCGGCTGGATTTCGGTCCCGTAGCTTTATTTGCCTGTTCTAGAATCGACCGAAGGATCCCAGTTCGGTAGTTCTCTTGGCTCGCCGCCGGCCTCGACGCAGAAGAGGGCCACCCTCTATCGCCTTACCGGAGCGGGGCAAGCAAAACGCGCCTATCGTCTCCAATTTGGCATTTCGCGAGGCTACGGCACTGGCACCCCCTTCCACAATCACATGGTAGCTCGTCCTTGTGCCACATCGCTAGCCTTGCCGTAGCGACGGATAGATGGCATGGGCATGACCCCAGGCGACGCCACGCACCTCTGCCGAGCGTGGCTGTGGTTCGCTAGCTCGAGGGCGAAATACAACACCTGTCTGAATATCGGCAGACGCGCTCGGCGGGCCATTGGTAGGAAAAGGCTGCCAGGCGATCGTGGCGAGGACAATTAGCATGGTGGCCCGGGCGGCCCGTCCAGACTTTCGGGAACTGGCTAGCTCTGGGCCGACGCAGGCCGACCGACCAACCTCCTTCCCACCGAGAAGGCGCGCGTGCAGAGAGGCACAAGGGACGGTGATGGGAATCCCCCGCACACTTGGCCTCGCCATTCATCCTGGGGCATGGCCGGCGACTGTGCTTATTGGACTTATTTCGCTCGTGATAGACCAGCGCAGCGAAGCTCGTCCAGGCGCAAGCGCAAGCGCAATCGTGGGGAGCACAAGGGCCCACGAATACGAGGCGGAGAGGAACACTAGAAAGCCCCCGTTGACTGCATCTCTTTATTGCCTGCTTTCGATATGATGTACAGCAGCAGCGCGGCGGGTTGTCAGTTCATTTTCCTTTTTTTTGCCTTCGTCTGCCCCGAGAACATTGAAGGCAGGCATTCCACGCGTCCAGTATCATTCGATGGCATGTGAGTCCCCCGAAGGCGGTCCGCCCTCCTCCGCAGGCGGCCCGCACTCCTTGTTTCTTTGCGCTCCCGCCGGACCTTTAGCGTGCCCCAGCATGTCCCTCCAACCCCCGCTGTCCCCCGCCATGTAACGCTACCCCAAAACTTTGCGGACGTCATAGCAGGGGCAGGAGGTTATTGTCTGCTGGCACCGTTTGTTTTGGTTGTCTAGGCGGCCCACCTTGGCTTCCACCATTGGCGGCCGCACCATAGGGTCTAGACCTGCCCCGATCCTCCCAGGGTCCAACAGCGGCTCTCGCTCTTGTTTGCTACTTTGAAAGGACGGGGAATTGGATTGCATCACGCGCAGCTACCGCCACGGCCTCCTTGCGATCCTAGCCCCGGCCAAGACGTTGGCTGGTGTGACCCCGTGCATCCTACGGAACCCTCGTCGCCGTCCCCGACCCCCCAAATCCTCCCTGCTCTCCCCCATACCCTGGCAAGGCGCCGCCGGGTAGGTAGTGGACCCTTGGCGTGTAAGCTAAGCGGGCCGAGATTGGATCGTTTGCACTGCGAAGCCCCCCTGTCACCGCCTTTGTTCTGTTTATCAAGGTAGCCAAGGTTAGATAGCTAGTCAGGTGCGATTGCGTGCGCCAGGGCCCAGGAGCTAGGTAGGCGGCGGGCAGTGGTCCAGCCGACTAGAGCCGAGTCACAGAGCATTTGGTCAAAAACCAGCCATACCTCAGCTCCTTCCCCTCGCCAACGACCTTTCACCTCTGCTGGAGCTACTCGGCCGGCAGCACAGCGGCCTCGCCCGAAGGAAAGCTGCAAGCAGTTCTCTCTTTTGGCCCACACCCATCCTCTGCTTGGGTTACGTCGAAGAGCCTCAGCAGCCATGTCGACCACGACGGCTGTGTTGATCACGTCGACGGCTTCGGCCACCGCCGCCACGACGTCGGCCGTCCGCGTCGCGTCGCAAGGCGGCGTCATCGAGGGCTCCAATCCCTCCGTCTACAACCCTAAGGACCCCATCACGCTGTTCATCATCCAGGTACGTTCACAAGAAACCCACGAGGGCCGTAGTGAGCGCACCTAACAATGCTCCAGGCGGGCTTGATCATCATCGTCTGCCACCTGCTCCACTGGCCGCTCTCCAAGCTCCGACAGCCCCGGGTGATTGCAGAAGTTCTCGGCGGCATCATACTCGGGCCGTCCGTCATGGGCCACGTCCCCGGCTTCCGATCTGCCATCTTTCCCACCGAGTCTATTCCGAACCTGACGCTCGTCGCCAACCTCGGTCTGGTACTCTACCTCTTCCTCATCGGGCTCGAGACCGATGTGCGCTTCCTCGTCAGCAACTGGCGCATTGCATCTTCGGTGGCCTTTGCCGGCATTGCCTTACCTTTTGGCCTTGGCTGCGCTCTCGCTTGGGGAATTTACAATCAGTTTGCCGGCGAGGCGGACACCGTGGTGATCAAGTTCCCCGTCTACATGCTCTTCATTGGCATCGCTATGGCCATTACGGTAAGATTAACCCCCCGTTCCCGATGCGTCTCAGAGCTGAACCGACCTTCCTAGGCCTTCCCGGTGCTGTGCCGTATCCTAACGGAATTGAAATTGCTGGACACCTCTGTCGGCGTTATTACGCTCTCAGCCGGCGTTGCGAACGATGTCGTCGGTAGGTCTGCTCTTGTCCGCGCCGAGCCGATAGATGGCTAATGGACATGCTCCAGGATGGATCCTGCTGGCACTGTGCGTCACGCTCGTCAACGCGGGATCCGGCCTTTCCTCGCTGTGGATTCTGCTGACCTGCGTCGGCTACGTACTGTTTCTCCTTTACGCCGTTAAACCTGCCCTAGGTTGGTTGCTCCGCCGGACAGGCAGCATTGAAAACGGACCGTCCCAGAGCATCATTGCGCTGATTCTGTTGGTTGCCTTGGCCTCCGCCTTCTTCACTGGCATCATCGGTGTTCACCCCATCTTCGGTGGATTCGTGGTCGGTCTCATCATCCCGCGCGAGGGAGGCTTCACTATCAAAGTCACGGAGAAACTCGAGGATCTGATCGGCGCCATCTTCCTTCCGCTCTACTTTACCCTTTCTGGCCTCAACACCGACCTGAGTCTGCTCGACAACGGCATTACGTGGGGATATGTCTTCGCTGTGACACTGGTGGCCTTTTTCACCAAATTGAGCGGAGCCACTCTCGCGGCCCGCTTCAATGGGCTCGTATGGAGAGAATCGTTTACCATTGGTGTCTTGATGAGCTGCAAGGGTCTGGTAGAGCTCATTGTTTTGGTAAGTCTCGGCCTGCAACTCGTGTTATTGTGTGATCAAGAGACGGACGGCGCTGACGTGCTGGACAGAACATCGGACTACAAGCCAAGATCCTAAGCACAAGGACATTCACTATTTTCGTCGTCATGGCCCTTCTTACTACATTTACCACCACACCGCTTGCCATTGCCCTGTACCCACCGTCGTACCAGAAGAAGCTGGAGGCATGGAAGCGTGGAGAGATTGACTGGGATTCCGGCGAGCCAGTCTCTGGTCCAAGCGACGGCCAGAGCGGTGATTCGAAGGAGCCGAGACCTGTTAGCGACCGTGTCCGCCGTCTTCTGGTCTATCTCCGTCTTGATTCGATGCCCGCTGTGCTAGACTTGGTGTCTCTCTTCGGCATGCCGTCGGCCCCGGAGGCGCGTGTGCACCCTTCGAATAAAGAAACCAGTGGTCTGCAGCCGGGCGGGCCCAACGATCCTACGGCAGCGGTTCGTGCGCATGGTATCCGGCTAGTGCAGCTCACAGATCGTGATTCATCCGTCATGACCGTGTCGCAAGTGGAGGACTTTAACCGTCGGGATCCGGTGGTGAAGACATTCCAGACCGTCGGACAGCTGCACAGGGTCGCCGTCTCTGCCGAGGTGGCCGTCATCCCCGAGACACGCTTCGCCGGGGCTCTTGCGAACAAATACGCGGATATGTCGTCAGATCTTCTCCTCTTGCCGTGGAGCGAATCCGGAAGTCTAGGCGATGCCCAGGTTCTCCCCGAAGGCGCCAACGACAAGCTCTCCTCGACCTACACGAGCTTTGTCAAGTCAGTTCTCCAATCCGTCGAGCACAACATCGCCGTGCTCTTCACACAGACCAAGCCCAGGGCGGCAGCAGATCCAGGAGCGGATAAGCCGAAGCTACACCGCGCCTATTCCTTCAGCGACACCCGGCGCGACATTGCAACCATACCAGTCACCAACAAATTCCATCATATCTTCCTGCCGTACCTCGGCGGTGAGGATGACAAGCTAGCGCTTTCGCTCGTCCTTCAGCTCTGCGAGAAGCCCGACGTCACCGCCACTGTCGTGAACTTTTTTGATGCTGGGTCAAGTACGCCTGACAGCTACTTTGCCTCAGCCTCAGCCAGCCTGTCTGCAAAGCTTGCCTCGCGCGTCAAATTTGAAACTGCAACAGCCGGCGTTACCGTAGAAGGTGTCTTGGACCGCGCTGCCTCTGAGATCCAGCCGGATTCCCGGAACACTACCTGGGTCAACCTCGTGATTCTGGGACGTGGGGCCGGGGAAAAGACACTAGAGGACCGGGCTCCTCACAAGGTATCGGAGGACGTCAAGGAGTGCCTGGGCTTGGTTGGTGGGAACTTTGTCCTGTCTGGCCTGAAGATCGATGTACTGGTTGTGCAAGCTACGCGCACGCACACAACGACTATTACGCCCTCCAAGGAGATACGGCATGCTTGAGGGAGTTGGTTGAAACTATTGGGTCTGTATTATCTTGATGCTATCGGCGGTGTAATCAATCAGAGCAATGCACAGGCAGCGTTTTACGGTCATTAATCCTTCCACCGTCGCCTCGTAGTTCCGGGACCCTGTGACGAGCTGCATTGTCAGAGGTACAGCATCTTATATCCTTCGGAGGTATCGTACATCCGCAGGCCGCCGGCCGGAGGCACGAGCGTCGGCTCCATTTTAAGTATGGTACCGTAGCTTCTACGCCGAGTATTTCCTCAATGTGCGGCATTTAGACCTTCCCGATAGCATCCTAGCGTGGTAAGAAAGCGGGCCTCGCTGCTTCCGTTGCCTGTCGAGTCAGCGTACAGGCCCGATGCCGGGCTTAGTAGTCTGGCATCTTATATAATAACCGTTACATTTCTTGGCGATCCAACCTGTGAGCTCTTCCTAGGGCACTACATCACCCAACTAGACGACGGGTTATCGATTAGAAAGACATGGCAAATAACAGCGACACCATCGAGTATGATTCCGCAAGGGACCCTGGTATTGAGATGGATGAGCATCCGAACTCGCCTGGCGGGAGTCGAAACATAGCAGGAGCAGTGGAAAAGGCCCGTGATGTGGAACTCACCGCACCTTCACCTCGCGACGCTGCTGCGGCCTCGGGTGATCAGGTCATAGACCACCAATCCCAAGTCCTTCCACATTCGAGGCTCATGATCGTCTTCCCGGTCCTTGCCTTGGCGCAATTCACCGCATACCTTGACCAAACCTCGGTCTCAACTGCCGTGCCCGCCATCGGCGAGGCTCTCGACCTGGGTTCCTCGCTTCCCTGGGTGGCCACCGCGTATCTTCTAGCCACGACGGCTGTGCAGCTCGCCAATGGGCGGCTCAGTGATATATTTGGCCGCAAGCGCTCGCTGATTGCTAGTTTGGTGGTCCTGGCTGTCGGAAACTTGATCACAGGGTTTGCGAAGACCCCAGGCATGCTCTTGGCTTTCCGGGCGGTGAGCGGACTTGGAGGCGGAGCGATGTGAGTGATTCCCGAAGAATAAGACGAAGTTCGCGGCAATGAGGTTGAACACGGGGTTGGCTACTGACAAGCCTGGGATGGCGGCTGTAGTACGGCCTTGGTCATGATCATCGCCAGCGACGTCACGACGCTCCAGCAGCGCGGCAAGTACAATGGCTTCATTGGCGCCGCCGTGGCGTGCGGCAGCGGCATGGGCCCGCTGATCGGAGGTGCGATCACATCGCACGCTTCGTGGAGGTGGACGTGAGTCTTATCTTGCTTTCGCTATTCCAGCGGGGCGGAGCCACTGATAGTTTCCTGCGATCTAGACTCTGGTACGACGTGCCTTGGCTTGTGTTTCTGATTGTGCTGCTCTACATCACGCTGCCCGATGGTCAGATGGGAGGCAACGCACGGTCAAGAATCCGGATCATCGACTGGGCTGGGCTGTTTATAAGCGCTTCTGCCATTGTCCTCCTCGTGGTTCGTACAATTTCAGCCCGCCCTACACGTTGATTATCGTTTAACATTTTGCCTTAGATCCCCTTATCCCGAGGTGGTTCGACAATTTCATGGGGTAGCGCTCAAGCAATCGCCATGCTTGCGGTGGGAGCATTCGTCATACTCATCTTCTTGCTGGTCGAGTGGAAGTTTGCCTCTCTTCCCATTATGCCCCGTAAGGCCATACTTCTCCTAGCCTACCTACCTTCGCATCTCTACCGGGACTCATGCTCTCCTCCACGTAGTACATCTCTTCGCAGCGGATCTCTCCTGCAACATCCTCTTAATCCAGAACCTCCTCTTCGGCTTCGTCTTCTGGGGCAATCTGTTCTACATGCCCATCTATCTCGAGAACGTGCGCGGATATTCACCCACCATTGCTGGCGCCATAATCATGCCTATGGTTGGTAGCCAGGGACTCGGCTCCATCCTGTCAGGGCTCATAATATCTCACACGGGGCACTATAACCACGTCATGATCGTCGCCCAAGCCCTCTGGACAGCCGGACTGGTTGGCCAGGCCTTTTATTCGGTTACGACACCTGTCTGGGTAATCTGTATCGTGGGGCTCCTTCAGGGCCTGGGAACTGGGTGCTGCTTCCAGCCGAGCCTGGTTGCCATTCTCGCGCACAGCAGACGGGCGGATCGCGCTGTACTAAACTCGTTACGGAATTTCCTACGGACCATGGGTGGCACACTAGGGTTGACAGTGTCGGGGACGATCCTCAACAACGTGCTCCAGGCGCGGCTGAAGGGCGTGATCGACGAAGGTGTCGCCGGACAGCTCGCCTCTTCCACGCACTCTCTTGACAGTTTAGGGCTAGATGTGGGCCAAAAGGCTGCTGTGTTAGAGGCTTACATGCAGGGTATCCGCGCCATCTTCTATGTATACGCGCCTCTGATTGGCCTCTGTGCTCTCGGCGCACTGCTAGTGAAAGATACAGGGCTCGCGGAGAAAGACACGAGCACAACACTGCATGCTACGAGGGGCAAAAAGCCAGCGGCATGAGAAAGACTGCTACAGCTGCTCAAGTGCTAACAGTGGCCGTACTAGGCAATGAAAATTGCGGCTGGGAGGGTCGAATTCATCGAGTCTCACATAGGGTGCGGAGATTCCATTACGGGACTGACACCGGCTGGGTTACCACCTCCTCGTACATGTTATAAACGTTGTCTCGGCTTCATAATTTGCCTCGTTCCCTTCCTCTAGCTAGCAAGAGCCATGCAGTCTGGGTGGTCTGCCGCTTAATGAATCAGGTTTATGAAGCTCATTGCATTAACGATTAAGTTAGGTAGCTCTATAAATCCGGTCGTCCTCTCAGCGGTAGGCTCCTATCCGTCCAGCCCCTTATAAACATCTTATCGTAAATCATTGAGATGTCAACAGGCGTCTATTGGCCTTAAGGTGTCCTCCGATTAAGGAGATGCCGGAGTATCGGCGGGTGGAACAGCAGCTGCAGCTGCAGCCGCAACCGGAGCTGCAGCCTGAGCTGTTTCAGCTGTAGGGACCCATGCGTCCTGGCACATCATGCCGGTGGTCAAGAAGTACCATCTGCAGCACTGAGTACTTTTACTTCCACACTTGTAGGTGTAGTCAGGGGCGTTCATTGGCGTAACTACCAGCAGCCACTTATTAGTGTCTGTGACGCTCCACAGATAGGACGAAAGATCTACCTTGGTTGCATGAGTACCCCATGGGGCCCATTGAATACTGGCAGCAGCTAGGCCTGCCACCAGCCGCGGCGCAGGGGAAGTAGGGTGGCAGCAGGCGATCCTCGGCGGCCAACACGGCCGAGGCAAGGAAGAGGGTGGCGGCGAGGAACTTCATTTTCTGTGAATAGTCTTTACAGTCGCGTGTCCGGTATCTGAATGGGTCGAACAACGTAGGGCATGGTGTGCCCCAGGGGTAAAATGACGCCAGGTATATATACGCCATAAGCTACAGCTCTATTGCAATCACTAGTTTGGACCACGGCGACACCTAACCTCCTCCGAAAATGTCGATACATCAACTCGCGGGAATGTGTATATTTCCCCCAGAGGTCAGCATGACAGCGGCCCGAATTGCACGAAGATGCTCCATTCGGCAACTCAGATAATAATATCAACTGTGACAAATCAACTGTCGCGCATAGGGTGGCGAGGGGGTGCGGGAACCCAACGCCGTGACATAACTGGAATGTGCGGGCGCCAACGGTGCCTGCATAGGAATGAGAACCCCGGGCTAGTCTAGTGAGGATGTCAAGTTTACCCCTTGCGTGCAAAAAGCCTTGGCAACGGCTATACATGCCGCCGGCACCATGGTACAGATATGCGAGGGGATACGGGCGGTGCCGCCGAGTGTGTCCTGATGCGCGGATCAAATCTGCCAGCAGGTGCCAGCGGATGCGCGGATACGACATGTCCAGTGGATGGATACTGGATCAAACCCCCCAGGCTACTTCAGGTGTTACGCCAGGGTGACGTATCAGGGTTCGCGATGAGCTGCGTGACCGAAGCACTGGAACCTTATCTACCAGAATTGGCCCGAGAGATGCGATCCAGGAATCCTGGCCCGGCTGGAACTGCTCCACGGGAGGGCAACGCGCAGCGAGCGAAATCATGTGACGAGAAGATGCAAATGCCAGAAAATTTGGAACCGGAGGTCTAACACAGGTATCTATTAATACCATGAGTTCGAAGTGCAACGTGTTGCAATCTGTCCATATTTGGGAGATGCCAAGAGCATCTGGGATATGCAAGGCAGTCGTCCCCCCAATAAACCTGGACATCATCATCTTGGTTCTTCCGATCATTCTAATCAATCAATTACTGGTCGCGCTCTCATGGCGGTGCTATTCAGTGAGGCGTCTTAGCAATGCAGATGCTCATCCTTGGAGGAGGTTGGCTATGGGTTGATATAACTTCGACTTGTTCTAAGGTCTTATCTAGCCGCCCTCCGTCGATCCTTGGGAAATAAAGACAAGATCTAGGCTCCGTGCCGCTGCAATTTATAAAACTCCTACCACGACTTTGGAGACACAGTTAGGTAGACCTGCTAAACCAAACGTTTAAGCGATATGGCATGGCGTTATGTTCAACTACCTCAAAATGCAACAGGCCGCTATACGGCCACACGAAGTGAAAGAGCCGTGGATAAGTTATGGGGAAGAGTGTATAAACGGAGATGCTTCTCTTCTCTTTGGATCTAGCTGATGCTCGAACTGAGCGAGCTGAGTCTTATGGAGACTAAAGAGGGTGTGCACACGCGTATAGCATCCTTAAGGGCAAGAGGGATGAGTCGGCTTTGGTAAAAATGAACATATCGGGCTAGCATTAGGAGGGAAATAGACGGCCTCACGTCAGCTACACTGAGCTAAAATCTGGCGGTGTGCACCATCTTGACTTTTGTAGATTTTGGATCAAGTGCCCTTCGGAGCTTGGGGATCGACAGGACGTTCCGCGGCCCAGACACCTCTGTTTCCTAGCATGTTTCACTCGTGCGGCTCATGTCATACATACTGTACATAGCAAGATACCCTGCCGGAGGCAACGGTAACCGGTGTAGGCTCGCGTGCGCTTGCTGCTGAGAGGGTCTTTGACCCCAACGGCCCGTGCAGCCTCTGTTCGCTACACTTCGAAGTACAGGTCGTAGTGGTTGGCGCACCCAGGGTTGAACGCAGCCGTACAGCCCGGGCAGACATTTCCGCAGGCCAGGTACTCGTCAATGGTCAGCTCGCGCTTGCACTTCCCGCACAGCACCGCGCGCACGCCACGCTCCGACTTAGACCAGCATGTCGCCGGGTGGCCAGCGAGGGCCTCGTGGCAGCTGATGCAGGCGTAGTACTCGCCGCAGCACTTGTGCCGGATGGCGATGATGTCGCGCTCCGAATGCCAGTGCGCGCACTGCGTGTTTGCGCTCACATCGACGCCGCGCACTGGGGGTGGGGAACTCGGCAGGCTCTCCGCCGGGGGCTGCATTGTACCGCCACTTGCTTCCATGGGGCGTTGTCGTCGCTGGGCGTCGTGAGGGGGAGAGCCGCCGTCGGACGGTTGGACGCCAGGGTTTTTCTCAGCACGCGTTCCGTTGTTTGCGATGCGGGTGCGGGTGCCCTCGCAGAAGCCAATGTGGTTCCGAGCCGGCAGCATGCGCTGCAGGAGCGCACTCCGAAACGCAATTGGCATTTAATTTTTCGCCATGGGACAGCGGTGGGGAGGCGGGCCTAGACTGGCGCCAATCGAGAAGAGCTGCAAGGTGCAATCCTAATCTACCCTTGTGCGGGACACAGTCAGGGACGGCGCCCTGCCTGGCCTTACCCACCCACCCTAACGCAAGGGACCACACCTCATCATTCCCTTCCCACCTCCGATCAGATGCTCTGTGTGTCTGGAGCGCCGAGGGTGGGGGCCGTCGCTTGATGCCTCTCCCGAGAGGGCGGGCGCATTCCAACTGTTTCACACGTCTAAACGTATCAAGTTGAGGATGAAGTTGGTCTGTGACGTAGCCTCCCTTCTGCGCCATAAACTTGACCTGACCCCAGTTGGGATAGATAGTCCGGACAGGAAGGTCCAGACGCGTAGGGCCGGGAAATTTTTGGGTCGCTCGCTCTTGAGGCAGATTTTAGCGGCGAATGCAAATGTCCTGACTTAGTCGAGTTAACTCCGACAGACTTGTCAAACTTCGCGCAATTCCGACTTTTTTGGACACACACGGTCTCGTCAGCTACAACCCTCCGTTCCTTCGGCGCGACTTGGATCAAGTCTCCGCAATTTGCTAGCGGCGATGCAGGGGTTTGGCTTCACCGGGTCTCTTCCCGCAGCGATACAAGGCGATACGGAGAAGGGGAAGGGCTAGAAGGCCCAATAAATCGCCAGCTCGAGTCGTGAATTGCTCGGCAAGAAACAAGAGTCCCCGGTCTGTCGGCCATAGACTCCCGGCTTTTGGCATCGGCGTCGGCTCCGGCTCCGAGTCCCTCGTGGGGCAAGCTTTCGACTGAGGCATGTATGCAACGGAAGATGTTGACAGAACGAACCAGCTAGATGACCAATAGTACTACTACGGAGCAACTGGGCATCATTCATTCTTCTGTTCATAGCCTCACAAACAATATCTCAGTGTGCATCGCCTAGACATTCGTTCGCCGCCTCTATGTCCGGAAAGCTGGTGGAGCACAGTAGGGCAAGTTGATGATGTATCCTCATGTGCCATAACAAGCCCCCATTCCTCTGCCTGGGGAAGGCGTCTCCTTCAAGCACATTGCTCTGACGGCTTCTAGACTCATCCATATGCACTGTTACCTGTGGTGTGGCGCAGAAAGTACGCTTGTTTGCTAGGATGATGCCTCTGTTAGGTTGTCGCAGGAGCATGGCTAAGCTCACCAATGGAAGGACTCGCGGGTGTAGGGAAGAGTTTACTACCGCCTTGGCGGGTGCAACGCTGGAGCTGGCGTGCCCCTGCCCCTTGATGCTGATTTTCTTTTTGGCAAAGCAGACACGAGAGTAATCGAGACTTAGAGCCTTTAACTTCTCACCCGTTCGAATTCGGAAAGAATTCACCTGGGATCTCCTATTTAGAGACGCTACCTGCCCTCAGGTGGCCATCGATCGGGATACCAATCTACATCGCACTTCTGTCTCTTGGTAACCGGTTCGTCAATATGAAGCCCTTCGTTGCTCTCGTGCTGCCCATGGCCACTGCGGTCTTTGCCAAGGACACCTTCTCCCTCGTTGCCAAGTCGTAAGTCCACATATCTCGCGGTGCACGAAGGTGAAACATGTCTGTTAACGCAATCTAACGCAAATCTACTTTGTCCAGTACCAATGTCAGCATCGACGGCAAGAAGATCCTCGCAGGTGCTGCCTCCGTCGTGGGCCAGCAACTTGGCATCTTCACCACCGGCCAGTCCATCGCTTGGTCGGTCCATGGGACAGAGGTCCGAGATGATGAGAGCTCGCACGGACGGAAGTTCGATGCGTCTCTGGTTGGTGCTAAGGGAGGCCCGTACCTGTTTCTCGGCATCAACAACCCCTCGAAAGTCACCGTACCGACCGGAAATGTGATTGTGTCGGAGTCGTGGGCAGTGGGGGCTCAGTTGTTGTACACTGCAGAGACCGGAGCATTCTACGGCATCCCACTCGGCGATGGGCAGTTCAATCTCACGTGGTCCGGTAAGTGGCGCAAGATATAAAGGAAAACATGGCAATCCGTATTCTAACTTGCAATAGCTACGCCCATCGACGGAGCCTCCCCTGTTACCGTCTCCGTTGTTGCCAACTAGAAATTTACATCACGTATGCTCTCTTTTTTATAGCATGCATATCCCCTAGCAGCTAAATTATGTCGATATATAACGATGGAACAAATAAATAAAGAGGTGTAACAGACCTAAATACGGTTTAACTATAGTGAAATGGGTAGAAACATTGCCTCTTCTCCAGATAACTGCATCTCCTCTATTGCAGAAGTTCCGAATCCTTCGAGGACAAATGTTAGAAATCGTCATCTTTCGGTATCTCGAGGTTGTGTGGCATGGTATCTCTTCTACCTAGCTCATCTCGTTCTACTCCGCCAGCGCAGGCCGATTATTCAGAGGCAAGATCAGGCGATACTCTTCGCCTTTTGCAAGCCAAGTATTATTTGCACGTCCTAGTACCTTAAATTTGGCTCATCATGTCTTTATATTATCTGAAGAGGTCACAACTAACCTCGGAAATCAACCAGGAAGCAGGTCGATGGCGAGGGAATGTGGCCTCTTCCTTTGCAACCGACTAGCCGCCGAAGCAAGAGGCAACTCAAACAACGAGTTGATATGATATATTATTTCTTATGTATTAGTCCGCGCAGTTGAGTTCAGCCTCTCGAACACGATATACTATTTCTTTGCGGTTTAGCCGCAGGGTTAAGAAACGTACTAGCATGGCTAAAGAAATTATTATCAGAGGCGGCATGATCGTAGAACCCTTCGCAATCGTATGTGGGCAACCGAAAATACAGGATGCAGATAGGCATCATATGTCGGTCTCCCAACCTCTACGCACCGGTATATGTCACGTCATCATCTTTACTCTAAGCGAGTCAAGTAGTTGGTAGCCGGAAATTGAGGCCATGGAGTACGATGATGTTAAATTCGTTTGCGTTAAAGTGATGGCATGATTCTCATTTCCCATGCTCTACTTGAGCCTTTGTATCCGTTTCTATATCACCAATATCTGGGTAGACTTTTGTCGGGGTTCATCATAAGTGGGCTGACTGAGGGTTTCTTAATGGGTTATAACCGGATTCTTAATATTAACACACATAAATTGCAATCGAAGGTAACGAAATGTAACTACCGGAAGGGAAGTGCGTATGATGCTGCCACTGTGACATGAGTGAAAGCAGCACGAGTATCGCGATACGCTAAACCGAGATATGAGTGAACTATTTGGTGAAAGTGCATAATTCTACTCGCCACTCCTCGTTTAACCATTCACCAAGCGCAACGGATAGAGAATTTATCGATCGCATCATCGGTATCAATTTTCAGTGGCTTCGGACTATGGCAGTTCAAAACGCCACAAATAGAAGCAATGGCTTCACGTGACGAATCGGTGTATGCAACAAAAGACGGGACGATAATAGGCGAGCGCCGAGAATGGTAGCCTGCCATATGGCTTCTGTGTACAGAGTGGGTTGCCTCGTAGGTGGGTACTTGATGCAGAGCCTCTTTAGCGGAATTTGACGGACTATATGTGTATCCAGTATCGCTTGTCCCACCGGTATATATCCTCCTTACTGGCTTTCGTCGTCGGGCTTTGTCGAGCTCTCATCGCTCTGGATCTTCTTCAGCCCAACACCAATAACGCCAATGAGACTTGCAGCAGCCATGGCCGCGGCTACAATGAAAGTCTTGGTCACTGCACTGTTGTATATCTCCAAGAGCATGTCGAACTGCTCGGGCGAAACCAGGCCTCTCAGCGCCGTAGCGCCGGAATTCTGAACTTCCCGCGGATCTACCCCTGGGAGGCTAGCTCGGATGTCAGCGTTGAGGGAACTCGCAAATACTGCCTGTGCGATGGTGATTGTCGCAGTTGGCCCAAAGCACTGGAGGAAAAGCACAATCGCGATCCCTATGGCTACATCATTCTCTGGTAGGGTGCTCTGGACAGCGACGGCCGGCTGTTGGGTTGAAGCGCCGATGCCCAAGCCGGCAATCACTTGGAACGGGATCCATAGGTTGGCACCAGACGAGGGCCGGAGGGTGGACAGCAGGCCCGCCCCTACCGACACCAAGATGGTGCCTGCGAGCATGAAAGGCTGATAGTATCCGAGTTTCGTCACTGCCCAGCCGCTAAGGAAGATAGTGAAGATGAAGGCTAAGCAGAGCGCCAAGTACCGCAATCCCGACTCCTCCGGGGTTGCACCTTGAATCGCCTGGAACCAGAGAGGGACCTAGAAGGATTGTCAGATATCTCGAAATTTTCTTCTAACAAGTAATGCAGGTGACTTACATAATAAACAAGCGTGAAGAATGAGCTGTCCAGACAGAATGCGAAGATGGCACTGAAGATGACGACGCGCATCTTTGCAAGTCGAGGCGGCACCAGTGCCTTCTCCCCCATCCAGTACTGCCTGGCGGCGAACGCAATGGCCAAGATTCCGGCGACCACGAAACAGGCGATGGTTCGCCCGTCGCTCCATGTGTATACGGCGCCACCAAACTGCAGTGCAAGAAGGAATGAAGTAATTGAAGGGAGCAGCAGCAACATGCCTAGGTAGTCTAGCCCTCGCACCTTCTGAAGCCACGGCTGCCGCTGTTCCTCGGTCTGCGGAGGGGCAGGGACTAGGAATATTGTAGCCACTGCCGGCGGCGCAGCAATGGGTAGGTTGATGTAGAAGCACCTGGCGAATCGAGTTAGATACATGTACTTGGGTGAGGACAGAGGCAACGAACCATCGCCACGTCAGGTAGCTGTTGGTGATGAGACCGCCGGCGACGGGACCCAATACAGCAGCAACACCATACACCATACCTATCGCTCCGAGGTAGGTTGGCAACTTCTTCGGCGGCAGGGCCGCTGACATGAGAACTAGGCATCCGCTCTGGAGGCCAGACGCCCCGAGGCCTGCGATGGCACGGCCTGCGATGAACGCATTGGAGCTAGGACTCACTGCGCACGCCAGGGACCCGAGCTCGAAGATGAGGAGCGAAGTTAAGAACACAGCCTTGATGTTGAACTGGTTGTACAGGCGGCCAAACACTAGCTGGAACGCACACAAGGTCATCTGATATGCTGACCCATACCACTACGTGCATGTATGGTCAGTGAGAGCCGCAAGGTGTGGTGGAAGCGGGTTGAGATCCTCAGGATTCACTTACACCAATGGCCGCCAGCGACCCGAACTCATCTGTGATCCGAGGAATGGCAGTGGCGATGATCCCCTCATCGAGAAACGTGCACAAGACCCCGAAGGCAATGGCCAGCCATATCACGAACACCTTCCAGCCGGGGAGGTCATCGAGGTTCGACACCGGCTCTACCGAAGGCGTGTCTGAGGAAGGTTTGCTAGGCTTCAAGGAATTCTCCTTAGATTCCTCAACGGGCGGAATGCTGCTAGCCGCCGTGGCCTCCTCCACCGGCGTGGACTTTTCTTCTATGGTCATTTTGATCGCTTCCGCAGTCACAGAATTCGCGAGAGGGAGAGAACATACGTGTCGACCAAGGGACAAGAGTAACGATAAGTCAAGGAGGCCTAGATACTCTAGGAACTTGGCTAAACTGGCTACACCCCCCTGCGCAGGGCTCGGACTTCATAGGATTCTATCTTCTACGGACCCAATCCTGATTTGCAGAGGATGGGGCACATCAGGCCGGGGTTCAGGGCATGGCGCTGACCAAAACAGCAGGCAGTCTAAGCCGCGACAACCCACGCCACCTATACGGGCAGGCACTAGCTCCTTGCAGGGGGGGCGGAGGGGCGTAATCATCTAATCGGCCCAAGCGCGTGGTCTGGAAGACTTCTCGGGTTCAGGCGAGCGATCGAATGACCAAAGGTCATTGCATTGGGTTATACCAGGATCCGCAAGACAGGGTAAGGACTCCGTCCGATTGGACACGGCCTTTTTAACTCTTAACATGCTGATCTCAGTCATGGTGAGTCAACTACGTACAAGATTCGGGTTAGACCAGCTAGCGAGCTTTGCGGTGGCCAATGAGGCACATTGCTTTACCCAAAACGGCGCAATCTTAGCACGCGAAGTTAGTACAAAAGGTACCTACCAAAGGTCCCGTGCATTGAAGAACTTGTTCGTAGCGACAACCCGAAGCGATACGCGACGAAACTCCATTCTGAGTGAGAAAAAAAAATTCTTCTCTTTGTAATACCCGCAAGCGCGGGTTTACTTACAGGAGAGAGGGCCGCAACCAAAAGGCTTTGCATGACGCGCGTGGTGGATTCTCAAGGTGTGATATCCTTGCCAAGTTAGGCAGGTCGGCGGAGACTTGTCTGGATCTAGACTTAGCAACGATCAACTATTTACGCTCTGCCTTGCGAAAAGGAACAGTTCGCGGGGCACTGACGGGGGCACAGGCCAGGACATGGGCATAAGTCCCCTTCCCATAGGCTCCACGGATCTCCATAGACTGTGCCGTGAGGCATTATGGCTCGGATGTGTGTTTGCAACACATCATTAATGAGGTTCGTAACAGATCCGAAGGGGAAGGCGCGGCCGGAGTCCCGCTGTGATGAGACATGTTCTCTTTGCCACTGGGGTACTGGAGCAGCGGTGTGATGCAAGGAACGGTACCTGCAGACACATATACATGCATGCCACGCGAGATAACCCGTCTCTTCGACTCGGTGTCTTGAGGGTGATGCCTTGCGCCCATCCGCCACGTGTATCTGCCCGTTCCCGCGAACATGACCGGAAACAACATGCCGCTCTCCCATGGGAAGGCTCAGCTCGTCCCAAGACTTCACTCTGTCAAGTTTGTCTTTGATAATCCTGCGCCGGCTGGGACGGAGATACCGGATGAGATTGTGCTTGATACTCCATTCTCCAGCCAGAGCTCAGCGGCGCCCGGGCGTTTCGTCTTCAAGCTCCCATCAGCCTCTCTGGTAACCCAGGCTGGGGATTCCCTGTCGCGAGATCTACCATCGGCTGACGGGTACACCCGCTCGGGCGATACCGAGACGTCATGGACGTCTAACCGCAATAATCCTAGAAACGCCGACCCAAAGCCCCGGGAGCAGCAAGATCCATCTTCCTCGCAGTCGCTAAGAGCCCAAGAGTCTGGGCAAGCGAGCCAACTATCCTTCCTCCGTGGGCCCACATGCGACCTCCTGGCTCCAGAAGATTGGCAAGAAAATGCCGTTGCCTACCTTTGCACAGCATGGGCTATTATTCTCTCCTCCCAAATTGAAAGCCTGGATGTCAGCTTTGAAGTGCGCTCGTCAGACCCTGCACACACCCGATATTCGCTCGCCCCACGCCTATTTCAGCTCACGGTCGACCGAGAAGAGAGCATTACCTCTCTTCTTGCACGAGTCAAGGAATCATTACTTAACCCCACCTCTACCAAGCTTGTGGGAGACTCCTCGCCATTAAATGATACTCTCGGTCAGGCATCTGGTTTCCATACACTACTTGATTTCTCCAGTCCTTTAAATTCTCCCGTCGCTTTATCGGCTCACTCCAACTATGATCTTTCTTTGAGCTGTGTGGTGGATGGCCATGATCTTGCCCTTGCAGCATGGTTCACCGAGGAGTCACGGTCACGGTCTGCCGTTCGGCTTCTGCTGAGCGACATCGAACATGTCGTCTGGCAAATTTCAAACCATTCTCATGATAGACGACAGGCAGTGGTGGGCGATATACAGATCCTGAGCCCAGCCAGCCAGCGACAACTCATCAATCTTAATAGACCGTATGTTGTCCTTCCAAGAGAGGAAGCCACGCATAGCGAGAAAACAATGCTAACGGCTGTGATAGGCTACCAATTAAAGAAAATGTCTACTTGCATGACTTGGTGGCAGAGCAGGTTAGACTGCAGCCCCAAGCGCCAGCGGTCTGTGCCTGGGATGGAAGCTTGACATACTCCCAGCTCCAGCGTGAAGCCGAAAGGCTAGCTGCATATCTCTCAAGAATCGGGGTTGGCCCTGAGGTGCTTGTTCCCATAATCTTCGAAAAATCTGTCTTCAGTGTTGTCGCTATCATGGGCGTTGTATGGGCTGGCGGTGCAGTCGTGGCGCTCGACCCCTCCCTCCCTTCCGCCCGGATCCAGATGATCATCGAGGAGGTCAAGGCCACTGTTGTCGTGTCATCTGCGATACATCAAGCCAAGATACCGGATCACATTGGCCAGCAGAACCGAGTTGTCGTCGACCAGCGCTTCATGGCGCAACTTCTAGCCCCTTCTCATTCCTACTCGCTTCACCCCTCGTCGACTCCGGACGACTCTCTTTATGTCGTCTTCACTAGCGGATCAACTGGGAAACCGAAAGGTGTCGTTATTCCTCATGCAACCTTCTGTTCCAGTGCTAAGGGGTTCGCACCGGCCCTCCACTTGGACTCGACGGGAACGCGAGTGCTGCAGTATTCGTCTTTCTCGTTTGACATCTCCATGCTGGAGATCCTTGCAACCCTTATGTTCGGGGGCTGTCTGTGCATTCCTTCAGATGAAGACCGCATGAACAACCTCGCGCATTGCATAGCGAGCCTGGACGTCAACTGGGCAATGTTGACACCATCAGTTGCGACACTCATGAAGCCTGAAGAGGTTCCGTCCTTAAAGGTGCTCTGCCTTGCCGGCGAGGCCCTTCCTCAAGCCGTTGCGGATAAGTGGGCCGACCATGTCAAGACTATCAACGCCTACGGTCCAGCAGAGTGCTCAGCTATCACCATCGTCAGTAATCCGAGAGTGAAGGGTGTGCGAAGTATATCGCTCGGTCGCCCACCAAACTGTGCGGCTTGGATTGTTGGAGAGAATGGGAAGCTAGCTCCGTTCAACGGCGTCGGAGAGATCGTCTTGGAGGGTCCTCCGGTGGCCAGAGAGTACTTGGGGGACAAGTTAAAGACCGAGGCTGCCTTCCTGAGTGATCCCAACTTCCTCAAAGGTGTGGTCCGAACACCCTCACGCTGCTACCGAACCGGCGACCTGGGACGCATGAATGCTGATGGTACGATCGACTATCTCGGCCGAAAGGACACGCAGGTCAAAATCAACGGACAGCGTGTGGAGTTGGGTGAAATAGAGTATCACCTGAGGAAGTTCCTCGAGTCAGCACCACCAACAACGCTGACATCAACAGCCGAGTCGACGTGGGATGTTGCCATAGAGCTCCTGCGGCCCCGCGGCGGCGAGTACAATGTGCTCACCGCGTTCATTGCAGCGCGTTCATCTTCAAAATTGCCGAATCTCAAAACCAGTAAAGTTCTGCTGGAGGAAACTGATTCGACGTGGCGGGAAACCCGGTCCAAGGCCAAAGACATGCAGGCAGCACTTGCCGGCAATCTACCCGGGTACTTGGTCCCGAAGGCCGTTGTACCGTGTAGGAGGCTACCCCTGTCACCTTCCGGAAAGATTGATAGGAAGGCCCTCCGTAATCTCGGTAATTCGATGACTGCACACCAGCTGATGAAAAATCCCAGCCAGCGAAGAAGCATATCTTCATCCAGCGAGGTCACTACGGTGTCGTCTCGGAGCGAGGGGTTGCTTTCTTTTGGCCAGCAAACTCCACTCTCTGAACCTCTAGAAACAGAGCTCGGGCTCTCGCCTGTAGAGAAGAGCCTTCGCAAAGCCTGGTCGCAAGTTCTAGCTGTTCCCGAGGATAGCATACGCCCAGCGGACGATTTCTTTAAGCTCGGGGGAGACTCGATCGGTGCCATCAAAGTTGTCGCTGCATGCCGTCAGCTCGACCTCCGCATCAATGTTGCAACTATTTTCAAGAATTCCGTCCTAAGCAGGATGGCTCTTGTCTGTGAAAGCACTGTGGCAGTAGGGACAGTGGCTGCTCCGGCCGAGCGCATGCCTACATGGTCTCCTTTTGAGCTGCTTGGAAACCACGACGTTTCAAGCCTGCGCGAGGAGGCTGCATTCCAGTGCGGAATCGAACCCGAGGAGATAGAAGATCTGTATCCCTGTACGCATATGCAAGAAGGTTTGATGGCAGTCAATCTTACTCGGCCAGGCAGTTACACCGGACGGTGGATCCATCCCCTTCCCAGGGATGTGGACTTGGCACGCTTCAAGGAAGTGTGGGAGAAGATCCACACGTCGTCCCCGATTTTGCGAACCCGATTCGCAACTACTGCGGCGGCAGGATCTCTGCAAGCCGTGACAAGTGAGCGCGTAGAATGGTTGACGCACCACGATCTCGAGGCCTATCTGGAAGCTGACGATGCGAATCCGATGTTTCCCGGAGACGCGCTCAACCGGTTTGCCCTGGTATTAGCCCCAGGCGGTGAAAAGACGTTCGTCTGGACGATCCATCACATGTTATACGATGGCTGGTCTCTCTCCCTGCTCTGCAACAGGCTCAACGACATGTTCCATGGCCGAGAGGTTGAGCCGGCGGCCGACTACCGGAGATTCGTTGCCTATGCACAGAACGCAGTGCCCATTGACTATCCCACTTATTGGCAAGAGACGCTCCGCGACGTTCCGCAATCAACATTTCCTGCGCCGCCAAAGCCTGGCCATCTCTCTATTGCACGAGCTGTTGTCAGAGATCACCTCGAGATTGATGTTAACCCATCATCGGGGTTAACCATGTCCACCCTGGTCCGAGCGGCATGGTCGCTCATGATCGCACATTACGCAAAGTCAGATGATGTGGTCTTCGGTTTGACCGTGTCCGGGAGGAATGCACCCCTGGACAACATTGAGAAGATTGACGGCCCAACGATCGCCACCGTACCGTTAAGAGTAAAGATCAGTCGCAACTCTAGCATTCTGGACTTCCTTCATCAGATACAAGACAGCGCAACTACTATGATCCCATACGAGCAGGTGGGCATCCAGCAGATCAAAATGCTGAACGACGACGCGAAGCGAGCGTGCGAGTTCCAGAATCTGCTGGTGGTCCAAGGTGCAGGCGGCCTAGACGAGAATGGCACAGGTCCTCTCGGAAAGCCCATCTATCGCGAAGAATTCACAACATTCCCAGTGACTTGCGAGGTTTGGCTGCAACCTGGACGCATTGAGTTCGCTTCACACGTCGATGAAGATGTCACTAGCCGTGTCTTTGTAGCGCAGGCAGTCGAAGTAGTCAAGATTATCTTGACTCAGCTTGCTTGGGCAACATTTCCCTCCAGTGCTAGCCAGAAGCTCAACGAATTGTCATTTAATAGCTTCTCAAGCATTCACAAACCGACACCTCCGGTAATGCCAGAGCCCCCGATACCCGCGCGCATTCATGAGGCCGTGTCCCAACAAGCTGCCATCCGACCTGATCATGAAGCTGTTGTGTCAACCTCGGGTTCTATTTCCTATGCGGACTTGGATAGAATGAGTTCAATTCTGGCCGCAAAGCTTGATGAAATAGGGATTGGCAGAGGAGATATAGTCCCGCTGTGTTTCGAAAAGTCCATTTGGCATATCGTCTCCATGGTCGGAGTTATGAAGGCTGGCGCTGCCTTCTCGCCTCTAGATCCGACACAACCGATTGCTCGCCTCAGAAAGGTCGTAACGGAACTCAATACCAAGGCCTTTCTGACCTCATCTTTCCATGCGAAAGCTACAGATTTGGGCGACCTTAGACATATTGTCGTAGATCGTGCCTCACTCGAGAGCCTGTCTGTGCATATGACCGCACCCACGCCGTTGGTTGAAGTGCGACCCGATGATCCTGCATATGTCCTATTTACTTCCGGATCCACAGGGACGCCGAAAGGAACTGTCGTATCGCACTTAGCGTTCGCTACAAGTACATTTGCACATGGGAAGTTCCTGGAAATGTCTCAAGACGCTCGCGTCCTGCAGTTCTCGGCGTACAGCTTTGACGCGAGTCTCTTCGACATGCTGGGTTCTCTTATGCACGGGGCAACAGTTTGCGTCCCAAGCGACAGAGAGCGCGTCGAAGAGCTAGAAGAATTCATGCGTCGCACCAAGGCCACGTATGGGCTTCTCACACCGTCAGTTGCGCGATTGATCGACCCAGCCGAGGTGCCTCTCTTTAGGACTCTGATACTCGGCGGCGAAGCCCCAGATCAACCTGTCGTGAGTAAGTGGCTTGCGGCAGGGGCACGTGTGTTCAACGGATACGGGCCGACAGAAGCTTCCGTCATGTGCGTATGCCATCGGTATACTCCCGAGTCAGACCCACGAACCATCGGAAAAGCGACTGGTTGTACTGCGTGGATCACCAAGCCAGACGACCCTAATATTCTCGTCGCAGACGGCGAGATTGGTGAGCTCGTGGTAGAAGGACCGATTTTGGCCCAGGGATACCTGAATAATGCGTCCAGGACCTCAGAGGTTTTCATCACCAACCCACCCTGGCTACGAACTGTTTCTGCATCAAAGCCAGCCCGCTTGTACAGAACTGGTGATCTTGTTAGGATGCTTCCGGATGGAGACTTGCTTTATATCGGACGCAGAGACCTGCAGGTTAAAGTCAACGGCCAGAGAATCGAGCTTGGCGACATCGAGTCGCACCTGGGCCTCTTGAAAGGCGTCAAGAATGGAATCGTCGTATTTCCGACGTCTGGGGGATATTCCAAACGGCTTGTTGCAGTCTTGGAATTGACAGGTGATGCCAAAGAAAGGCACTCTTCTTTTGCCGAAAATGCGGTGCGAATTAAGCAAGAATTGTCTACCAAAATCCCGAATGGCATGGTTCCGTCACATTGGGTCGAGATCGCAACGCTCTCAAAAGTCGGTTTCCCACTCAGTGCCTCGGGGAAAATTAATCGGAAGCAAATCACATCTTGGGTCGAGGAGCTATCTGAAGAAGAGTCTGCGGTCACCAACAAGTCTCTTCAAATACCGAGCTCCGGCCTGGAGATTCGGTCAGAGGAGCAACCTGCCTATGACTTGGCCAAGAAAGTGGCATCTCTTCTAGCGTCAACGGCTCTCCTGTCCCAGACCATCGAGCGGGATGCCTTTGATGACATTCTGCTGCATACATCCGGGCTAGACTCTCTTCACATGATGTCCTTGATGCATTTCGTTCACTCCAAATACCGAGTCCGAGTCAGCATGCAACTTCTCATGAACGAAAAGACCAGCATTCGGAGCCTCGCTGCGCATATCGATCCAACTTCGCTCTCGAGTTCAAGAGCCGCTCTGGAAATTCCACATGGGAAGATAGACATCATGGCTGAAGTACAAAAGTACGATACTAAGATGATCGAGTTACTGGGGGATAAATCCACAAAAAATGCTGGCAACAGCTATCCAACTCGAACTGATAATCTAACAATCTTCCTTACCGGCGGCACTGGGTATCTCGGTACACAAATTCTGCGCCAACTATTAGAAAGCCCTGAGATCCGACAGGTGGTTGTATTAGCGCGAGGGGGAAGCACAGAATTGGCAAAAGCCCGAGTTATTGAGGCCGCCCAAACGGCTCTCTGGTGGACCGAGTTCCACGAAGACAAACTTGATGTCTGGAAGGGTGATTTAGAAAAGGCGAATCTTGGGCTTGACCACGAGCAGTGGAGTCTTCTGAGTGACGGGCGCACCTTCGACGTAATCATCCACAACGGCGCCATTGTCCACTGGAACAAGCCATACTCGGCACTTGAAGCCGTCAACATTGGGTCGACGGTTCAGCTGTTGGGTCTTGCGGTCCGTAATCCGAGCCTCAGGTTTGCCTATGTCTCGGGCGGTCGTCAGTGGAAGTCGGAGGATGAGATCGACGAACAGGTGGCTCGAGAGCTCTCTGACTCTCTTGGGTACAGCCAGACGAAGTTTGTTGCCGAAATACTCACCAAGAACGCGGCCTTAAGGTGCGCCACCGGCAAGCGCAACATTTCCGTTTTCCGACCCGGGCTTATCATCGGTACTTCCACCGAAGGAGTAGCTAATACAGACGACTATGTGTGGAGGACCGTCGCAGCGAATATAGAGGCAGGAGTCTACAACTGCAGCGACGACAATTCGTGGCTTGATCTGTCGGATGCTACAACAACAGCCACAGCAGCGATCAAGACGGCACTCCACCCCCAGGATATGGCAAAGCCAGTGAGGCACCATGATGAGGGTATGTCTTGGATTACATTCTGGAGCTTGGTTCAGGGGATGGGGTATGATATCAAGCCCACGCCCGCTTCGCGGTGGCTGCCCAAGATCAAGCAAGACCTCTCGTCTCTCAAGGAAAAGCACCCGCTGTGGCCTCTTGCACATCTCCTTGATGATACAGCGATGGATTGGAACATGGAAGAAATGGGCGCTCGGAAGCCGTCTCTGCAGCTGAAAGTTGCGGTGATGAGGAACATTGAGTTCCTTGTAAAAACGGGATTTCTCCCGACTCCTGTTTCGGCAAGGCCGGCTACGGAACGTAGCATACAAGCATTTTCTAGGTCACGGTTTCGGTAGATTTTAAAAGTAAGGCGTGTGTGATATCAGTGGTATTTATAATCGTGCGCAAGCTCGACTATTCTTTGTCTCATATGTATTTAACAAGTCCAAAAAAGAATACTAAATTGTCATGAATCATCTGATCACATTCCCATCAATACATATCGTCCTGCTGTCGATCAATATTCGTCGATCAATCTCCCTCGTGATACCGTTACTCATCCTTGGCCCACAGGCTTCGGTCCCGAGGTTATCGCATCATCTTCAAATCCGTCGAGTTCCTCGAGGCGCCATTGCTCCATCGCGAGGCCGAGGCTCATGCGTCTCCCTCCTTCAATCTGCTCGAATGGGGATCGCGGCGATGGAAATTCAACAGGCCATTTGGATTGAGGCCGAGGGGACAGAGGGGGCGAGAGAGGCGGAATGGCCTTGCCCCTGCGCTTCGCCTCCCGCACGTCCTTCTCCTCCTCGAGCCTCCACCTGTCCATAGCCGGACCGAGGCTCGGGCGCCTGCCCTCTTCCTTGTCTGCAGACAGTCGTCGCGGCCTAGACGATGCGAATGGTCCGGTCGACAGGCGCCGCGGCTGCGTGGGGCTTTGTCCGACAGTCGTCGATGAAGCTTCAGAAGCCGCATCATAAGTAATGGTGGGAAGTTTGCGAGACTCGCATGTCTCGTTGCCCACGCTCACACCCGAGTCTCTATGGGTGCGTGAGTAGGCTGGTGGTGTGGTGCCCATGGTGGTATCGTGGTCTGGTGAAATCGCCTCTTCCTCATACTGGCGTGTACGCTCGTTGTTGAGGTCGAATGTCACGTTTCGGCTACTGCTCATGGCGTCGAGAGTGTCTCCGTCGCTGGATGTGGTCCCGTCCAACAGGTTTCGGACCTTGGTCATCACGTCTCCTGTGACAGACATGTTGAAATAGTGATTAAAATAGGGGTTTTGGTGGTACAAGTGTCTTCCTCTTTATCTTTGAGTGTTATAGGAGGCGAGGGAATCGTCAGTGGTGATAGCTGATGCTAGCGGATCTGTGAGGAGAAGATCAACAGAGGAGGGTGCCATGGAAGTCTTATATAGCTATCCGGCGCCGTGGATGGTCCACAGCCAGAGAGTACTTCGCACCTGGCTGCCTGGCGGCGTGCAGTGGTCCCGTGATCACCATGGGGCTCCGTTATCATGGATCTGCATGATGCAAATGATGCTTCCCCGCAACCAACAAGCAAGATCCATCCCGTAACGACTGGCCCCCTGCTGGTCTAGACCCTTGACTATCTGTGATGGGCTCCGCATAATTACGAGTAGCACAGCCCAACGCCCCGCATGGATCCCGGCTTGCCCAGACATCCGGTGTCAGGGCTAGTCCTGATTCAGATGGTTGAGCTAAGACCCCCTCGAGTGCTACTGTGCTGCAAAATTGTGTATGCTACTGTGTGACTAGACCAAGGTAAACACGCGAAGAGGTAACTTTCTGCTAAAAGTGGCATGAGATCGGGGACTGGAACGCAATATGCTCTTACTGCTCGGCAGATACTCGTTCATATCGTTGACTTGGCAAAATGTCTCCCTCTGAGGCTCCTACCCCTAAATGTAGCGGCCTATGCAAGACCATGTAAAAAAGAAAATAGCGACTAGGTATCTGGCTATGCCTGGCTTGGCACACGTAGAGCGGAGATCACCAGGTGATGATCTGTCTTTGTTGTACTCTGCCAACCCGCCACGTGACTCTTCTCGACAAATACCTAGCAAGGACTCTCTCTGTGAGTCACCAATCGGGGCCACAATTAACCTTCACACTATGACCTAAGGGTCGTTTCAGCACCCACGTCTTATCACACTGCGCTGCAAATACCCCTCTCGTGCTCCTCGTGACCTCATCGCATTGCCCGGAAGCAGGCTGCTCAGCCGCGAATGTCCCTAATCTGAATTCCCGGGATCATGGCCTTTGCAACCGTGATTGTTTTGCGCCGAGACTGTGCATCTCCACCGCAATCGCCACGCGGGTGCCACTGGCCCCTATTGCTATCATCTTGGCATCTGCACTTATCACAGCTGGCGCAACCGGTGGCGTAATTAGTGGGCGCAGCTAGGCACGTGACAGGCAGAGAGGGTGAATCACTCTGTTGCGCAGGGAGATCCCAGGGAGATCCCAGGGAGACCCCAGAGTCGTGTAGCCCGCTCCCAACCTTAGTTCCACTAGCGTGACGGAACGATAGTATAGACTTTCCGTTAGTAAGCCGGATCGCAACGAACGCCGCCTCCCGCATTAAGGCCCGTGTTCAAGAGGTTCCAGCCACGTCACTACTCTCCACTTGGTGTGGCGATCATCTCCACAAGTCCTCGGTTTGGACTCGCCAGGTCGGTCGTCTTGTCACGGGTTCCATAGCTAACCTTGGATCGTTGCAACACATTAAATGGCAACAGCATCCGATAGAAAACAACTCGTGGCTCAGGAAATACTTTGCTATTATTCTAGCGATATTTCATGTACAATCAACCCTCTTCGCCAAATGCACTAGCTCCTAGAACCCATCGGAGCACTTGAAGGCACGGAAGGCGCTGTTGGAGGCATCCACGTTCTCGAAGGCGTTTCCGCCAGTGCTGGTCCACGACGCGCCGGTGCACCCGGTCCCACTAAACGTAGCAGCCCACAGTTAGCAACCAGATACTGCGGTGACTCGAGAAGCGGTTCAAGGCTGCTTCTCTATGCCAGAGAACTATGGAAGTGAGAAGCTTACGTGTAGAAAGTGCAGGGGACGGTGGTCTTGACAGAGCCGACGGACGGCAGCAGGTCAGATCCATAGACAATTCCGGCTGCCGGCATGAGTTAGCGAGTTCACTCAAGTAACGGACTAGAAAGAAAAAAAAATAGGATTCAACGCACTGCATCCGGTCGAATACTCCGCGCCACAGAAGCCGGCCCCGTTGGCCTCGGAGCAGAAGTAGGCAAGATCAGCAGCAGCCAGCCCGACGAGGGCAAGAATGGTAGCAACCTTCATCGTGGCGTGTGTAACGATAGGATCCGAGTCTTTCTACGTCTGGGTGCAATTCAACTCTTGCGATGTATTCACAAGGGGAAGAACAAAGAGACTTTTATACTAAGGTTGCCTGCATTCGACCACCCAAAAGGAATTATATCCGCTATAAAAGTCGTAGAGTCTGCCTAGAGAGGCGTATGCATGATTTACAGTTAGCGAGATCCTACAGATCAGCGCGATGTAACTTTAATGATGTCAAACGTTGGGGTTAGGTGCCTTTGGGGTACACAACGTGGTATAGGAGGAGTTGCTGACAGTCGCCAAGGATCCTGTTCGTTTTCCTGGCCAATTTAAACTATGTCCGAAAGGAGCTTTCAGCACTGTAGGTGGCAGTAGGTGGCAGCACAAAAGTTCCCCAATATTGTAACGTGAGCCGATCGCTTGACAAAGAAAACCAAGGTCTTGCTTACTATTGGTTACATTCGCAAGAGCGGCAATGCTTGAGGGATTCACTACAACGTGGTACTCTGAAGTACAAAGAGGTAGAGGGGTTAGCATTGACTACTTCCATAACTCTGCCTCTGGCAAAAATCATGGCAACTTTTAGCTAGGTACTCCGTACCTAGTTGCTTCTAAGAAATAGCAAATAGCAAGTCAGCACTAGCTATAGCTAAATGACACTTATATTAACCGCATACAATACCGACGAGAGCATGCGCTTCACTTGACTCAGCCAGCTATCCTAATGTAATCAAAAATCAAGGGTGGCATTCTGCACTCGAATTAAACTCTACTCACAAACCAAATACGTGTTGCTGCATCTTGCACAATTCTCCGACTCTACTATCCCAATTACTTGAACGCATCCGCGCAAGGACCGGCGCCAACCCACAAGCTTCTGCAGTCAGACCTATAGTCGATATTTAATGCTAGAAGTTGAGCGGTGGCGACACCGCTCGCCTTGGTCATGGTGTTGCACATGTCTCCTGTCAGCTTGAAATGGAACTGATCTCAATTCGGGATTAAGACCTCGGCAAATAGACGCCAGCACACATCGGTTAGGCCTAGATCCCATTATTCCGCGACATCGCGTTGTCGACGCTGATATCATTCCATAGTGCGACCACCGAGAAGACTTCCTAGATATATCCACTTGGAACGTCAGGCACAAGGGTACGATACGCAAAATTGGCGATGTACCAGCTACATGCTAACTGGCGGCCAAAGGGTTTAGGGGTCCAAGACATGGGTTTGATATTGACAGGGCCGACCAGCCTGGTTCAGAGGAGCCCTTTGCCCATTATCGCCTATATGTCCTTGCTTCTTAGCAACACCAACTTGAGTTACGCCAGCTATTTCTTTCATGGACGCGGAAGCCGTTAAGCTCGTTGTATCGTTAATGAAGGCTACTTAGCTAGGTATCCATAACATACCCGTTATTTGCATGGCTTGGTACAATTGGCTTAATGCTGAACGTTGAATCTTACTCGGATTGACAAGGCAGTATCGAAATCCTTTCAATTTGTGACTGCCGGTACTTTATACCGTAGAGTGTAGAAAGAAGAATCGCGGAAAATGCCTTGGCAGACTGCGATGGCAGACTGCGAGGCGCTCTGCGTAGGCAGCCGAATCAAGGCACACGCAAACACATACGCAGCTAAAAGTGATGACAAAAATCGACGAAAATACTTTTAAGAGATATATAAAGCTAGCATATGATCTTCCAGCCACTGATCTTTTGAATATTCCACCTAAGTTGGCAGGGCCCCGGGCGCGATTCTGAACCTCAAAAACTCAAATGATTTGATAGACCTAGCTAGGCAGCCACCACTTGCCTGCATGCATGTTGGAACTTTTCAAGAAACAAGAAGCCTTAGCCAATGACATGATTTCCTCTGAGTGCGATCCCAACATCATTATAGGCGAGCTGTAGTTATAAGCTGTGCTGCCGCACCGTCCTCCCCATTTCCCCACGCACATTCCACCTAGCCCTTCCCATAATATGCCCGCTCTACCTTTATGACTACAGATCTTAGCTTAAAAATTCTGAGGCAGTTCAAAAGCTCGGTTATAATCAACAAAATGTTAGTCCGCCCTAGACAAGTGGGTGGAGGATCTTCCCAGCCTGATCAAGGCTGCTCTACTCGAGTCGAGGTCTCCTTACTTCCGGCCGCGGCACAGCAAGAGCTAGGACAAGAAGAGGAAGAATGCTTTGCCTGGGCTACAGCCAAACTCGCGCTTGGAGACAGCACGATTGAGGAGTATTTCGACCGCCTGATCGACCACATCCGGCAGGGCGGAGCTCGCCACACCTGGGACAAGTCTAACTCGAGCGTTGATGATGTCTTGAGGGTGGACCTGATTGCTGGTGCATTCAAATCCAGGATGCTGAAACGTGGCCTGGGTAGAATATCACACGCAGGTAAGGAATACTATCTAGCGTATAGGGTATGAACTCTGACGTTCACGCGATGTTCTATAGAAGGCGAACGGCTTAAGGCCCTCTGTCTCCTGTTCTACCGCGAAGCCGAACTCGCCGAGCTGCAACGTCGCATCGAACTTGACATTGGCGTCGCTCTGACCTCGCTCCCGCTATGGACCGTCGATATCCTAGGTGTCATTGCTTACGCACGCCGGCACGTAGACGTCCTCAAGCACTTAGTTGAGAACTACAGAGCATCGTCGAGGAGTGCCAAGAGTATGTTTGATCTTCTTGGCCCATTGGTCCTGCGGACGCGACACCGTACTTCCATTACCTTTCAGCACTCACCCGACACCGAACACAACTGCGAGCAGGAGTGGCGAATGTGGACCGCCTTGCTAGAATCCCGGCCCGGTACTTGGCTCCACTACCCCCTGCGTGGAGCCGATAACTCTGTCGGCACGCGGGAAGGCTTGTTTCACAGTTCACACAATTTGGCGGATTTGTGGGAGAAGGACCATGAGCTCCGTAACTCACCATTATATCTCGAGTACCTGCGTTCGCTTAAATTGCAGGGCCTGGTCTTCAGCGCATACACCATTTCACGCTTCCTATCTATCACCGCGGGTTCTAGTATCCAGTTTAGAAGGGGCGGGCCATTTGTCCCCATCTCCGCTGAAGCGGCCCGCAAGGTCCTAGACCTCTTTCCGCTCAACCAGTCGTTCGGTGCTAATTATCGCGGCACTCATTCGGCCGAGGTGGCGATGCCTATCACGCAGTGGCCCACTGACAATCCGGACAGGCTGGTCGTCATGGAGATGCTCCTCAAGCAAGGGCTAGATGTCAATGGCACACTCAGGACGAACGACAACTCGGAGCGCTTGGGTCCCGAGGACTTTGAAGATCAGAAGCATGATACGTGTTTGGCTCTGGCCGCGTCTCGCGGGGACGCCGAAATGGTCGATTTGCTGCTCAGGTACGGCGCAAGGATGAACATTAAAGATGCGCGCGGAGGTAACGCTGCGCAGCGTGCACGGATAAATGGGCACGTCCAGCTCTACAACCGTTTAAAGTCTTTATGATACTAAGGAAATTCCGTATAGGGATTAGCGACTCCGTACTGGTCAGAAATAATGGTAGATATCTTGGAGACTAAGTCCTTGAAAAGACATATATTGTATAGTGCTTCATGGTCGCCCCTACACGATATAGCCATCCTCTTCTAAAAAATCATGTATAGCCATAGCACTAGCCACTGCGAGACTGGAAGTGTTATAAAACACTACTCCTGAGGCTCCAGAAGCGTGGTCTCCAGGGATGTTGGGCCCCTAAGTGCCGAACGTGTGTTTTTAAAACGTATAAGTAGTATCACTTCATTTTTCTCTTCGTTGCAGCTTTAGTCATGCAACTTAGTCAAGCTTGATGCCTCAAGGTGTGTGGGCCTATGGCCCTTTCGACGCCTCCGAAAAACCTCCCTTTTTTATGTACATCACTGGGACAAGTGGGTCAGTAGTGGGAATTTGTCAACTCGTTTCGGCCTTTCCCAACTAGGCAGCTCGTCTGGGTAGCCTTTGGAAGTAGAAATCGTGAGTCATAGGCACAGTCGAACAGCATAATGAATAGTTCGGGCTGAGCACACGGCAATTATTTGCTGGACCGAGATATCGGAACTAGAGTTATTTATCTCCAACCTAGCTTCCCTCAAGGCATTCGTCTCCAACAAAACCAGCCCTAGACCCCACTATCAACATTGGAGCGCTAGCTTTGCGATAGTTCCTTGAAATATGGCGACACCACCGAACCCTGATGAATTCATCACAGTCAAAACGACACTGCCGGCTCGGCCGCTGCCATCCAGCGCCGATCGCCAGCCTATAGTAACAGAGCGGCTAATCTTGCGTCCGCTAAGCCGGGATGATATCGCTGCCTACCACAGCATCCGGAGTCAGCCTGAGGTCATGCACTTCACTATGCAGGGGCGAGTTGATAAAGATATCGCTGAGTCCCAGTCTCGGCTAGATCTCTTCCTCCCGCCCAACGACGTTGAGAACTACAACTTTGCTATCTGCCTCAAGGAGACTGGCGAGATGATTGGAATCGGGGGAAACCACAATTGGGTGTCGAGCTTTGGGTGGCCCGAGGTAGGGTACATGATCCGGAAGGAGCAGTGGGGGAAAGGTCTCGCACCCGAGTTCTTACGCGCGTTCCTCGTCGCTTGGCGGGAGCTTCCACGCGTGGAAGTCGAGGTGAAAGTAGATCCACGGACCGCTGGTACGCCCCCGGCGGACGGCGCCGTGGTGCCAGAGCAGCTTTTCGCTGTGACGGAAACGGAGAATGCTAGAAGCCAAGCAATGCTCCGCAAGTGTGGGTTCGAGCACTTCCTCACGTGGAAGGCACGGCACGTTAGGGATGAGAACGGCGAGCTGATCAATCTGCCAACATTTCGATTCCTTCCGAACAGCAAGGCCACATAGACTTCGTTTCAAGCTACTACCTCATAAGTCCAATATAGACCAGACTTCAGGAAGGATATGTCGACTCTTTGCCATATTGGATCGAGTTGTCAAGCGGCATACCGTCCTACATATGCCCATTATATACTTGGCAGACACTGGCCGTAGCCAAAGACAGAGAGAATAGTAATTACGGCGTATAATTTTTATGAACACTATAGTAACAATGCAGATAGGTTTTTGGCACTCTTAGGAGGGAACTTAGGGGATATAAACAAGGAGTAAGCAAAGACGGCGAGAGAGTGGGTAGGTAACTTTTGCGCACCTCAATTGCCCCTCCACTGAAAGCCGAGTCACGTAGCTCCTCCCCAGTTGTATTGAAAGTTACCTAGTTAGACATACCAAACTTTGTTGCAAGCTGTAGGAGTAGGAGCAACTCTGACTACCACAAATTAGAGACGAGGAAATGGATTTGCGCATTTTAATGAGTGTCTAGCTTATCCACAGCTGGTTTCTGCGATATCAGCGCCTAATAGGACCACTGTCCGCGAGTGGTCCCTTGGATTCAATTAGGGACGCTCAGTGTGCGTTAGCAACACCCAGAATCACTCAGCTCACAACTTGAAGACTAGTTTCCTGATCATATCTCCTTTGTGGTGGAGCTTTTGATTAGGAAAATTGTTGCAGCTTCTCCGCAAACTCTCCGTCAATAAATACGGGACCTATGAGTTCATGTTAGATATTCACTACTGAAAGGCAACGTAGCAAGGATTACTAACCCCGGGTTGGATGCACAAGCATGCCATTCGCAAATACATTCCTCGAGTTCGGCACGACCCAGTCCATCAACCTATCCCAGTTTACGCACTCGTGTGGGTTGGTTAAGTTTCCGATGGGACGCAACCCAGTGTCCGACCACTTCATGGTCAAAATGGTCGTGTCACCCTGGCACATGACTGCGTCTTTCAGCATTTTAAGGCAGTGTTCTATAATCATGTATGAGCGCTGGGGTTCTCCGTAGGAATTACAGCGCGGGTATCGAGATATATACCAGTATGTTCTTTGTGCTGGGCCCGTTCTCCGGCTGAATACCTGTCCATGCGGTAGTACTCGGGATGGAGAGCGTGATAGAGATTTTTCTGTCGTCTGTTAGCGCTCATTCCTAAGTCTAATGCCTATGAGGCAGAATGCAGCTATGAAATAAAAGAGAAAGAACGTACAAGACAGTGGAGATTATGGAAAACCATCATCGAGCCGAAATAGGTGCCGTCTGGGAAGCGAATGCCCTCTCCAGTCCGGCCCATTTCTTCCATCAGCTCCGGCTGGATAGCAATATTCTGATCTATCGTCATCGCGTTAGGCCCTCGGTCATCTCCATTTCAACAGGCTCGACTTATGATAGCTGCTTACACTCAAATAGCTCGTGCCAGTTGGCATCGATCTCTGGGCTGGGGTCTGTAAAGTACTGCTTTTCGTTTTCGTACTCAAACTGGTCCATCACCTGCGGCTTATAGGTGATAAAGTCGTTGGCGGGGGATTTTAGGAACCGAGTCCCATGAACACGGCTCCCCTGCACAATCTTGTAGGTAATAAACGAAGTGGCCCCGGCCAGGACGGCCGAGTACACGAGGACTCCGATGATCACGGCAAACCAGAGCAGTGCGCGGCAAATGCGACTGCGCCGAGGAAGTGGATGGGGATCCACGGCATAGAGAAGCCCGTGGCTCTCCCCGGCGTCCATACTGGACTTTTCGCCGTCGTCAGACTGCAAATCAATGGGCTGGTATTGCTGTTCTTTCCCCATGGCTGTTGTGGTATTCGGAGAATGAGAAGTAAACTAGTGGTGATAAGAAGGGTGACAAGAAAGTGCGGGAAGAGGTTGAAGAGCTTTCGGGATAGAGATAGAGCGGAATTGAGTATATGAGTGTGGAGAACTTCTCTCTCCCGTATAGGTGAGACATACGTCAGGAGACGGCAGGGCACGTACCCACTAGGTGTAGCCTTGTTTGGCTATGGAATCACTATGAGCCGTCAAATCACCCGCCGCGATTGTAGATCGTGGGACAATGTGACACTATGGGTGACTGAACTGTGTCTTGGTTCTTGAAGTGCTAACTCCTTCCAAGCTTATCTAGAGAGGCTTAGTTAAGATAGATTGATAACGATGACGCCATGTCTCATGGTAAGAAAATATTGCAGCGAGGTGGAAGCTACTTGACTTAGCAGTCTTAGCGAACGCATATGTATTACATCTATGCTACAATATGTGTGAGTTCCCGTAGCTACTGGGGACAAATTGTGACTCAGTCTCCGGCTGGTGGGAGGCATCTGCAGTTTCTAGTGGCTACGCTTAGAGCGGGTGCTGACAAGTCTAAGCTGATGGTAGATCGAGGATATCCTGTCTCATAGTTAGCCGTCTCCCGCCCGTGCGGGAGTAACCCGTATTGGATTTTTGCATAGGACACAATACCAAACAGGCTTAATGAGGTCCCGTGTCATAAGAAGGTAAGACTCTTGACAGTGCGGGATATGTCTCAATTTAGGGATCTTGGACCATCTTCACTGCGCATTTGGACAGAAGAAGAGCCATTTAATCAGCCCGCCACAAAAGCAAAGTATTGGTGTGATCTTACTGAAGTTAAGAGTGAAACGCAGCTTTGTATTACACCAGCTACTTCTCAAATACGAGGGCTCCCACAAATCAAATCTTGTAAAGACGTACAGAAATCGCACAGGCGTCGGATATTCGTTCATCGTACGCAGTCTATTTACTCACGGACTAGACGGAATCATTAGTGCGTAACTATCACGCACTGGAGGGGACGATCAGTGCCTAATCAGAGGGGTGGCTGCTACAGAGTGAGCTAAGTGATGCATTATTGATCACCCAAGGCTCGATCTGGAATATCAACTATCTGGGCGCTCAGCAGCATCGAGACAAGAGCGGCTAAATTATGTATGCCACAAGCACTCTTGTTTGTGCTTTTCGTCGTCCGAATATCGATGCTCTAAACATATGTTGACATAACAGCTGTCTCAGATATATTTTCGGGCCTTCGTGAGCTTACGGGGGATCGACAGAATTAGCTAAATAATTTGTCGACGCTCTCGGCGCAGACTAGCCACAGCGTCAAGGTCTCTTGCTTTGGTTACATTTGTTTTACACATCGGGATTCACGAAGGACTAATTGACCGATGGCTCTAATCGTGATCGCTCGCTCGCACGGGTTTCCCCTTTGGGACCCGCTTCCCCAGTCGGGCGTGCAAGTCGGCACGAGTTCCTTGATTCATTGATTGCGTGTCCTCGTTCATTTCTTCCCATAGGTAGTCAGTGAAAAGGCGAAGGGCGTGGTATATATATTTGGGTAGTTCCCCTCGAGTTCTATGCACAAGATACGACTGGCAACTACACTGCTCTGAACATTTCAGCGATAACTCAATCCGCATCAACGTTCACGTCTCATTTCCATAATGAAGACTCTTAGCTATGTTATCATTTCGGCCACTTTGGCAGTAGCAGCCGTTGCTGCCCCGGTTGAGCAGCGAGGTAGGAAAACTCGCGAATTCCTATCATACGGCCGATTAATCTAATCTTCCTATAGATCTTGATTCCAAGGGCCATGACCATCACCATGCCCTGGTCGCTGCTCGGTCCTACTCCCATCGCTACGATGGCGATGCTGTCTATAACAAGCCGGTATATCACAACCGGTACGATGGAGATGCTGCTTATAACAAGCCTGTTTACGACGGTGATGCTGCCTACAACAAGCCTGTGTATCACAACAGGTACGATGGAGATGCTGCTTATGACAAGCCTGTTTATGACGGTGATGCTGCCTACAACAAGCCTGTGTATCACAACAGGTACGATGGAGATGCTGCTTATGACAAGCCTGTTTACGACGGTGATGCTGCCTACAACAAACCGGTGTATCATAACAGCTACGACGGAGATGCGGCGTATGATAAGCCAGCGTACGAAGATCTGAGCCAAGTCCACAAACTAGCCAGCCTCTTGCTTGATGCCGAGGAAATTGCCGAGGAGCTGTCGGAGCATATCCGAGGGCATTAGTGAGCGCATGCGTCTAAGCAAGGTCCGGAGACGTCTCATCTAGAACCAGAAGGAATTTTCACGCGGCGCAGCGCCTCCGTTCCAATGGTATGGTAGAGACTGCAAACTACTGTTCTATTTCACGCTCTTCATCTTTACCGACTCCCAGTTGGATTCTAGTCTTTAGCCCCGGCGTAAATTGGTCAGAAAAATTAAGCAAAAACTTAGGCCACTATTCCTTATCTGTCCACCGCTTTAAAATGTCGACCATAGACTCTAAGCCTTCGGCTTGGGCCTTATTCATCCTGTAACGCCTCGCTGACTCGGATACAGCCACCATAGATAGAATTAGCTCCGTCATAGCTACATGTTCCCGTTTCATAGCATACCATAGCGTGCAGGGCCCCACCCCATGCGCCTGAACTCTGGCCCCGGCATCTAGTAATTTACGCATTATCGACATGCTCCCTACCACTGCAGCGGCTGTAAGTGGTTTTCCTGGGCGGTACTTCCCTTGCTCGTTGGGGTCGGCTCCATACTTAAGGAGTAGATCGACTATATCCTCGTGCCACCCCAATATGGCTCGCGTAAGTGGTGGACCGCCTTGCAGATACTCGGCAGAAGGATTGGCTCCGATATCCAGCAAGTGCTGCACCATGACCACGTTGCCGGCGCCTGCGTAATCCCCCAATGCGCCGTCTTTCCACCCTGGGTTCAAGTCGGCCCGGTGGTCGAGAAAGCTGACTAGGTAGCTATAGACCTTGGGTGACGGGGTATTGCGAATCGCCTTACTAACGTAATTCCACAGCTCTGAGTTTGCCTGTACATATCCTGGCGCGACTCCCAGCACCAACATCGAGGCGGAACATCTTTCAGCCTCCTCCATCTCTCTGTCCCCGTGTATTTCCTCCCCGTGTATTTCCTGCCCGTGCATCTCCTCTCCGTCGTCATTTCCTAGGCTCTGGATTATGCGGGACGGCGGATAAAGTGCCAACTGAACCATCTCCATATCTCCTCGAGCAGCGGCTCCGTCAAGCGAGCCAGGCCCAATTTTAGACCGAAAAGTACGGTAGCCCCTGTCTGTCTCGGACTCCTCAAAATCGGGTAGACGCTCCTGCATAATCTGGAGCGCATCCTCCCGCCCGGTCCAGGCAGCAAGGCACATGGGAGCTGGGAAGAGGTCGCTCTCCTGGGTTGGATCGTGGCCTTGGTCGAGGAGATCCTTGACCAGGGAGAGACATTCGAAGTATGTCGCGGCCGAGAGGAGATTTAGACCTAGGTTGGGGGGGTTGTTCGATACTTGGTTCCAGTTACTGAATCTGTGGTGATGCACACTTTTGCTCTTCTGGCCTAGAGCCAGCCAACAAAGTCCAGTCAGGATTGCGTCAAAAGTTAGATCTTGTCTTTCTCCTCGCGTCCTGAGGCTCTGGAAGAGTGCGTTGGCTACGTTTCGTAGCGCGATAACGCTACGGTTCGATTCGTTCGACTCGTCAGTCTTCTCAAAGCACCGGAAGACCAGGTAGTCGTAGAAGAGACAGTCAACACCGTTGTACCTTCGAATTTGGCGAGCAGTAAAACTATCAGACCACCAAAAGCCATCCAGCACCTTGGTGGCAAATAGGACTGGCTTGAACCTGGCATAGAATGTTTCTTAGGGGACTTTAGTGGTGAGTCAACCTCGACGAGTGGCTTTAACTTACTGCATACGAGCTTCAATCGCAGAGCCCTCGGAAGGACACGTGACAAGATGCTGTAATAAAGAATGTTGTCGACGAGCTCCGGAGGGAGATCAAGAATGTGCATAGTGAAGTTGTCTTACGCGAGAAAGAAAGCGTGTTGAGGGGGACGGAAGTGGGACACATTTGCCGCGGGGGGATGCCTTTATATTGGGCTGGATATCTAACTGGGAGCCTACGGATTAATGTAGTGCCTCCGTTCTGGCTGCAGGGCCAAGGAGAAAGGACCAACCAGCTTCATGAACGCACCAACAAACCAACCAACCGACCAACCAGCTTAGCGAGCCAACCAACAAAACCAAACTAACCAACCAGCCACCTTACGAACCAACGACGTTAACCTGATCAACCACACTAATTGTACTGGGTGATAAACGTATCAATTATTATAACGAAATCTATGCTCTTCTCATCTAGAGTTTAAGGCGCGGGTGGCTGATCTAAGGCAGTGGTTAAGCTAGAGTCTGCGGGGAAATGGGTCTCTAATATTGCTCTAGTGCAGTAACTAATAGAGTTATGTTCGCGCAGGTGAATAACATGCTAAGGGCCTAGAAGAAGCTAGTTACGATAATACTAGCTCTTCAGCATTAAAACATGTGATCTACCGTCCTCATCGCGTCGCCTTGCATTTCTATCAGTTAGCAGGGCCGCTTACCCCAGTTAATAGGCAGCAAAAGGGTTATCACACGCATATAAAGCCGCTAGAGAACACGCATATATGACTAGCTAAGCATTGTTGTAACGGTAAAGCAATTGTCCATTGTCCAGGCAATCCTCTTGAGCAGCAAGAAAAGAAATCGCTGCGATATCAATCATGACCAAAACGGAGCTAATCAAGATAGAAGCTAGCACTAGGATCTTCAGCTTCATCATGCTCACCAATGTCAACCCCCGTGATAGTCTTTTCGGTGATAGCTTGAATACGCACCATAACTTTACCGAAAGGTGTTTCCATAAGTTTTTCAAATGCCTCCTCGTGCTTCTTTCTGTTCCCTTCATCCAGGGCCGCTAGGTCAGATGGAACTATAATAATGGAGAAGGAATCCTCTCCGGTTCCCATAATTTCGCGGATAGCTGGGATAGTCTCTGTGAATTTCTCCTCGTAGATCTTGTCGAAGTCGACCCTTTTCATCTGGCCAGGTTCCAGGCCAGCACTGTAGGACCAGGCAGCCATGACTATCTGATCAAGGTAAATATGGGTCGCCGGATCCTTATTAGGGTCGTTTTTATTCTCTACGTCGGCAATCATGATGGCTTTTTCGTCCCTTAACACTTCTAAATCACTGACCTTGAACTTTGTGCCTGGAGTTTTAGGCTTGTCATTAGGTGAGTAAATCTGGAAGACATCCTGATTGTCGGGAACGTTCCGGCTCCTCTCCTCTACTCTATAACCCGCTGTCTCGATATCGCGAACTCCGTGAAATGTACGACCGTCTGTGTGGGCCTAGGTGTTAAATTTCGGTCACATGCTCTGCCTAGGATATTAGATGGGACACTTACGTGTCTTGTTGCTCTCGGTAGCCGCCCTGTTATGGCTGACCCCCCGCGGCCGCTCCGATCGACTAAACCTCCCCAGATGGGTACCTTAAGACTAGATATCCGCAAAAGGAAGGCTCGGTTAGCTTTTCCTAGGAAGATATATGCTACTTCGAGCCTTGGACTACTTCGCTAGTCTCGTCGGTAGGTGTAGCTTCGCCAGTGTCACTCGTAGGGGTTACTTCGCCAATATCACTCGTAAGGGTCACCTCACTGGTATCGTCCGTAGGTATAGCTTCACCAATGTCGCTTATAGGGGTTACTTCGTCAATATCGCTCGTAAGGGCCACTTCACTTGTATCGTCCGTAGGTGTAGCTTTACCAGTGTCGCCTGTAGGAGTAACCTCGCTAGCATCGCTGGTACGGGTGGCTTTGTTGGTGACGGTGGCTTCTGCAGGAGCTTGTGTCGTTTTCACTTGGTCAGTGCTGGGGCCACTACCGGATCCCATAGCCAAGTTTGTGCTGTTGCTCTTACTACCTAGGCAAACATAAGAGAAGTATATAGGCGATATATTGTTCTAGTCTAGGTTATTCTCCAAGCCCAAGATGTAAGCCATAGTGGTTATATACGTATATTTGTTTGAGATAGAGTCCTTATATTCTTCCCTGGACATGTTCCATGCCATAGGCTGATCGGTGGGACAATAAGATTGCGTAGGAAGCTACATAAGAATTCAGCAGTCCTTGTCCCTGTAATGGCTATATTAGTATCCTGCTAGGCCACGAGACTCTTAGAACGTATTAATTGTTGACTCTAACTGTGTTTATAGCTGTAAAGACTATCGACATGCACTTGTTGGACTTGCCTTTCTTCCCGCTGAAATTGCTGTCCCTGTTCCTGCTGCCATAAGTATCTTTAGCTTCCCAAACTTTAATCGACCAAGCTTGAGATATCCCTACATAGGTAATGATGCCTAGTGTAATGGAAAGTGGGTGAATGAGCATCATAGTATAGCCTTTTGCAAAAGTCTTGAGAGCTAGCTTTACGGTTATGTATTCTAGAGTGCTGGGATTGCCAGGTGACATAGGCGGATTAGCATATAGTTAAATACGGCACTATAAAAATTCTTCTTGCCTCACCTTACTAAGAGAATAAAATCACCTGCCCCTATAATCTTAGTAGCAGAGGCTTAGGCTAATAGCATACGTTGGTAAGCTTGATATCAGCGGGTTAAGCGTTGGTGAATTAGATCTTAACCGGCGGGCTGCTAGGACTTATTATTAACGACCTTAGGTAGCTAGGTGCTTTTAGATAAGTATTTACTTTGATTTGTCGACTAGTACTGCGCTAAAGTGCCAACAAACTAACAAAGGTACCCAGGTGGATTTTTACCTCAGTGATGCCAACACTATAATACGCCAACACTATAATCTTGCTAGTAGGTCTTCTTAGCATCCACCCACTGCGCCTAAAAGCCTACGCTAAAGCTAGTAGTGCACCTTCAATACTATAAACCACTCCATCAGCCACCACATACACGGAGTTTGTCTACCAACTGCTTAAACACCAGGGGCAAGAACTGGGTAGGAATTATTCCTGTGCCGCCTCGTTTCAGCTGGACACCTAGATGCTAACGTCCTTGATTAATAACACATCCTGTGATGAGGGTCGAGTCAAGCGAGGTCGCTTGTCGGTAGTATATAAATATCTGATTATTATGTGGGCTAAACTTGTATCTCTTACTTTTCACATGCCTATATCTGCTTGAAACTCACCGCCCTTATCCTTTTACCTTGAATTTTGTCTATTATAAGAGTTGGTTTATATGCTTGGCTGGCAGCCTAGATATATTAGTTTAAACTCTACAGTTAAAGCTGTAATAGTGAGGTTGATATTGGCACTACTATTTCTAAGAGATTTAAAGTTGAAATTCCTAATAGTGCCGGCCTAGACTTTGATACTGGGTGTACTTCTAACTAGTATCTTTAAGATTATGATTGGCCTGGTATTCACTACCCTCCTAACACTCTGGATCTTAGTCTTCTATATGCTTATGCAGATATAGGGGGGATTAATAAAATATGCTAGCTGATATTTTTTGGCGATATTATCTTAGACGAGCAGCTCTATAAAAGACCCTGTGTCGATTATTACGCGGTATTCTTTAGCAACTAAATATGTAGAATAGTTATTGTAAGGCCTAAATTTGGGTATAGGTAGGTTAATACTAAGGTTGATTCTACTTTCTGTTACAAATAAGTCCTTCTGACTATATATCTGTCTGATAGCTACCGCTGTGGAAAGGCCTGCAACGTGTATAGTCTTACGGCGCTGCTGAACTATAAAAGAGTAGTAACTATAGGCAGCGAGAGGATAAAAGCTTAAGAAAGAAGCTATATTGATTATAGATTATTAATAGCTTTGTTTGTACTTTGTCATCTTTCTTACCTCTCTGCTGCCAGCAAGCTTTGTGTAGCTCTGCAGCAGATATATCCCGCCGCAGTCCCTTCCCATAGATGTAGTTAGTCTCCTAGGGAGGGAGTCTAGCTTGGCAGTTTGCCAACCCCGAGGCCCTCTATACAGCGGGTGACCTTTGTTTATCCTGCTTGAATTATCATATCTGAGGACGTCAAGTTTCACAACCCCACCCATGACTTCAGTTATTATCACTAGTCCCGGGACAACTGCCCTGCTAAGGTTGGAGATACTAGAGCCTTCCATGAAGTTTAGAGGGCTGGTTTCCCCATATTGTACAGAGCCCCTCCTTGGAGTTTCCCAGCATCGGATCCAGTCTAGGTGGTGGGACAGCCCAGACTTTGGCAAATGCCGCCGCACCTTCGCCACCCACGGCGAAGTCCCAATCCTCTGTCCCTTCGGGATAAGACCCCATCATAGTGAATCCGGAAAGCTCGATTTGATCGAGCTTTAGTCGAATATCGGCTGGCAGGCCATGCCCATCGCCCGGCGTGAGGAGTTTAAAGTCGCCAAACGGCTTTGGGTTGAAGGTTTTATGTGATACGCCGGCTGGAATCACAAATACATCGCCCGCCTGCGCCTGAAGTTCAATCCCGCCTTCTTCTCTTCCCTTGCCATAGGTATTCTCGTGCATGTCGTCAGTAGTATCTGCAGCGCCAAACCGTATGGTTGCAGTGCCCGTCAGCACCACCATGCACTCGTGAACAGCGGAGTGGTAGTGGGCCTTTTGAGTTTGACCATAACGATATATCCATTGAGGTCGCCATCCGTTGCTTCCTAACAAGTCGTAAAATTTGGTCGCAATGGAATTAGAATCGGCGGATATTAAGCCACGATAGTGGATTAGCGGATATGGCGAATTTGGCATGAGGCCAGTTGGCGGGAGCAGGTATTTCCTAACTTTGACCATTGTTGGAGTATTCTACGACAGTAAAATGCTCGCGTCTCGCAAGGAAGAATTCAAGCAGCAGGGGAGAGAGAGCGGTTCAAACAGGAAACTGATGCTGAAGCTTGTTTGGGGTTTGTCAAGAGAGACCTCCGCATCGCGGGAACCCTACAAGGTTGACATCTCCACACGGGGTACTCGAGAGTGGCATCATGTGCGGCTTGCGTCGGTGCCCCCATATTTCCCTGTCAGAGCTCCCGATTCTTGGTGGGGCTGATAACTGATTCTCCATAGCGCCGGACACCACCGAGCTTCGGCCGCCACCCCCGCTCGGTAGCTCCCGAGAGGGACCAGGCCATTACGACCAAGCTTAGTTTGCTTCGGGCTTGGCTCCCAAGACGACGAGGAGCTCCGTGGGCCTCTCTCGCTGTAGTGCGGGATATTTTCAAGGTGACCTCCGAGCAACAGATTCCACCAACATATGCGCGGAATCTATCCATCTGGTCTTCGGCATATCGTCGCTGCGTTCCGGCTGAGCTGTTAGAGACGAGGCGAAGCAGCAACCGACGTTCGCCTAAGTAACGCGGCGGCCGCTCTGACGGCATCGCAACCGGATAGTATTGAACGCGATAGGTATGGATCATGAAGTGCTATCTACGCCATCCGTTTCGAAGGCATGCAGCAGATGTCGTTCCAGAAAAGTGAAAGTGAGACACGATGAAGCTACTATCATGAAACTTGGCTAAAGGCGCGACCGTAGTGTGACCTGACCGTGCCACGATGCTCAGCATGCGTGAAGCAAAACGAAGACTGCAATATAATCGACTGCGTCTCTTACCCATATTCCGAGATTAAGAAGCTCCAAGACAAAATAGAGCAGCTTCAAGCAAGGCTTGAAGAAGACCGACCCCGGGCCGAGAGGCAGGCTGTCAATGAGCAGGACGGCCCGGCTGGCAGGTCCTCTCAGGCTGCAGCATACCCGTTCAACCAGGCTGTGGACGATGTTCGCAAGGCGGCCGAAGAGGTCGGTGTTCTTGCCGTTACAGGATGCAACCAACACTCGGGCAATGCGTACGGTATGATACCCCTTGCATCGTGCCATCACGGCCGCCGAATCGAGCACCTAGCTGCATACACAACCGATGCTGACCCGATCTTTTGGATATATTTAAGCTGGAAGCGCAACAGGATCAACGTTTGTACGCATATTCTTCAAGCAGCTACATTTCACGCCACCTTCCAACACGCACCCCCGAGGGATTGGCCTAGAGCAGTGTCCTTCGGTGATGACTGCCTCCCTCCCAACCCCATTTGTTGCGAAATGGCTTCTGAATACCTATATTGCCCGAGTCCATGTCTGGTGGCCGTTCCTTTCTCTTCCACACCTGAGGCGCATCCTCGAGCATATTTACCAGGACCCCGCGCAATGCAACGAGTTTGAGAAATTTCTCATCTTTATTGTACTGGCCTTGGCGTCCAACGAAAGCACCGAGAAGGAGGATTACCGCCAAATGCGAGATCTCAACACGCCCATGGGCTATTTCCAGGCTAGCCTTCGGTTCTTTGGCAACTTTAGCAGCCGCGGGCGCGAGCTACCTAGCCTACAAGCGTTGATCCTGCTCGGCATTTGGATGTTGAGCTCCACCCTAAGTAGCCATCACGATGATCTGTGGCAGCTGAGCCGATATGCCATGTCGATTGCTATCGAAACTGGCCTGCATCGTCATAATGCGGATTGGGCTTTCACGGCCGACGAGCTGGAGATTCGAAATCGGACATGGTGGGCAATTTATGCCTTAGAGAGGTATGGCTGAATCCACGCCCATGGAATCTTCCGGCTAACATTGAGATGCCCTAAGGCAAGTGGCTGTACTGACTGGTCGGGTCCTCTCGGTTCGCGACCACGCCGTCCAAGCGTTGATGCCATCCGCTCACAGCCTTGATCAACTCAACAGCTCCGAAGCAAGTGTAAGCCCGATCTTTCACACGTGTAAGGTCTGGCCCTTTGGCCACTTGGTGCGGTTGCGTAGGATATCCGGCCGTGTACTCGAATCTGTCTACATCGCCCGGGGGCGTGATGGACAATGTCCTACCCATTCGTTCCAGGAGATCTGCGCCATGACAGATGAGATCCATCGCGATCTAGAGGAGTGGAAGCGTCAGCTCGATACTTCGGGGCTGAAGCCATCGCGAGAGTATTCCGAGCTCAAAATTGAGTTTTGTATCGTCCTCCTTCTGCTCAACCGGCCGTCGCCGACTTTCATGGTACCCTCTCGAGAAATGCTAGCTGTCTGCTCTAGGGCGTCCTCCAGCGCCATAAGACAGTGGAAGAAGATCGTTGCCGATTATGGAATCTCTGCAGTATGCCGCTGCTCCCGCCAGTTGCACGCCATTTTGCTCGTTGGCCTGGCAGCCATTTACTGCGATTGGTAGGGTACCGATATAGACACTTTTAGTCTAATTGCTGATGCTATTACATATAGGCAATCGATTACCATGGCTTCCATAGGCACTAGCGCGGATCCATTGCGGATTTTACGGCATGAGCAAGATACTGCCACCGTTATTGAGCTCTTGGAGCGAGGGGTGAAGTTCATCAACGATAGTTGTCTGGAGCGATACACGCACCTCTTTCATGCCACTCGGTGCAAAGTCTACGCCCAGTACTCGAATCAAAATGCAATGTCGCTCACCTCGGAAGACAATCCTTTGTTTCCCCATGCAGGAGGCTCACAAGGCACTCTCGAAAATCTGGGTGTGGATGGAATGCAGCCCTTCATGTTCTCTCAAGCGGACGGGCTGGAAGCTTACAGAAGCCAGATTACTGGATTCCTGGACGCGGGCGTGCTCGATGTAGACAACATGTTTACCGCTTGGTACAGCTCAATCATGGACGAGACCCAGCCTTCACGGTTTGCCTTTGCGGGCTGAGAAACCATGGATGTTTCACATGTCCGGGATCAGGGTCAAGCCAGTTGGCGAGGAGCATTGTAAATCAAACCGGCAATGCAATGCTTTCTATCTCTTAAGGGTAGTTAGAAGGGTACAAAACTTCCTCCAAAGGCAGGAACTCTTCCTTGATCGATCGTGGACTAACAAACCGGCTCAGCAAGAACCCAGATCCTGCCTTGTCGTTTGTCCCCGATGCCTTACCACCTCCGAACGGCTGCTGGCCGACGACAGCTCCCGTACACTTGGAATTAATGTAGAAGTTGCCGGCTGAGTACTTGAGTATGTTCTCGGCAGTACGGATTGCTGCCACGTCTCGGGCAAAGACGGCGGTAGTCAACGCATAGGGTGTCGTCGCATCTGCCAGTTTGCAGACATCGGCAAAGCCCGCCGAAGATTCATCTTCATACACGAAGACCATCAAGATCGGTCCGAAGAGCTCCTCCTTCATGTATTGATGTCTTGGATTGGTGGTGAGATAAACCGTGGGATGGATGAACCAACCTTCGCTGTCGTCGTACTTGCCCCCAGCAAGTAGTTCCACTTTGTCGTCGTTTTTGGCCGCATCAATGATCCCAGAGAGCTTCTTGAAGCTGGCCCGGTGGATCACAGGGCCGACAAATGTCTCCCAGTCCTCAACATTGCCGACTTGAAGCTTCTCTGTCTCTCGGATAAGTTTTGCCTTGAACACCGGCCAAAGTGACTTCGGGACATAAAGCCGAGAACAGGCGCTGCACTTCTGCCCTTGGTACTCGAACGCAGCGCGGATAGTTTGACACACAGCAGACTGCACGTCAGCTGACTGATGGATGATGTGTGCATTTTTACCGCCCGTCTCCCCGACGTAGCGTGGGAAGCCTTTGTATTTCTGCTCGGCAATGCCTTGGCCGATTTGGCCGACAAGGCTGCGGAACACAGCTGTGCTCCCGGTAAAGTGAAGGCCGCCAAATTGCGTATCGTTCAACACGGCTTTAGTAATCTCAACGGCATCGCCGGGTAGAAACTGTATAACGCCGCTTGGAAGTCCTGCCTCGAGTAGCGTCTCGTACACGATATAGTTGGAGAGCATCGCAGATGGACTGGGCTTCCAAATTACCACGTTGCCCATCAGTGCGGGGGTGACGACCAGATTGGCGGCGATAGCAGTGAAGTTAAACGGAGAGACAGCGTATACGAATCCTTCCAGTGGTCGATATTCGAGCTTGTTCCAGCAGCCCTCCGAGTTGAATGGCGGCTGGATAGCATGGAGCTCTTGCGCATAGCGCACCCCAAATCGAAGGAAGTCGATGGCCTCCGCTGCCGCGTCGATTTCGGCCTGCCATGCATTCTTCCCCTGGCCCAACATGGTTGCTGCCATCAGTCGATAGCGATGTTTGGACGCAATCAAGTCGGCGGCCTTGAGGAAGATGGCCGAGCGATCCGCGAGCGACATCTCGAGCCACGCGGGTTTGGCCGCTAGTGCACCATCAATTGCATTCTGGGTATCAGTCGAGGAGGCGATAGAATAGTTGGCCAATATCGAACGATGTGACGAGGGATTCAGTTGTGTGTCTTGCCGAGGAGATCGGATATGCTTTCCAGAGATAACAAGTGGGATATCGTAGGGAGCGGATCTCTTCACCTCATCGATCGCCGCCTGCAAAGCAGCACGCTCGGCTGAGCCTGCATAGTAATGTCTCAAACTCTCATTGCTTATTTCTGGCGCTCTAAAAGTTGCGTTAGGGGCCATGGTTTCTGGGATTCCTCTTGGGCATGATGGCTAAGCATACTTCGTCCAAGGCCTGTGATACTATAGATATACAACGGCATTTAGTCGAGAGTATCGTTGACGAGCGTGGATGCTCAATTGCCAGAATCTCAGGGTCGGTTATGAAGCTCGATTCAGAATTTCGCTATTACGGGCACCGGTATCTCGGTGGCACCCGAGGGACCCCGGACGCCGTCCCGTCTTCCCCACATCCCACCTCGGCCTGCCCCGGAGCCCGATGGGGATCCGTCGGTGGTGCCCGCACTTTTAATCTGACATTCAAGGGGCGACAGATAGTGACTATACCGCATGGTGGATGAGGTAATGGTATCTTCCCGATAACAAAAGGCATGCCAGGCACTCAATTCCTCCGAGGAACAGACGTGTCCGCCTACCCGCATCACTGCCTTCTTCGGATTTCTCACCACCATGACTGCGTCTCAGAAAATTGGCAGCGGTGCTACGCATGACAGCGTCCCCAACCCCAAGAACTATTCAATCTTGGTAAGCTTGGCCACACTGATGGTCCTCGTCTCAGCTGGCTGGCTGATCATGAATAGGTCGGCATCAGAGATGGTGCGACCGGTGAATTCAGACTTGTGCCGCGAAATGAGGCCGTTGTATCTGTCTTTGACTCCAACTTCCTGGTTGGAGATGGCATCTGGGTACGTTCAAAGGCTCAGACTAGCTCGCTCGCCAATACTAACCAACTCTTGCCTCCCAGGAGGGCATACGCGCCCACCAAGGCCGTGTACAGTTTGCACGCGACCACATTAATCGACTATTTCAGTCTGCTAAAGCAATGTACATGGACTTGGGTTTAACAAAAGGCGAACTCCTTGCTCTTCTCCATCGAACCCTCGACGCGAATGATATGGCCAACGAAGCCGACGTCCACATGCGCCTCGTCGTGAGCCGTGGCCTCAAATCCACTCCATACCAAAACCCGCGCGTCAACATCGGACTGCCTCTGATCGTGATCATCCCTGAGATCAAAGCGGTTTCACCTGAGTCCAAAAACCGTGGCCTCCTGTTGGGCACAACCTGGGTCCGTCGTGGGCCGCCTGATATCAAGGACGAGCAGTGGAACCATATCTCTAAGGCGACAGATGTGCAAGCTTGCATAAGTGCCAACCTTATGGGCGTGGACGAAGCGCTGATGCTCGATCAGAGGGGCTTCGTGAAAACCTGTAACTCAACTAACTTTTTTATCATCCGAGGCTCTGAAGTCTGGGCCCCTACCAAAGACAACCAGATGCAAGGCATTACCAGGCAGAACACCATCGACGTATGCCGCGCGAACGGAATCACGGTCCGCGAGCTAGACTTTTCGCTGACGGAAGTATACGGTGCAGACGAGGCCTTCTGCACCGGCACATTCCCGAGTCAGATCCACGTAGTGAAGGTGGATGACCGGCAAATTGGGGACGGCAGACGGGGTGCTGTTACGGAGAGAATTCAGCAGTTGTACCTCGAATTTGTTAAGAAGGATGTGAGCAGATCTCGAGAGGAGATTGAAGCCGAGGTCACAGCCGGAAGGGATTTGAGCTTTCTGGATCGAATACTGCCGTCTGGGGGCAAGACGAACTCAGTGGGTTCAAACGGTACAAAGAGTGACCTGGTCGAGACTGGACTGGCACAAAATGGCGAGTATGCCTTGCCAGAAGGACACTAAGGAATGTGGTGACCGGAACATCAACTAGATTAATACATGCATACGAAGATTCGAACAGCCAAGCAATCTTTGCTGTGAAACAGCTCAAACTACTCACGAAGCACACGTGAGACGTCTTGTTATGTTACTACGGCTTTTCGCAATTCGACATCACTTTGGTATTATCCGTCAATAACCTACTAGCAACTCGCAGAATTCCATCTCAACAAGAGCCATATCGTACAATAGAACAACTCGTGCCAATCCGGAGCAAGAAGAGTCTTACCCCTCACAGTACAGCATCTGGTTCACTCCTAATGAGAACAAGAAATATTCATTAAAATATAGTTGCAGGGCTATATTAGAACCCCCGGCGGGTACCCAGAGATTGAGCCCCGGTTACACCAGAAAATCAAGAGTGCTCTGCGAAGGTACGTGTACAGCAAGGCTCCTTTACTTCTGACGTATCCCTACTTGGTCATCTTGCGGATTGCACCTAATAAGTGTAGCGGAAATCGGGGTTATTCCCGTCGGTAGTATCCTCCATCTCAACTTCTAGGCCGACTGTAATGGCCGACTCTGTCGGCTTGCCGTGTATACGATCACGACGCTTGTTTTCGAAAATACACAAGCACCTAGATAGAGTTAGCTCCACATACCGGGAAGAAAATGCGCTGGAGCCTTACAAGTATACTATCCCCATCACTCCATTGATGGCAAAGGCCGTCATCATAGCACCAATCCCCAAAGGATAATGAGGTGCCTGATCCGTGCGAAAGAACTGAGGCCCGATGATATTTCCAATAGCTGGGTAAATTAGCCTTGCTGCTAGTAGATGCTTAGCAGATGGGGTAGGTAAAGCGTACAATAAAACACTGCAACAGACACTGATGCAAACGACTTCTTCGTCGTGCCAGAGTTGTTGGAGGACTGAAGGCTGAGCATGGTCACGAATGAGACGTTATAAAACCCCATAAGGTATACACCGGTCAAGGAAGCAGTCCTATACTCGTTGATATCCAGGGCTAGATGTGTCAGCGTATGCAAGAATGCGTTAGGAGAAGTACTTACTGCGAATCATGACCGTGCCAGCGATTGCAGGGAAGGTCGAGACAGCCCAGATGATGCAGCGCACGTTTCGAACATAAAGCATGATAATCGTGGCCGTCACCTGCGCAACAATGGCAACCGCGGCCTGTGGCGACGCCATGAGCACCGTCTTTGTCTGTGAGAACCCATAACCGGAAATAATCAGGGGATTGAAGTTAGTGATGCCGGCATTTGTAATTGCAAAGGCCACGACGGAGACGGCAAGCACCCAATACTTAGGATCTTTAAGCGCCTCAGTCACCTGCGATAACTTCCACGCCTGAACGACATTAGCCTAACGTTGACGTCTCTGGGACGAAGAATTGCTAACCTTGTTGGTATGCATGCCCGTCTGGTTTTCCGCTGTGCGTAGGACCACAAGCTTCTTTTCTTCTGCGGTGAAGAACCAAGCTTTCGTAGGAGAATCGGGGAGGATGAGGAAGACAACGACCCCGAAAAGAATGGTGACGGCCCCGTATATGAGGAAAAGGTACTGGTTTAACGTCTTAGGACAAGAATAACTGGCAGGAGGAGGAGCGGATAGCAACTCACCTTCCAGGACGAAAGGCCGCCCTCTATGTGTCCAATGGCATAGGCCAAGATACCGCCGAAGATCTTTTCAGGTCAATTGAGGATCCAAAGGCCAGGGGGAAAATTCTTCACGTACGCCTGCAAACGTGTTGAAGTAGAGCGCCGACACCAGGGCGTGCTCTTCCCGGCGATACCAGATGGAAGTCAGCAGGATACAGCAGGGCAAGAGAGCTGCCTCCAGGATGCCGAGGAAGAAGCGGCCGACGGCCAGCCCGGCGAAATTGTAGCACCCAGCCATGGCACAGAGAGCAATCCCCCACAAGACAAGGACTATAGCGATGAACTTCCCAATAGGAACTCGCGTCAGTAGCCAAAGCGACGGCACCTCCATGGCCAGGTAGCCAAAGTAGAAGATGGAGCCGAGCCAGCTATACTCTTGGTTCTGAAGATGGGTCTCGGCGGTCATGCCGTAGACGGCGGCAAAGCTCATGGCATTCTGTGGGCGGGCGTCAGCAAGGTAAGTGCTCTGTGTCCGTATCAAGGACTGCTGCGTACCTTGTCCAAGAATGCGAGCAGGGAAGCAAAGATCATCACCGTAAGGACGACCGCATTGGTCTTCCTGAGCAGGCGCTTGTTTTGCTCTGGCGTCAAGGTCTGGTCTGCGAGGTCGGCGACCTCACCCACTTGCTCTAATTCGGACTCAGCTGAAGCGTGAGTGTGAGGAAACTGCTCCTTCATGTCGCTGAGTGCGGGATCGCTCATTTTGGGTCGTGCTATTTTCTTCTTTTTTGCGGCTATGGGTTGCTCGACAGGGGGAGGGGGGAGCTGCTGTTCGCCGGCGCAAGGCGAAATATATGTTGAGAAGAACGCCCTGGTAGACTTAATATCCTGGCATTATCAACAGCTAGCTTCCTGGAGAATTGCCAGGATCAGACATATTATGAAAGGGCAGTGAGGTTGACGGCGCGTGATACTCTGTAGAGGTAGAGAATGTTTAGAAGCTACTCTAGCCGCTCGGGGCTATTATTTTAGCGTCACGAAGCGCGCTTGACCTCGGATATCCTGTCAGGGGCTGCAAGTCAAGATAAGATGGGCCCAGAACTTCGGAACGGTGCGAGCTGACTCGGTCAAGGCCGAGCGTGGCCCAACTCGAGATCCATCTACAGGTGGGCCTGGAACTCCACCTCTAGCATTGGCAAAAGCGGGCTAGTTGCTAGTTGGGGGGTGGCAGTTCCCTAAATGGTGGCATTGTGGTCAGTGCCACCAGCTTTTATTAGGACTCGGGGGAGATAGGGAGCTCGGCCACCACCGAGTCTTGCTTCCCTATAGCTAATGAAACCTCCACAGCGATTGATGACGTACGATAACATCGTCTGTTTCTACGTTTTGACCCAGAGAGCCTAAGCACCTCGCTTCGGCTAGCGGAAAGGAGATGATCCGGCCGACATATTAAAGTTCCATGCTTCTGGTGTCGCCTTTTAGCAGCACAGGGACGTTCAAGTGCCGAGACATCATCGCACGATAGAGGAAGACTATGGATTCCTTACCTTCGCAATCTCAGGATGCTCCCATTGACGATGTGCGGCCCATCAAAGTCATTTGCATCGGAGCCGGCATGTCCGGGATAATATGCGGCGTTCGATTTCCGCAGAGAATCAAGAACCTTGACCTGACTATCTACGAAAAGAACGATAGTGTAGGCGGAGTGTGGTACGAGAACAGGTATATACATATCAAGACTACCAAATCGTCATGGTCCTCCCTGCTAACGTGTGAATAGGTATCCTGGAGTAACCTGCGGTGGGCGCTTCCCTTCTTCTACTAGTCTTAAGTACAAAAGAGCTAATCTAGATATATTTCTTTACCATGGCTAGATGTACCATCGCACGCCTTCCAATTTACCTTCGCAAACAACACCAACTGGTCTTCGTTCTTTGCGCCGGGCCAAGAGATTTCACAATACTTCCATGACGTAGCCGAGAGATTCGGTGTTTTGAAACACATCCGGTTCAAGCACGTCTTCAAAAAGGCAGTATGGCTGGAAGACCGTCACAAGTGGGAGGTCACCGTGCTACGCGCCGAGGATAATGCGGTAATTTTCAGGAACTGAACAGCTTGATCGCTGCCGTCGTGATGCGATCATACTAATGTACCATGGCAGGAAATTAAGGACTATGCCGACGTTTTGATCAATGCAACCGGAAACCTGAACAAGTGGCAGTGGCCAAGCGTCGAAGGGCTGCACGATTTCAGCGGTCCGGTTATGCATTCCGCTGCTTGGGATGAATCCTTCGACTACAAAGAAAAGAATGTTTCCGTCGTCGGCTATGGCTCTAGTGCGGTACAGATTGTTCCCGCCATGCTGCCTTCGGTAAAATCTATGGACCATTATGTCCGTGGCAAGGCCTGGATATCCCCAGCGGGCTTCGTAGCCGCAGACCCCAGAAAGACAGAGAGTGATGTCCATAACTGTAAGCAAGAAAGCCTCCGTTTCTATTCCAGATCGCCGGGGGTATTTAAGTAACTTATCTTTTACCAGTTGAACATGCCCCTGAAGAGCGAAGGGGGTGGACTGAGCACCCGGAGACTTACTTAAAGTACCGACACCAGATCGAGAATTTTGTCAATCGTGCCCAGCTTGTTCACTGGAAGGGCTCCGTCTTGAACGCCGAGTTCTCCAAGGCAACGGAGGAATCCATGATACGGAGGCTTCGCCCGAAGCCAGAAATATGGGAGCATCTACGGCCTGACTATCCACCCCTGTGTCGACGCATCTCCCCGGGGCCCCGCTACCTCGAAGCATTGGTTGACGACAAGTTGAATTTTATCCCCAAAGGTGTCCAAAGAGTCGTGGCAGACGGCATCATCGACTCGGATGGCGTCTTCCGCAAGACGGACGCCATTATTTGTGCCACAGGGTTTGACACGTACGCAACGCTTCACTGGAGCAGCTCCAAGACGTTTCGCTCACGAGATAATAGGTCGTTGACTTTACACGACAATCCAATTTTTGGCCAGGGCGGTGTGTCTCTGGACGATGTTTGGCAGCAGGAACCTGTTGCTTATATGTCCATATGCCCTGCAAAGATGCCAAACTTCTTTCTATTTGTAGGACCGAACGGAGCGCCCGGCGCTGGCTCTACCATCCAGATGAGCGAGTGCGCGGCCGAGTATATGATCAAATGCATCCAGAAGCTGCAGAGAGAGAATCTCAAGTCAATAGTGGTGAGGTACGTTACGCGGCCACCCATTACTCATGTGGTGACCTTTTAGCCTGCCGGAGCTAGAGAGCATGCTAACAGGCCGCCACCTGGATAGACAAAAGGCAGTCGACGACTTCATGCAACAGGTTGACACCTATTTCGCAAAGACGACATTCTCATACACGGTATGCATGCGCTCCTGCAAGACACCATCAGCAGTCCCAGATCCATGTATCCTCTAATCATAGCTATAGTGCAACAACTGGGCGAAGCGTTCGGCAGCAGGACGTGTCGTTGGCTACTGGCCTGGCTCGGCTGTTCACCAGCGCGTCGCACTTGAGAACCCTAGATGGGAGGATTTCGATTATGAATCGTCGGACGGGAACAGCTTGGCTTGGATGGGCAACGGCCTGACTGCGTCCCAGCTCAACAACACACCTACCACTCACTACCTCGACCTCGTGGATATACCGGAAATCACGCCTAAGGTTAACTCTTTCCGGATCGAACCTTCGAGAGAGAAGGTAGCGGTAGTAGAGTATGTGATTCCTAGCGAAGTACTTAGCTAGATGGGCTGATCGGTATGAGATCAACTGGTACCGACGCTCGCAGCTGAACGCGTGTGGCCAAAGGATTGGCTCCACTGCGCTTGTAAGCTACATAGCTCCAGGAGAGATGGCTACTTGTACTGTGATTTACTTTACCATTCCAAAGAAAGGCACTAAGTGTTTTAGAGATGCTCTTAGTTCCTCGCACAGCTTCTCCCAGGCTCGGTAACTCCGATTTCGGTGGGGTTCGCATTCTTCTTCAAACCAAAGCCCATAATATGGGCCGGAGGGGCAGGCGGCAATATTATATGATTACATTAGACCAGCACGACCAGCTCCTCTCTGCTTTGTGCATCCCACCACGCCTCCTTGGTGACTTTCCCCATCGCGAGCCTCCGTGCATATGGCGCACGGTCGGCCCATTCCACCAGCAGGATGTTGAACAAGGGGTACTCCCCTACCTCGACGCTCTTCTCATCGCCAAAGAATTGGGCCTCCGACACGAGGACGCAGTCATAGACCTGTTGTGATGGCTGGTAAGCGTGCGGGTCCGGCAGTACGACGCGTCCGACCACATTGCCACTGGTACTAAGGATCGCCGTTTCCCAGATCTTCAGCCTCTGTTGCGCCACGAGCTTGTTCTCCTCATCCCGTCTCCAACGAGTCTCCGCGCGAACTCGGGTTGCATCTAAGCGAAACTTCGCCACCAGTGACGTAAAAACAAGGCTGTTGCTCCCAATACGAAGAGACCCAATGCTAGGCTGGGATTGGTTTAGCCTGTTGGTGGCGTGTTGGACAGACTCTTCCCACTCGGCCTGGGGGAAGCCGGGCCCGAACGCGACCCCCAAGCCCGTAGAATTAAGCGGCCGTAAGCTGGCCTGGATTGTTCGTGGCGGCACGGGCGGTGCTGTCAGATCCGGAGACCGAGGCTTTGTAAGGATCCCCGGCACGCTTCCGCGCTGCCCTAGCCGGGGAGGCACGGGTGGCCGTACTTTCGTCGGAGGCTTTCCGCTCACGTACCACTTGATCAGGGGCCGCATCCGTTCCTCTATTTTTTCTGTGCCTTCATCCACTTCGACTTTGCACAAGGCCCCGTGATTGTCCGTCCTAATCTGGAAGGGTACTTCGTAGCGAACACCCCCAGTCTTAGCTGCTTCCAGCCCCCCAAGGCCCTCTTCCACCGCTTCCCAGGCCGCCCAAGACCAGGACGGAAAGCCGGCCCCTGTTCTCAGGCCGTCAGGCCCGCGCCGCAGCCGCAGCCTCACGCTCTCGCCTACTGCAGGCTGCCAATGAAAAGCTTGGTCGAAGAATTCTTCTGGCAAGCCGCCCAGAAGCGGCCTTGATCCCTGCTGGTTGGTAATGAGGATCTTGAGAAGGCCAGAAACTGCATTAATGGCGTCGGAGGAGTTGGTCATCTGCCGCGGCGTGTACTGCTCGATCAGAGCAGCGTAGTCCCTGAACACTGGAGACCGCAGCAGCCTCGGCCCAGCTCTGGAGTGTCTCTGTGTTTCGACGAAGGACAAAAGGCGGTTGTCCGCGAGTGACAGCCATCCGATCGGGGGTGGGTTGGATCTGGCATCCTTGGCGGGCATGTCTTCGTGCATGATCCCAGAAGCACAATAAAAGTCGACTACGCCGTGGTGGAAGACCAAGAGCCTCCTGGACAACAGCTTTTCCTGCAAGGTCCATGCTCGGTCTGTCCATGGACTGAGGTCCCGATTTGGGCTAACAGGCAGCAGCACGTTGATGGGAGGGTTGCAGCTGACTTGATCTCCAAGCTGGGTGATGCTGCGCTCGGCGGTGACGCCGCTTATCCCGGCGTCCGAGTGCTCGCTAGTGGCCGCCACGATAGTGATGGCCGCGCTCCCGTATATTCGATCCATTTGGCCGATTTGCTTTCCTTTGTCCGCGTCGCCATTCTGCATGATGCAGAGCCGATCCACCCAGAGGTACCGCAAGCCTATACTGCGCACCACTTCCATAGCGTCCAGGACCGTCTTCCCCACGCGCCAATCCAAGCTGCCTGGTGCGAGGAGCGAGCGGATATTGGCCGTCGTGAGCTCCACGAGTCCTCGCCGACACTCTGCGGGACCCCATACATAGGAGAGCGCGGCGTATTCGCACTCGGCCGCGTCCATCTCCACGAGCATATTGCGATCGACGTCCACCAGTCGGAAATTTATTCCCTCCGGGCGGGCGAGTGTCGCAGACCACTTCGGGCAGCTGCAAGCTTTGCCGTGGGCATTCCGGCAGTAGCGCAGCCATGCGCGGCACAGTGCCAGATCAATTCTGCACCTATCGAGTACTCTCCCATACCTCAGCTCCCGCGAGAGGCTGGGGGAAAGCTGCGGTGACGCCACACGAAGATGGAATTGGCTGAGGACCTTGATCTCGCGGCCCATAGCCCTGCTTGTGCCAAAGAGCTTCGACTCAATGACCCCGGACTTCGAGTGGCCAGCACCGTACACCGTTACTTGGATGCCAACTGGGATCTTGTTCTTCGACATTGAGGTGATGAAGCTAGCGTCGGGGAGCATCTCTCGGGTGTACTTATATAATTTTCCTCGGCCTGAGTTGCTATCGACATGCTCGGCCGTAGCCAGGGTCATCTTAGACCCCTGGTTGAAAGCTTGTATTTGGGATGCTTCGTCGTTTCCTTCTTCAAAGTCTACCTCTATGCCCGAATCTGAATGATTCCTCTCTTCTTCAGATCCTGAAACGATGGGGCGTCGATTCACAAGCTTGACGCTGTCCTTCGTGTGGCCGAAGGGCCATTTTGCCTCAGATTTAATACGCAACCGTTCTCGCTTGACTGCCCAAGTCGCGAAGTCCACTCTGTCAGTTGTCGAAGGGGGCTTCTGCTGGCCTGGAGAGCCAGATTCCGGCTTCTGAAATATTGGATCAGACTGTATCGATTCCTGAATCTCCTTGTCCCCGAGAGGATCGTTCTCGGGAAGGCACAATGATTGGAACAAAAGCCCGCAGAACCGACAGCTGTTTCTTTTCTCCAGTAGATGTTTCAACTCGATCATGTGTGTTGATTCCATCCTAGACTCGCCGCAGTTCGGGCCGCACTGGCTGAAAGGAATCTTAGAGCAGCGAGTGCAGAGATTCCAGCTGCCCTTGGAGGGAGAGGACTGTCCTTCTCCGTAGTCTGCTGTCGGGCGCGGTGGAAGCACTGGCGATGTCGATCCGCCAGGTGATGATAACGATCCTGGCCGTGAATTCGGGGTGAGGCTCGAGAGTTCGATATTATCTGTCGGCGACTGCGCACTCTGGAGGCTCAAAGGTCGTGACCGTCGAGGTCGAGGGGGTAGCGGGGGGGTTGTTTTGGGAAGTTCCTGAGGGACCTGGGGAATTATCGCGGTCATAGGCTCAGTTGGTTGGCTTCTTTGGATTCCTTGAGATGTCGGTTTAACATAGCAGTTCGCGAGGCCTGTATTAGCTACTATTAATGTCGCGCCTCGAATGTGGTCTGGAGTTACGTCGTTAGGTGATAGTCGAGTCCTCTCCATCGCATGTGCAAGATGCCTGGCATTCTGTGTCCCTTTCGGAGAGTCCATGGCGTAGTCCCCAGATGTATAGGGATGAGTTTTCTTAGTACGTCTTCGTCATTAGTTGTGCCTGGGCCTTTCAGGCTTTCCCTGGAGGTCTTAGGAATTACCTCTACGCTTTATGCCTTCAAATGATGAGCCGTTAGGCGTCCAAATGGTCCGCAAAATCTGCCAACCTCGTGTTGCACACCCTTATCCTGTAAGGCAGCCATGTGCGCCTGTGAGTTATTGCAGTCTAGGACCTAAGTTGAGGCTAAATTCGCTGGTAAATGGCACCAAGCCACACTGCTTACTTTATCCGTCAAATCTTTCCCGGTACATGAATTCATGGCATACGTAATCCTCTTTGCTTCTTATTTTCCTATCTCTTTTTTCTCTCTTCCATTTATGATTTTGTCCAAAGCCAAAGGTATATGAATGCAGTAGATTTCACAGTTGTCATGATATTGCGTCCAGGTCTCTTGTCTTCAACTTCTTCAACTCGCCTCTGGCGTGTAGTGCAACTATACGAGCGAAGAATATTGCACATTTGGAAAGTTCAGGAGTAAGTGAAGGCTTGGGCCCAGCTTCCATTTCCGGGGAATTTTTGACGCCCCTGAAATCGATGACTAGGTTTAAAACCCCATGTGGTGTGTGGCTCAGGTACGAGCTTATCCTAGTTCCAATTCCAGTATGTCTCGCAAGAGTGTGGCTGTGGCAATATATGGTATTTTCCGCCGACTCATGTGAGGCTACACCCGACATATTAGCAGCCTCCGGAATGCTCAAGTGCCGAGCGATATCCTGGTGTCGGCCACATGGAGTCCTTTTGCCTGAGGCCTCCCAGCGACAGCAAAATATCGTATTGTATGTTTCTGCAAGGTCTTTGACCCTTTGTGATGTCACATGTGACTCGTGTTTTTTTGTTAACCTCACACAGCGCCCAAGAGAATATTAAGCCACAGGATAGGGATGCGTTTATGATGGGGGGCGGGGGACCTTGGCGGTAAGCAACGGTAAGATGCGGAGGTGGAACCGGCGGCTTAGACTTCCTTTTTCTCTCATCATGGAGATCTCAGCAGGGGACTTGAAGAGGTGATCTCCAACGCCTTCTAATTATGGAAGGCCGATGCGCCGGCGACGAACCGAGATGCTTTAGCGCCTCGTTAGATCCAGCTGCACAGCTGTAAGCCCTCCCTCCCCTTGCGCTTGCAAGCATTCCCCAACTACCCCAGATCCCTAGCTTAGGCTAGTAGTGGTAACATACAGCTATGTCCTCGGGATCGTTCTGTAATATGCTCCGTTTAAGGGCAGAAAAAGTGTTCAAGCTACGAACAAATCCTTCTGGCAGCCAAGGACTTGGTTAGATTTCTAGAATTAGTTACAATTTCTAGCCAAAGTGGTGATGAGAAGACAATGTCTGAAGAGGCATATCGAACTCTGCGGGGCGAAGAAAAAGTTGTTCGGATGCGGGGTGCCGAGATCCTACAGCTAGCTCCGACCAGGGTCGGCGAGGCTAGTCTTGTACTTGGATAGAAACGTCACTAGATCCCCTCTGTATTGGAATCATGATTTCACGGACATAATTTCTCCGTACAGCTACGGGTCAAGTGGTCGCGAATAGTGCTGTTCTTCCCCTCACAGTCTCCAACGAAGACCGGGCCAATGACACCCGCCTGGTCGTATTTATGCTAATTCATTGTGACCTTATTCTCCAGCTCGAGAAATGTCGGCGCGTGGCCTTCGAGGATCTTATCTTTATTACTAGGCGTATAGAAGACCACCATGCGGGGACTTTGCCTTCTGGGGAGTGTATTATACGGTGTAGCACTCAACGCGATTGGTGCCGCGGCATGGACTCCTCCTCCCGAATACAAAATAACTGCTTCTCCAGACGGCCACTTCTTTCAGGACAGTACTGGCGCGCCTTTCTTCTGGCAGGCTGATACGGCATGGCTTCTGTTTCACCGACTCAACCGCTCCGAGGCGGAGATCTACCTCTCGGACCGCGCGGCGAAGGGATACAACATGATCCTAGCCGTCGGTTTTACGCAGATCGGGATAAGCAGTCCGAATAGGAACGGCGACTTGACCTTCATCAACCTCGACCCCACAAAGCCGAACGAAGCATACTGGAGCTTCGTCGATGACATCGTCGAGCTTGCATGGAGCAAGGGCATTCGCATCGCCATGGTGCCTTGCTGGGGCAGCTACATCCACTCCAGTACTGACACCGGAAACGTGATCAACGCTACGACGGCGCGCCCGTTTGGCGAATTCATTGGTGCACGGTACCCGTACCTGGCCAAAACCCTCGTCGCCGACACGAACCCGTACTGGACGAACAAGACAGCCGTCAAGGCCGACTATGCGGCTGGTGGAGTGCCGCCTGTATACAAGTACACAGATTGGTCTCCGATCTATGACGACCTGGCCAATGGTATTACCGAGGGGGAAAGGAAGACCACCGGCGAGCAGTCCTGGCGGCCAATGATCTCGATCCATCCGACGAACCAGTGGTTCGAGGGAGGTCCCGTTGCTGTTGCTTCAGCTTTCCTCGGAGACAGGGACTGGCTCACATTCGACACCAGCCAGTCGGGCCATGCCGATTTCCCGCCTAATGCACCTATTCCGTGGTGGAGTGCCCGGCGTGGGTGGGAGCCCGTCGAGATCATGTATGCCACCGGCGAAACTCGGCCAGGCAAGAAGCGGCCCGCGGTCGACAACGAGGCGCATTACGAGAACCGATACAACAATGGGAACAGCGCATACGCCTGGTGGAACGCCAGCGATGTGCGCATCGGGAGCTGGCAGGCTGTATGTTTACGCTACGACCTGGGCGGAAAGGCAGAATAGCTAACCGAACGATAGGCATTCTCTGGAGCAGCCGGTGTCACCTACGGCGCCGACATGGTTATGCAGATGGCCAACCCCCAGCTCTTCAGCCCAGACGGGTCGGGGCCAGCGAATTCGTGGGCAGTCGATATCAACCTGCCCGGGGCCAGCCAGATGCAATACATCCAGAAGGCGGTTCTGGATCGTGGTAACGGGAGCTACTTCTCCAGAGTTCCCGCCCAGGACATTTTAGTTGGAAGCACGGGTAAGTTTCACGCAGCTTTGATATCTTCAAATGCTATACCTAACAGAGATGGTCTTCTTAGGCACCAATGATGCAAGAATCACCGCTACCAGGGACTCGCAAGGAACGTGGATCATGGTATACACGCCAACCGGGACAGCGTTCTCGGTTGATCTCAAGGTACTCAAGGTGTGCAAAGTGCAGGCGAGCTGGTATGATCCGCTTAGCGGGAAGTACACCGTGTTCAACTATACCAAGCCCACGAACGGGGGCACTGTCGTCAAGTTTACGCCGCCAAAAGATGCAAGCCATCCTGACTGGCTGCTGGTTCTAGAAAAGGGCCAATAAGTAGGAGAGGTATGGAAGCGCTATAGATGAAAAAAAAAAAAAAAAACACCCCCCCATGCTCAAACTCGCTGGACGCAAACATAACGTAATCCATAAGCGAGTGACGAGGACAAGCGAGTGACGAATTTCTTATCACATATTGTCCTCAATATTTTTAACATCATAACAACACCATACTTTAATAAAAAGCTTTAAAATTTCACAGGTATTTTAAAGAAATATTATATTATCTATAAGTACTTTTTCTATAGTTCTAGAAAAATAAAGTACTAAATAAATTCGAGAAAGTAGAAAAGTGGACACCTAAACCCACCCACCTTCCATATGCACCCCCGAAAGCCTTTTTCTATAATTATTAAAAATATTCATTAATTACTTACTTACTATCGAAAGAGGTCTACAAATTTTTACGACTTTTTATTAAAGTATGGTGTTGTTACGATGTTAAGAAAATGGAGAGTATAATATGCGATAAGAAATTCGTCGCTCGCTTATGGATTACGTTATACCTAGTAATTATAGACATCCTTCCGGCTCGCGATAAGGACGGGGTTTACCGGGTTTCGCCGGGGTACTCTGAAAGGCTCTAGAAAAGGTTGGTAACCTAAACTGCACTAACCAAGGCAATAATATTTAACACAGCTCCTAAATGACTCCACACAATTAGCCCCAGAAGTGAGAGTTACCATAGTGAGATGAAAAACGAAACAAAAGCAGATCGGGCCGCCCCAAAGAGAGCCCCACAACCGATAAACCTATCGCAACCTATTGGCTGTCCTGATTGCGGGCAACGTTGGAGATTGCTTAGCTCGGCCGGAGAACCGTCGGCTTGATAGGCATTGAAGCCGAACCCTTCGATACATTGATGTCGTACCAGATCCGTGGCCGACGAACTTTCTAGATAGACGTTCAGCGAAAGTAGCGAGAGAGTTACGCGGGGTTTGTTTTTCCAGGGACTAGCATTCACTACCAACTTGGGCAGCGGCGGCGCATTATCGCCCGACGATCGTGATCAAACCCATTGTTGGCAGAAGAAGAAGGAATAGAGCGACTCTTTTTCCCTTGCGGCTCTTGTCACATCCCTAATCTTCACAATGGAGCCATTCAGATTGACGGCGTCCCAAGCCGTGGCCAAGTTCAAGGATGGGTCTCTTGCCGTGGAAGAGTATGCCCAGTCTCTCCTGGCACGCATAGCCCAGCGAGATGAAGCCGTCAAGGCCTGGGCACATCTTGATCCCCAACAGGTCCTCGAGCAGGCTAGGAAGCTAGATCAGGTACCGGTAGACAAACGTGGACCCCTTCATGGTGTAGCAATTGGAGTGAAAGATGTCTTTTACACGAAAGGTAGCAATTCCATCTCGGCAATGGAGAGGATGATCCGAGTGCTGAAAATGGAGCAGATATGCCAACCCAGTTCAATTCCTCTATCTTCAAAGGCAGTGCTCCGGAGGTTGACGCAGCTTGCGTGGCCATCCTAAGGCACGCTGGCGCCTTGATTTTGGGTGAGATACAATGTCGTATCCGTTTACGTACCTATCGTTGACGAATGGAGCAGGGAAGACGACGACATCGGAATTTGCTGCCATTACCAAGGGACCGAAGACTCAAAATCCCCACGACGCCAACCGAACTCCTGGGGGTTCGTCCTCCGGGTCCGGCGCGGCTGTCGGCGACTACCAAGTACCGATCGCCCTAGGAACGCAGACGGGTGGAAGCACGATCCGTCCTGGCTCATTCAACGGCATCTACGCCTTGAAGCCGACCTGGAACTCCATCAGCCGCGAGGGCGCAAAGGTTTACTCCCTCCTTTTTGACACTGTTGGGCTCTACGCTCGGTCCATCGAGGATCTTAACCTCCTCGCCGATGTGCTGGAGCTCCAGGATGATGAGCCGGCCACCAGCCCGTTTAGCATCAAGGGGGCGACCTTTGCCGTTTTGAAGACCATGGTCTGGCCAAACGTCGAACCGGGCACGGAAGCAGCGCTGGAAGCCGGGGCCACTCTTCTCCGGGATTGCGGTGCTACCGTCGAAGAAATTGAGCTTCCTCCCGAGTTCGACTCGCTCCCGGAGTGGCACCGCATTATCTTAGGGTCGGAGGGACGGACTGCGTTCCTCCCTGTATATCGCGATGCCAAAGAGCAGCTCAACGAGTTCTTGATTGGGCACGTCGAAAATAGGACCAAGATCACGCGGGCGATGCAGGTCACCGCATTCGATTCCATTGCGGCGCTCCGGCCAAAAATCGATGATATCGGCCGTCGATACGCGGCAATTCTCACGCCCAGCGTCCCAGATGAGGCACCTATCGGTACTGAATCGACGGGAAGCGCAGCTTTCAACTCTATATGGACGGTAAGACTGAGCCCTGAACATCACCCACGGCTTCGAGGGATACTAATAACACTCAAGGCCCTGCACACCCCTGTGATCAATGTTCCAGGGTTTAAAGGGGCGAACGGCATGCCTATTGGTCTTTCCCTCGTGGGGCCGCGGTATTCTGACAGGCACTTGTTGAACGTAGCACGGAGCGTCGGGGAAGTGTTCGAGGAGAAAGGAGGGTGGACGCGGTCTCTGTGACACACGGCGGTAGACTGTGCATATTGTCATGCATTCCGTAGAAACATACCTCAAGTGAGAAAGTCATTGTAATTAACTGAATTTTTAACTAGGTCATCTTTGGAGCAGCTAGATACCTAGTCATGGTTATGGCATTATAGTAACTCGCCTACAAGAATGTCATGCTCTCGTCAATGTGGTTTCCGCTCACCCGGTGGTCCCATTTGTCAGCTGGCGTCGGATACTACGCGGTAGAATAGTTTACTAAGCTAAGTTGCTGTCATGACTTACCCGACGGCGCACAGCGCCGAGTGTCTAGTACGAGCTAGGTGCCGGGCAGAATGTAGGCATGTATATCTCGTACCTCCGACGGTCTACGATAATTAGAAATGAAATTCTCCGGCAGGCTCAAAGGAATGAAGATGCACGATATGATGCAACCGTATACCACGCTAAGAGCCATCTATTCCTGGCTCCGCGGAACTCCGCAAGCCCCTACCGGAGATGGTCGAAAGTCTCTTGCGCCACTTCTTCGAAGCTGACCAACACTTGGCTCGAAGATACATATGCATTTATACAAACTAATATGTTGTTATATGAAATAACACTACGCTAAGAGAGCTTACGATGTTCGAAAATTGAAAGGCGAACCCCGACACGCAGGGGTTTTTTTAAACATCACCCCGTCATGTAGGAAGGAACACTAGCTTAGGTGCTATCCTCGGAGGCCTTGGTTAATTAGTGTCCCTGTAAATGATGGTTAACTTGCATGGTGCCTACTAGTATATTGTTTCAAGCGCAGTAAAAGATGTTTGCAGCATCTCTAGACGCAGCTATAAATACGTAGACTCCTTTCTGCTGGCTACAGGTGAAGTAGGCCTCACGCAACAACCAACTTCTCTAGGAGGCACCTCAGAAGCGCAATTATTTTCTTCTAGATAGCTCACTTGGACCAGTTCACACAAAAATGTCGGGCCTCCGTTTCGAACCCGCGTTCAAGGCTTGGCGCGATGCGCTGCCGGGAACGCCATCGCCTCCCCCTACCAACCTTGCTGAGATCCGCGCCATGTTTAACACGTTCACTGCCATGGCCTTCAGCACGATTATTGTGTCCCCAGATATCCAGAAAACCGCCCATGGGGTTCCTTCAGGCCAAAACCCACAGCTCACCGTGACGCACTTCTTCACCGCGCAGCACCGAACCGCGACGGAAGCCCAGCCCGCCCTTTTTTGGATCCACGGTGGAGGCATGGTGGCCGGCACAGTCGACATCTTCTCTCCTTACATCTCCAGCTACGTTACCAGTTCCGGCGTCCAGGTGTTCGCGGTGGACTATCGTAAGGCCCCGGAGGATCCCGCCCCGGCCGCGCTCGAGGACTGCTACGCCGCACTCCTGTGGGTTTTAGGGCACGCAGCCGATTTCCACCTCGACCCCGCCCGCGTCGGCATCTATGGTGACTCTGCCGGTGGCGGCCTTGCCGCTGGCACGGTCCTCGCGGCCCGTGACCGCGGCCTCAACCCCCCTCTCGCGAAACAGATCCTGGTGTATCCCATGCTCGACGACCGCACCATTACCCGAGTGACAGCGGATATGTCCCGGAAGGATTTCCTAGTTTGGACCGTAGATAACAACACCACTGGATGGAGGGCGTACTTGGGCGAGGACAAGGCCGGGAAGGAAGATGTCGATGTGTCCATCTATGCTGCGCCGTCTCGAGCAACAGACCTGACTCGCCTGCCCAGCACCTACGTGGACGTGGGCACGTTGGATCTCTTCCGTGACGAATCCATCGACTACGTTGCCCGGCTGACAAAGGCAGATGTCGAAGTGGAACTCCATCTGTATCCTGGGCTCCCACACGGATTCGAGTTCTCGGGGATAGAGTCGGCTCAACGGGCCCTCGAGAATCGGGTGAAGGCCATGCAGTCGTTCTAGGTGGCACAGGCTAAGCGAGACAGGGGTTAGAGCGCATGGCAACCCAGTCTGGTTACCACTGGGCCCTCGGCATTGAGTTAGTTGTTGGGCACATGGCAAACATGGCGATTGGTCTCAATCTCTGCACTCGCCACCCCGTATACGAATCCAGCTATAAACTTCGAGTGCACTTCTTTTGAGTTCCGAAAATGAGACGCGCGGTGGAAAGGGGCTGGCCGGCTCACTGTAAAACTTCCGGGAGATGCTTGACGAACCTGCAACTTGGCCGTCAATTGAATAGAAAAATATTACCCTTCCTGTCCGCACGCACTTGTATCCGATTGGGCTGTGCCGGAAGCATGAGATTTGACGGACCCCTATGTTCGGGCCAGAGAGAGATTGTTCGTCCGATTGCACATGGTTGAAGGGGTCCTTGTTCCCTGTCGCGTGGTCTAGTCGGCGCTGACCGACGGGATCGAGCTGGGGCGGATAGATGAGTGCGGCGCGGCTGTAGGGCCCGACGACTCACGATGGCTGTTGACGGAGTCCACACAGCTGCGCCGTTATTTGATCTACGCTGCCACTGTTTCGCGCGGCGTCTCGACCGCTGCACGTGAGAGGCACAGCCATTTCAACTCTTGGGTCACGCCTCTTCATTTAGCCAATTCTGGCGCCACAGCGAATAATGGGGTTTCAACGCTGCCCGCCGTTAATGCCCGCATGCACGAAATTTGTGTTCTCGCGCCCGCTTGGGCGCAATCTATCCGGAGGGAGAACCAAAATCAAGGCCGGCCGAGCGATGGGCTGGGTTATATACACAGTTTTCCCCTAATATTTTGCTCCGCCACCCTCGCCGTACGTCCTCCCTCCTATTCATCAATGCTCCCTCGGCAATGTTCAGTGGGCTATCCAGTACCTCGCTACCACCCCCCCAGCCCAGAACACTCGCTCGCTAATCCTCGGTAGAGTTTCAATACATACTCGATACTCCTTAGCCTTGCGCGATGTCTTGATAGTCTTGGGTAGCTGTTGTTGCAGTTCCTAAGCGCATCTGCGTATCGCATAGGGCTGGGTCGTGACCGTCTCAACATGCAGTTTCCATCACTTCGACGGGCTCGCGACTATTCCCAGCCATATGAAGGACCTAGGGCTACCACTGGAGGAAATGGCAAGCGGAGCGGGCTCGCAGCCAAGATCGTGTACCTTTGCACCACTGCAACATGGACGGGTGACCTGGTAACATGGCTCGCCAGCGTTTTCATCGTCGGAGGTAATGAATCTCATTTGTTGTTCAAGTATATGGCTTACAACTTACCTTGGATTTGCAGGCATCGTTGCGTCGTTACGATTTTATGACGGGAAGCCGCCGCCGGGGTTACCATTATCTTTGACACTGAACGGTATCTTCCAGTTGCTCATTACTATGGCCCAGTCCTTGTTTGTCATCTCCGTCGCACAGAAACTCGGTCAACTGAAGTGGTTATGGTTTTCTGAGCCACGACCTCTGTCACACTTTCAGGTGTACGATGAAGCAGCTCGGGGAGGCCTCTGGAGTCTGGGGTTACTGTTGCGTCTTAGCGGTACCAGGCTTTCGATCCGGTGAGTGACAAATACAATTCGCAATCCTTTCGTCACTGTTCATGCACTCATCACCAAGTGTAGATTTCTTCCCCAGTTATCAGCTATTATTCTGATAACTAGCCTGATGACGGGTCCGGTGACCCAGCAAGCTTTGACGAGCGAGATTTCTTTAAGCGCATCTACCAATAATGGAACCGCCTCGAGCATTCGGGCGACCGCAATGTCGCGAATGTTTGACGGCAACTTCCGTCCTGGTGAGTTTGAGTCACCAGTTGCGGGGGACCTTAGTTTCTAACATGTCCCGCTATCAAATAGATCCATCAGATATACTCTCATACAGACGCGCGCTTATCGATGCTGCGTATCTTGGGCCCAACGAGGAAGTACCACAGCCCCAGCCGATATGCTCTTCCGCGGACTGTACCTGGCGCAGCTACAGCTCGCTGGGGATATGCGGAGATCTTGTGAATATCACCGACATCTCAGACACGGCTCTGCTCGCCAGTGTCCGGGCTAACGCCACCGGAGGGCTGCTCGCGTACTACAACGCCTACAACAACACGGACCAAGACCTACGAACAAAGCTTGGCCAGCCGCTGCGAAACATCATAATCCAGCCCATGGTCATCCCATCTCAACAGTTTGACGAGGCAACAACGGCGGCGACCGTTGGAGAATACACCATTGCGTTTTCCGACCAACTCATCAACTCGACCGACGATCTCATGACAATACAATACCAGTTTCTGAACTTCGCCTTATACTTTTGCACGAAGACGTTCAACACCAGCGTGGTCGGAGGTCGCCACAACACAACCGAGCTAGAGAGCGCCGTCAAGATTGCCCCTTCGAACATCCAGTCGCTCAACCTTCTATGGAACCCTGACTATTCCGACTTCTACCAGCCCAACTCCTTTTGCCCCGAGGAGGTCAGCAAACTCTCGATGGTTCTCAACGGCCCAGTCGGGCTCGGGGAAGATACCAAATTTATCATTGATGGTTGTACCGGCCTCGGGTTCTCTAGCGTAATCTTCTCGATCGCAATCGGCGTGATTGTCCAGTTCGAGGACCTCTCCGGCGTCGTTAACACTGGCGAACTTTCGTACCCCGTGAGCCGGGCCCTCTACGGCGATTTCTTACAGCGTCACATATCAGATCCAACAACCAGATTCCAGAACCTCCAGAAGATGGTTGACGACATGGCGAGAAGCCTGACGAACACGTAAGTTCTGTGCCTTCGTAGTTCCACTTCAAGAAGTCATGGCCGTCTGACCGGATATCAGAATTCGCGCAAACGGCAACTCATATGTTGGTAGCGACGGAGCCGTTCGTGGGACCGTGTACTCCCCGATAGTGGTAGTAAGGGTGCGATGGGAGTGGCTCTCACTACTCTTATCTCAGGTGCTCCTCACCGGCGTGGTCCTGTTCTCAACCTTCCGGATGAGTCGCACCAGCGGAGTTTCACACCCCAGAGACACCTCTGTCGCCACAATGTGTGCTCTGGAGAAGAATACGCGAGATATCCTTTGCCAGGCGAGCGATGTGGAGGACAGGGAGCGAAGAGCCACAATGATCAATGTGAAATTGGAAGCTTACGGCAATACGGGCTTGTTATTCCTATCCGAAAGCAACGGCCAAGGGAACTGGGGTCAACAAGCGGGGACCGACTCAGAGAAAGATTAAGGCAATTTAGTTGCTTGGTAATTGCCCAGTCTACAGTACCAGGGCAGCCATAGATGGTTGCCTACTTGCCCTTGCTGTTGCTATTTCTACAAAATAGATTGAATCGCCTTTGGTAAAAGGAGATGCGCGACCAATAATAGTCTGACTCTATATCTAAACCAGATGTGCAAATCGACCGGTAGGATCTAACCCCAAAGCGCCACCCCACCAACACCGCGTTCCTTGCCCTTTTTCCTTGTTCTGGGTCTCTGGAGGCGGCGAAATCAACATTTGGCTTGGCTGCACGGGGCGGAAACCGGATTCTGCCGCTCTGGGGTCTGGGGGCGGCAACCAACACGCAGCATGCCAAGCGCTTAGGGCTGCATATACCAGGCGTGCTACCCCACCAACTCGCTCCCCGCTCCGTTCAGCTCCAAAGCTGGTTCCAACGTCATCTCACGAGCCTCTGACCCAGTTACCCTATCTTCCCTACCTATTCCTGCCCGAGCTGTCAACCATGACGGAACTCGCATCGCAGCTCGCCGGGCTGAACCCGTTTTCGAAGAAGAAGAAGGGGAGGGGGGATTTTGACGAAGAAGACATCGGCGAGCATTTCGGCGCCGATTTGATCGACAAACAGGGCGGCTTTGGCGCGCATCCTCCCATTCCCCGCGTCAGCCACGCGCTTCAGTCATTTCTGGCAGAACAGGGCGTGCTATCGGAGCACTCTATAGCCAAGCATGAACAGGACGCCCCGAGCGAGGCTCTCTGTGCTATTCTCGAAAAGCCGGTCGCGAAGGTGCCGTCGGCGCTCCTGGATCGAAGCCATCCTCTCCCAGAATACTTCATCAGCTCGAGCCACAACACCTACTTGCTCGCTCACCAGCTCTTTGGCACGTCGAACGTGTCAGGGTATGAGACGGCGCTCCGGACCGGCTCGCGGTGTGTCGAGATCGACGCCTGGGACAACGACGACAGCCCCGACGAGCCCAAGGTCACGCACGGATATACTCTCGTGTCGCATATCCCCTTCCGGGACGTGTGCCAGACCATTAGCAACTTCTGGGACGAGGAGGAAGCAAAGACGCCCGTGGATGGCCATGCCGCCTCGCCCATCTTCCTTTCTCTCGAGAACCACTGCAGCCCACACGGCCAGCTCCGGCTCGTCGAGATCATCAAGGAAGTCTTCGGCCATCGGCTGCTCAGCGAGGCCGTCCGCAGCAAGGGCCACCGTGAGCAATCAGGCTCCGGCGAGCACGTCCTCCTAGAGGAGCTCGGCGGCAAGATTGTCCTCATTGTCGAGTACCACATCCCGGGCGAGGTGGAGGTCGAGCCGGTCGAGTCCAGCTCTGAGGATTCCGAGGACGAGGACGAGGAGCGTGCAGCACGCCTCGCGTACAAGGGCAAGAAGAAGCAGACTGAGCAGGCTGTCATCATACCTGAGCTTGCCGCGCTGGGCGTTTATGCGCAGTCTGTCAAGCCTTCCGATAACTCTTGGTTCGACTCGCCAGAAGGCCTCAAGAATGGACCCCACCATCATCTCATCAACGTCTCTGAGTCCGGGCTCAATAAGCATCTCAAGGACCATGGCGTCGAAGTCGCCAAGCACAATGCTGAGCATCTGATGCGAGTTTTCCCCAAGGGCCTCCGCATCTCGTCGTCCAATCTCCGGCCTGTCACGTACTGGGGCGTCGGGGCTCAGATCTGCGCCCTTAACTGGCAGACGTTCGGCAGAGGCAACCAACTCAATGAGGCACTGTTCAGCGGATCGGACGGCTACGTGTTGAAACCGGCGGAGCTCCGGGCCGGCGGCGATGGGCTCGCGTCGATTGGACGCAAGAAGCGTCTTCGTCTGTACGTCGGCGGCGCGACGGATGTGCCACTCGCCAAGGATGAAAAGGGCGAGACGCACGACCCAGAGGACCTCCGCCCGTACCTCACTTGCACGCTCTACCATCCCTCAGATCTCGCCGACCGCCCGCCGAAGCGGAAGACGTCGGCGTACAAGCACCACGGCGAGAATCCGGCCGCGACGGATCCCGTGTGGGACGAGGTGCTAGAGTGGGAGTATGACGAGAGCCAGCTGGTCTTTCTCCGCATGATGGTCAAGGCTGACGTGAGCTGGGCCCGCAACCCAGTGTTGGCGGTGGCGGCAGTGCGGCTAAGTTACGTGCAGACTGGGAGCTGGCGGTTTGTAAGAATGAGGGATCTACATGGGGTGAAGACGGGTTGCACGGTTCTGGTCAAATTTGAGCTCGACGATATCTAATGGACAGGGTAGGATACTTATCTTTGGTAATATTCAGCCTACTCTTGTAACACGTTGGCTCAAGTAACCGGTGGTTTGTGTCCTAGTATAGAAATATCGTCTCTTATTATTCGACAGCCTCATCCATTGTTCCAGGACTAAGGTCCAAGAAGGGCATCAAATGAGGTCCTCAGAGCCGCGTTGGACGCGAACGGCATCGTGACAAAAACGCGCAATACCGCACGTCACTCCTATTTCTCGGTGCAAAGAGCAGTGCGGACATGTCTTCAAAGCTGCTATCAGCAGTTTATCAGGAGTTTTATCCGCGACCCTGAGGCTCGTCGTTGCCTCAATCCGCTCTCCGGGGCTCTCTCGCTCATATGTTCACACAGTGTGCTGCTAGAGAGGCAGAGAGACCAAATAATACGCAGTCCATCAATGTCTCCACCATGTCAGAACTTTCTTCAATGACACACATCGCATGTGTAAAATGCATCGTAGGCATGCTCAGAATCTTAAATCCTCTGCGACACGGCCTGTAGGAATCTGTGGAACCGACACACCCCACGCTCAGGCTGGGGCTTCACATCAGCCGGCCGCCACTTACGCCACCGTGCCGCGTCTTGTCGGCAGCACAGAGATAAGCGTTGCCTAACTAGGCAAGGTGCGTTATTTATCGTGGACTTGATTCTCGAAGAGGTGCATTTTGTTGACCAGCTGAACGGGTAGCCCGCTGAGTTTAGCTTCAAACGTACGTACATGTACCAACCTATTCTTAAAACACACAGCAAGCAGGCTTAGGGGTCTGAAAACCGTATATGGGAGCTGGCTCGGATTTTATATGGATAGAGTACACTAACCAGATATAATATACATATTTTATCTTATTCAAGCTCAATATGTCAACGGTGATATATTTACCAGAAACCGGCATAACTGTCATATACCACTATCAGTAGGAAAAAGCACGTAGCCGCTAGACTTCTACGGGAAATAATGCACACAGCTGCACCATGAACTATGAAAGGTCTAATGACATCTTCTCGGGGGCCCTAGGGCAGAAATATTCCTCTGGCTACATCCGTAATGCACCCTTGAAAAACTCGCCGCTATAGACTGCTGCCTCAAGCCGCCTTATGATGCGTCCAGATATTTTGTCACCTGGGGGCAGAGTCTGGCTTGCAAAGAATATCGCCATCCCCGAATCCCGGTCGACGAGCCAGCTGAGATTTGGTAGCCCTCCCCATGACAAACTACCAGCCTTCCTGCCGCCGGGGACATCCTTCAGGGTAACCATGCCACCAAGCGCAAAATCTACTTGCTCTGGCGCCGGAATAGCCATGTGACCATCATCTCTTTCACGGTGCTGGGCAGATCGGGCATCCTGGAAGGCCTCCGCGGGCGCTGGGAGCAAACAAGGAGCGAATAATAGCTTAAAGCTGGCCTGATTCAGCAGCTTCTCGTCGTGTTTGAGCACAGCTGAGAGAAACCTCAAATAGTCCCGGGCAGACGAGAAAAGACCACCGCCGCCGTGGTCATCGGGTTCGTTGTCGGAGAAGTATGTGTTCTCGCCGAGAGTAAGAGATCCGTCGTCTTGCCGCTTCGTCATGTCCGCTCTTCGAGTCTTGATATCTAGACGGTCTCGTAGACGGAACGTCGTGGAATCCATTCCTAAGGGATCGAATATATACTCTTGCATATATGCGCCCAAGTTCTGGTTTGTTACTCTCTCAACCATTCGGCCCGCCCAATCCGCGCCAACTCCATACTCCCAAGACGATCCAGGCTCGAAGAGCAACGGTAAGAAGTATTTGTCAGCCTGCGGAAGTTCTCGCGTCAGCTAGGTAAACAATCGTGTTCTGGCTTCATAATCCAGACTTTCGACGGACTACATACGATATGCTCGGACTTAAGCTCGCCCGCGGCCTCCCTATGCTCAACAAATCGCTTTAGCTCGGGCCTGATGAAAGCGTATCCAAGCCCGCTCTGATGGGTGAGAAGCATTCTCAGGGTTATTGGCCCATTGGCCTTCTCGAGCAACGGCTCGCCGCTGGCGTCATCAAAGCCAAGCAGGATAGAGCGCTCACGCCACTCAGTGAGAACTGTCGCGATTTCCTCGTCCAGATTCAACAGTCCCTTCTCTACACACTGCAATACGGCAACAGCAGTCACCAGTTTGGTGCATGATGCCACCCACATTGTTGTGTCTAGCGAGAACGCTTTGTCGAAGATCGGCGAGCTCCGATCGACTGATTCGGTCCCGAAACACTTGTACTGAATATCCTCTGCTTCGCTGTCAGCAGGGATTGCGATGATCACCCCAACCCGGGAAACTCAACGCAGGAGAGCGAAATACACACCATCCTTACAAGCCGCAACAACGCACCCCGCGATCTGGCGCTCTGGACCTTCAGCGGTCGCCTCCTTCAAGAAGTTATCGAAAGAGCTCATATTTACAAGGGAAGACTCTTTTGGCGATATCGGCTGATTTAGGCGGGAAAAAGAGAAGATTCCGGGATAAGGAAGATAGCACGGTTATAGTCGTAAGGCTAACGTTTATATATATACTACACCTTTGCGGCGTGCCTCGGCATGTTAAATCAAGGCCTCGGTATCTCCCTCCCCCGGGAACCAATAGGGAAAAAGTTATATAATCATTGTTCTCGTCCCATCCTCCCCTAATCTCTAGTGTGCGGCAACGGAGCTTGTAAAGATCTGGCCCGTGCCCACCCTGAGGGTGGGTCCCATATGCGGTAGAGCTCGTGGAAACTAGCGGGCGGGGGTAGAGCTTATAGGCTTCTCTAGCGGTAAAACAGCTGGGGAGGCGTAAGGAGTAATGGCATACCTAGAATACCTCTGTATGTAGCTAAAGGCCTGGGGCGAATTTTCCAAAATTTTCTTTGTGCAGCTAAAGATATAAAGATCTAAGGCATCTTTCATTCTAATTATGCCGATCTGTTTAAGGTTTAGGGGTTTTTTTTCTTTCTCTACACTCTAAACTATAACTACTATCTTGTGAACATCCACTTAACTAATAATAGTCTATTATAAAACTATATTTACTATCTATCCGAGAAAGAGAATTTGACGCCGAGCTTGGATATCTCCCCGCTGCCGAGATCAGAATCGTGCGTTTCTCGGGCTACTGTTGCACTGTAGACGAGTAGACGCTGGCTCGGATCTCGATAGAATTGTTCGAGGTCGTATATGACCCGAGAACAAGCGTTCCCGAGCAGTCGGGTAGCGGCAATGCAAAGCAAGCACACAGAACACCACACACCCAACAAGCCCATCGTTGTTTAGTGGCACGTGAGAAGGACCAAGATCAAGCGAAATTACGAGGTATGGCCCTGATCAAGGCCAATGAACAACGAGGGATGGGGCGAGGCACCGTAATACGTAGAAAATGAGTGTATTGTGGTCGGTCTTGTCTAGGGAAAAGAATGATGATAAGTTGCTCTCTGGGGAGCTCTTTGCGCGTTGAGAGCGCTTCTTATTAAATACAACCACGGCCATACCCCTGGCAAGGTCCTCTTTCCTGGTCACGACCAGTGTCAAGAAAAATCTCCGCTTCCATCCTGGTCTCAAGATAAGATACATATGTTATTAACGTATTAAGTAGGTAGGTCCACTAACCGTATGGCCTAAGGCTGTAAGTTAGGGGTCCTGCCGGGTTTGTCCGCCTGGCGCCGGGGACGCTACAGCTGTGCTATAGTCGTAACAGTAAGGTATAATACTAATCACTCGAACCGCCCTATAGAACTGCAACTCCAGCCGCTAATTTCCAAGGCGAATCAGCCGGACTTCGGCGCGACCTAGAGATCTCGTTACAGCCGCTATCTATACCGAAAGACTCCAAGGGGGGCAAATGGCATGTACGTCGACTTAACCTGAACTCCGGCCAACCTCGGAGTAAGATAAAGGCTTTGGCGGCAACGACGTTTGTCGGAATACGCTGCGCTGCTCGGAGTAAGCCAACTCTGGTATTCCGACAATACCCCGCGCAGGTTAGGAGGCAGGATACATGCGGAAATTAGTAGTCCGTTTGGAGATAGTGTTCTTATCTTTTTCCAACTCCACATAGCTAGCACTGCCACAATACCAATAAAACTTGACTCGCGTGACTATTTCCCCTCTTCGGAGTTCCAATGCAGTGGACACTTGGCATAGGATGCTTGCAACGACAGTTAGCATTCCGTATACCGAGTGTCTGGTGAATCTATAATACTTAAGAAAAGAAAGCTGCCGATGCACAAACAGCAATGCGAGCTCCTTGCAATCTCCGCTACTAGTAGCATTGAACTTAAGATAGTTGACGAGCCTTTCGTAATTTGCACTTTTTTAGACGTTTTCATGGCTTCCGAGCAGTACCATGGCCTTAACTGGCAAAGACGAAACTATCCCGTATTAGACCTTGAGGCAGCCACTGAGAAGCTTCGCGAGCATGAATCCTCTTTTTACCCACAAGGTCTCGGCGCAACTCCCGTCTTACGATTCGACACCTCGAGGGTGGAAGCCCACACGCCATGCGAGGACACTTCGACAGTGGAGACCGTCGATTTTGGAAACGGCAAAGTCTGGCAGTTTTGGGGTGTCTTTGATGGCCACGCGTGAGCATTCATCTCAAAAAGATTTATTAGTATGCGTCTCATCCTAACTTGGCCAGTGGTTCCCAGTGTTCGACAGTTCTGGCGCAGTCTCTTGTGTCATACGTCGCAGAGGAGCTGAGACCCGTTTTGTCTGCCGTGAGCGACGATGCGGACCTGATTGACCAGGCTATCAAGAGAGGCTTCCTTAAGCTGGACGAAGACATCCTCCAAACTGCTCTCAAAGCCGTCCAAGATGATACGCTGTCCCGGCTGGAGATACTGGCGGATGTGGCCCCAGCATCGTCCGGCGCGATGGCGGTGATAGCAGTATATGATCCTGACAATTCCATTTTGCGCATTGCATCAGTGGGCGACTCAGCTGCCGTTCTTGGCCAAGCGAAGCCAGGCGGGCATGACTGGGCTGCCGTTGCTCTTTCGGAACCTCAAACCCCCGACCGTCCCGACGAGCGAGAGAAGCTCATCGCAGCTCATCCCGACGAGCCAGGCATGATCGTCGACGGGCGTGTGGCAGGCCTACCAGTAACGCGGGCTTTTGGTGGTCTGTGGTGCAAGCTGCCCCTGGACGCTTGCAAGAAAGCTCATGAGCTTGCCTATGCGGGAGCCGTAAAGCCCAACAACAAGACCCCTCCTTATACGCACGCCGAGCCGGAGATAACCACGACGCAGATCAAGAATGGCGACTTTGTTATTCTAGCCACTGACGGAATATGGGATACCATGTCGGCCGAGAATGCTGTGAAGTGCATGGCTCTCTGGATTGAGGAGACAAACCGGCAGGCAGCTGTCGGCAAGCTTCTCGGGGAGCTTACCAACGTCTGTGCAGCCTCCGATCCTGTGCCCGGTTGTGAAGACCTGACATGCCAGATCGGGTGTGCCTGGAAGTGGAAGGCGCGCCCAGAGGACTTCGTCATTGAGGATGCAAATGGTGCGACACATCTGATCCGCAACGCCATAGGTGGCAATAGACGGGAGCAATTTCTCACGGTGCTAAGCGTGCTCTATCCGTACATCGATAGGGCGAGGGATGATATGACAGCTCAGGTCATCTTCTTTGGAGATGTCATGAAGGCGTGTTGAAACCGATGAAGGGAGTTTGAGAGTTCGGGATTTCTATGGACGTGTCTCCTCAGTCGGTTATATATCGTATATTCCATTTGCTCTTTATTCTTGTTCTTCGCCTTACTTGTAATGAGTTCCCAGGGTCTACCCGGGACGTTAGTTACATATTGCCCGCTCCCATGCTCCAAACTGCAAGTTATATCATTAGGATTTTACAGGTGATCGCCCCTATTAGTCGTCCAAAACTATAACGGTTAATTAACACCATATTAAACGAAGCAAATCGAGCTGAAAATATCAAAATACTCTAAAAAGAGGTAGAAATAGATAAATATACGTTGTTTTAACACTAATGAGCCCCCAGGGGCCTCGTACTGTGATATATAAGCTCTCTCAAAAGCGGTCTTGAGACCCCTGGTCGTACAGTACGTATCCAGAGTATCAAGCAGAGCGCCACGCTCCTAGTCTCGTCGGTCACTCGCTAAGATTCTAGTACGTGAGGCAATTCCCGGTCCTGGCGTCGCTGTCTTTTGCTTGGCTAGATGACCAGATGTCAATAAAACGCGTTACAGAGTAAAACAGTGTGCGCGACGGATAACTGCTCTTAATATAACAGCTTTTTAGTGAGAATAGACTATATGCGATTGCCGTTCTTATGTACGGCGGACCGGATTCCGAGGTTGGTCGCACCTTTCCACGTATGCCAGGATTAGAAGATCCCCCTGCACAAGGGGGTCGAATTTCCACCGCAGATCTACTCCGTACCACGGCACGAAAGCACCAATGTTTGCGCTGGCATGGGACAGGGGTAGCACAGCCTTGTGGAAAATGTTCCCGTTGGGAGATTACAGTGTACTTTTTGGCTGGCTTGGCTGACCAACGAGCGAATTCTAGACCTGCTAGTTACTCGTCCGGGATGTTTAAATTTGAACACCTAGCCCGTTGTGCCGACCCCCTGCTTGGAAGTACCCTTTCTAGCGATAAGCTACCGTAGTACGGAATACCTGAGCGTTAAAGCGGCCCCGACTGGGGCTGAGCAGTGGTGGCCCCTGTTCCCCACCCCGCCGCGAGACTCTCCGACCCCGCCGTGAGACTCTCGACGATGCTCACCGCCGACAGGCGGATTGAAAGAACTGGACTAAATAGTTCCACCTGAGCATCGGCGTACTAGTCAGTCGGAATTCTTGTAGGATCATGCTGACATCACTGGAATCTAGATCATAAGCCAGTCATGAAGGCTAAAGCAGTTATTATACCTAGATAGCTTCTAGAGTCTCTCTATGGCCGTATCTAGTTTTCATCAAAACGCCTGCTCCTCGTCCGTGAGGCCCAAACACCGGCAGTGATACAGGGTATTTTACAATGTCTCCCTTCACCCAAAGCGTCAATATGCATGCAATAGAGCCCTTGCCACCAAAACCTTGCTTTCCCTTCTCTTGTGCGCCCCTATACTGTCAGCTGCTTCAGAGCATCTTCTTTGTTTTGAAGAAGACCGTCGGGCCCAAAGCAAGCCGCGACTCGCAGATATGCTGAATCCGTTTTCATCTTGTGCGGGTTGATCGCACCGGGGCCGACGCCGTGTGTCCAAGCGTCGAGGTCGTCCCATGGTTTTGCCCAGGCTGTCTTGATGCCGTTGATCTCCAGGCTCTCCGCGTCGTCGTCGTAGTCGAAGGCGACACGGCTCTCCAGGGTGACGAGATCCCACATTTCGCTCGACTCGTGCAACAACCTTCCAAGCAAAACATCCTCGAACTCCTCCATTGGGTCCTCCTCAAAAAGTCGGGTGACAAGCTTCAACATCTCCCAAGTCATGGTGTAAAACTGGCCACCCGGGAATTTGAACCCTCCGTTCGGCCACTTGAGTCTGCGTGCGACCATGTAGCGATAGTTGTTCTCCTCCCGCATCTTGATGGACAGGGGTTGCAGGAACTCCTTGTACATTGCAAATGGGTCGAGGAAGCTGTCGTCGTCGATCTTGGAGACGAACTCCCATTCTTTGCCTTGCGTGGCGAGCCACTTGAAGAACTCGATCGACTTGACGTGGTTTGCGACGAACGAGTTCTCCTCCAGGTGCGGGAGGACAACTATATCGCCATGTGCCGCTATTTCTGCTGCGATGAGGGGCATCCACCCGGGATCCGGGCGCGAGATCACAAAGACGGTGCGGAAGAGACTGTCGTCGCGGTACAGCTTCTGCCACGTTGCGCGGATGATGGCTCGTCGCTGAAGAGAGTGCGCCGGCGTCATCGTCGCTATGAGCCAGGTTGGCTCAACGGCCGTGCCGTTCATGTCGAGTGGGTGCGGCGTGTTATGATAGAGGGATTGTATATTAGCCTGCTCCTTCATGACGATCCTCATAGAGTAGGCTGAGTAGATTAGGAGCGTCGAGATGAGAAAGACTGCGAACATGGTCCATGTTGACCGAGATCGCAGGTTGGGCAGCCTGGACGCCAAGGACGGTGGGAGGTTCATCGCCACCATGGTCGGTCGCTGGTGTGTGATACGCTTGGAAAGAAAGACAAGAACAATAAATAATAAACTGCCGGCTCGGTTGAGCAGCCCAGTTGCTCTTTCAGGCTATTATGATTAGCAGCATTTGCGGGGTGCGGTGGGAGGCGATCGAGGTTCTCGGCTATTGCGGAATCGTGTATCCAGGTGCTATAGGAATATGGGCGTGCAGAAAGAAGTCGGGTTATTAGTAGGGCATGGGGAGAGCCTCTGCTTTTGGGTCCTGTGGCGTACTAGCTGATGCTCTGCGGCACATCCTCCTCGCCGGGACCCGATGCGCATGCATAAAGGCGAACTGGGGAGACCTTCGTGTGCCGCAGGGCTCAGTCCCTTTTGTGTCTTAGTCTGGGTTGTATATATAATCCAAACATCGTCTCGGCGGACCCTGCAAATCGGTCTTGAATAGAAACCCGAGGCTAACTGATCCTCGACTGCTCCGTTTGAATGAACCCGCCCACCCAAGACCCCTCTGGGGGGTTTGGATGGGTCACGGAGCAGGCTAGACCCTGAAACGCCCGGCAAGCCGGGAGATGGGGATGAGATTGGGCATGGGAACACACTGGCCCCTGAAGCACTTCACTCGCTGAACACTGCCAAGCGGCTGGCCCCTGAGGCTTTTATTGGACCCGACTCTGGTCCACGATTGGCGTCAGGTAAGACGGAGCGGTCCTTGTCACGGAACTCGGGCGATTCGCGCAGTCCCCAGGCGGAATGGCTGAGGGCTTGGCATGCGCTGAATGGGGCTAGTTGGCTGTCAAAATGGCCCTGTTACGAGCGTCCTTTGTGACAGGGCCAGGTGGCAGAGTTTTTGGATCCAAGCCAAGCCAGTCAGATCAGACTGCCCACTGACTCGATACGATAAATTTACCTGTGCACCAACGGTGGCTTGCCGCATCCTCCGAGAATCTCTAGCCATTTTCGGCAACGCTAGACAGGGTGTCACCCAGGCCTAGGCTGATTGCGTTATCGAAGGTAGGTTATCAAGAATAAGGTATTCTGGAAACAGATTTGCACACGGCTCGACGTGGTGGGATTCTGCTGTGCAAGGGAATAGGGAGTGGGGGTTGCGGGAAGAGCTGAACACGATCAGTATCAAAAAGTGCACTTTGCTGGGCGCACAAAGGCTGGCATTCAAGCAAGGTAAGCGAATTCGTGCCACCACATTGACGTGGCGGCCCCGACTGCGAGCCAAGAGATTGCCCTTGTCGCTTATTGGGGGAGCACCGAGGTGGATCGTCACTCAAGTGATAATACTGAGGCACTTCTATTTGCCGCCACTCTTTCCCACTGCAGTCACGGCGCCTCACGAGCGACACGCTGCCTGATAGGAGGCATCCTCCAGGCATACTCGGTCTGATCAGACGGAACACCTGCGCGCACGGCGCAGGACGCGCGTCGGATGGCGCAGACCGGCCTCCTGCCTTCCGCTCATCAAGAGCGCTCCTGTGTCGCTCTAGCACTAAGTCGCTTTTTAAAAGACAAGAAATGCCGAATCGCTAGAGGTCACGGCGCCGACTTTTGTCCGAAATACTGCTGCCTGCGGACTGCGACGCCGTCGCGTACGATGGAACTCTGCTGCGCGAACAGCAGCAGACAGAAGTCCTGTCCTAGCGCTGGCAGCGCCGGAAGTGGCCAGTTCAGGAATCCGTGGTGGGAGAATGCTTCGTAGGTACTGTATACCTTTTCAATGCCTCCATGTTGCGACTCTTCTGCCCCAGAAGCAACCGTAGTTGACTTTGGGCGGATCTCGGGCTGCATCTCGGGTTGCCGGAATGAGGTGCCAGCCAGCCACTTGGTAATCATCAAGGGAGCCCAAAACGGGAAGGTATAAATTTTAACCTCACTTTCAATCGCCCAAACGTTCCAGCTCACTGTAGGGGGGCTACGTCCGGGAAACGGGCCGACGCGATGGCGCTGGATCACGCAGGCTATGAGCGTGGTGGCCGGCAGCCACGTGCAGCAGCTTCCGGTGTTCAATCAAGGCTTGGCCTTTTAGTACATCGATACTACGAGGTAGAGGGTTCCTACGAGGCCCAGGGCTCCCTGCAGAAATCTCCAAATCCCCATCGCTATCTCCTCGGTCACTCAATGCCGCCCGAGATCTCTCAGCCAATAGGAGGCGCGCCCGGTGTCATCAGGTACATTGAGCCGCACCTGGACAGTATTAATTGCTAATGTACTGTGGACCATTGAGGAGCCCGTGCGATATTTAGTACAACCCGCCTATCTACGGAGGACACCCTTGCATGATTCCACCGCGCTGGACGGGACCACAGGGGGCGCAACAATTTAAGGGTCCTCATTCCGTGACCCAAGAGGGCCAAGGTTACACTGTGAATTAACCACCCCGGTCGTTATGGATTGGAAACGATTGTCAATCCCGATCCACGGAAGCGCGTTGAAGAGTTAATTATCGCCGTCCGGCCTTTTTTAGTGTAGAGATGGTTCCCGTCTGGCTACCTACCCACTTCCTGCGGCGCACCGGTTTGTGGCTCTGTTTCAGCGAAAGCACTCCGTAGGCGAAGGCTTATTCCCATCTGTAACGGGATGCTCGCACCTAGTGGAAGACTGTAGATATAGATATACATGATGTATCTACATACAGTTTAGTTGGAGGAGGGCATGAAATATTATCTGCCTCGCCAACTAATAGAGTGAAACCGCTCCTATGGGCGAGCTAGCCAATGAGGCCCACTTTGACATAGCGGCCAAGAGTCTAAGTCGTCGGTTAACTCAAAGTACGCCGCCAAAAGCTTTTCGTACAGTACATATAATCTTCGGTTAGTAGTTCGCGATCCTACGGTAGTATCATGCCCCATCACTGGCTTCACAGGCCTTATCGACTTGGCGCTATGCACTTAAATCGCCGCTGTTCGCAATCTACCGAGACACTCACATAGCGCTTTGCGGTTCTGTGGGAATATGAGATCAAAATGTTGAACCGGTTTATAGTAGTAGGCGCCTCACATAACATCGGCGAGATGGCTCCCATATCCGACCGTAACTCGCACAATGTCCATATCTCTAGAATGTCTGCCTTTTCTCTGCCGAACCGACCGTCCTGAGATATTGATTTTGGCTTCTCGGATAGACATGGCCCTATCTTCGGAGACGTGGCATCGTCTCTAAATTACAATATGACGTACTTGCATCCGTCACATAATGCTCCAGTGTCTTACAAAGGTAGCTAGTTCGTGCCGGACGAGGCCAGGTGAGAACATAGCGAAGCTTGAAGAGAGCCTCCCACTTCACAACGCCATTCTCGACAGTATGTTTAAATGCTGCAAAAGGCAAACTACTGTATCTGTAGGTACTTCTGGCCCGATACGATTATCTCAGCGGTCATCTACGGTAGCCGTCAAATTGTGCGGAGTCCCTACTTAGGCGAAGGTGAATGTCTCGGTTGTCTTGTTGTATAGAAATACACATTGCTCTCTAATTGTAGCATTATCTCAGTCAGCTATTTAATATTGTTCCTCCTGGGCGACTTTCTCATGACACAGACCTTAGCAAATGTTCGTGTTATACCGGATGTAAAGGGTATTGTTGGCAAGGCTGCAGATTTCCACATAAATCACGAACCACCTTCCAGTTTGTTAAAGAACGTAGTATGATGAAAGGTACACAGAATACCATTTAGCTCGCTAAGCCAGTCATGATTCGTTCCAGCCTGTGGAGGGTGGGTCCCATTTGACCCAATCATCTTCAATCGCACATCTGTGCTTTTGGTTGTCGAGCTATGATGACGATAAGATCGCGCAAGGTAGCCAGCGAAATTTTGATAAACCAAAGACGCCACGCTCGAGAGAATGAGGCAGCGCAGCTAGATTCTTCCAATTCTCAGGTCAGTTCCTCTCACTACAATCTGTGCGCCGAGAGCTTGCACCCGGGAGAGCGTTCTCAGGTAAGGTAGCTAAGGCGAAAAACGTCGGCTCTCTCCTAGGCCCTGCATCCTCCATATGGGTGGCTATCGTTTGCATCGGCCTCTTGTCTTTCGGCCGTACTGAAGATGTCCCCGGCCGACAAGATAATGATCGATGGAAGGGTTGAAATGTCGCCCAAGTCGTCCCTCAGCTCGTCCTCTTCTATCGCCAACGCCTCTCCTCGGCTTCCTCCGCCTCCGCTGCCTGGATGGCTCACTGTTAGCATTGAGAACCTCCTTAGACAGTATCCGAACGATTCGTTCGAAGGTATAATGAGGTTCTCCGCGGTAGATAAGGACACTGAGATACCCGTGCCGATCGTCCCGGGCGAGGAAATTCCTGGCAACCTGAAGTTCATGTTCCTTCCTCGTATCCGCTGCCACGACTGCCCAGGCAGACTCTACACACCCGGCCCCGAGCTGACTGCTGGTAATTTTGAGGTGCATCTGAAGTACCGCCAGCACCGGATGAACGTTGAAGCCCGAGTTGGTAAGCCGACAGGACCGGTCTGGGTTGGATCGATAGCCCGCAATGAAGTCATCTGCACCCTCCGCGGTCAAGATGGCTTCATCTGCCGCAAGCAATGCATCGGCGTGAGTAGTGCCCTTTACCTCTCCGCTCCTTCGACGCTGGCCATGCCGAACAACAACTGAAGTGATGAGGAACTCCTCCCCTCCCTACTCCACGCGGCGTCGCAACGCCCGACAATATGTTCGAGACCTCTTCTAACAATCACATCCAACAACAGGATAGACGTTACCGTTCGATGGTAGAGCATATTCGCCGAAAACACCCCGAACATTACATCTCCAAGCTCCCGTCGACCGAGGAGAGCTTCCTGCTCATGATCCGTATGCCACCTGCCGTTGGTAAATATGAGTTGGAGGATTCCGGCAACTCGGCGACTGCGCGCAATGTCGAGGATTATGCTATCGCCAGCCCAACCGCAGCTTATGATGGCCTTTCGAAACCTCAAAACCACAAGATTGAACCTTGCGGGGACTCCGAGACCGTTCGGCTTCCGAAGTCTAACTTCTTTGCCTCCCCGCTACCCCTATCTCCAGGCAGCGCGGGTGATATCTTAACTAGCAGTTACCCTTTCCCTCGGCTGCGGTTGAGCGATAATGTAGAGGTCCCGGCGTTGATAATAGACACGGCGCATACCGGGATGGAGGGGCCTATCTCGTCTCCGTACTACTCGTATGGCCAGGGACTGGTCCCGGATACCCCTGATGAGGTCCCAGATATCGACTTTCAGCAAATGAAAGCTGATTCGAAGGAAGATGAGGCTTTTACAGATTCTGGATATGCTTCAATCCTAAAATCAGGGCGCGATCAGAATGAGCGGACTTTTGACAGAAACTCCGAAGAAGCGGGCGCTGTACCGCAGACGCCCGCTATGGGTGAAGACATGGATGCCACCAAAACTGTCTATTCCGACGCAACAAACATGATGTCGAACTTTGCTCAGCAGTCCATTGATTTCGTTTGCACCGATATTCACAATCACCTTCAGTCCGAAACCAATGCACTTGACTCTAAAACCCATGCTGCTAGCTTTTCGGATTATATCAGAGCCTTCGCAATCAAGCTAGGCGCGGATAGTTCGAATGCCTTGAACCAGAGAATCATGCATTTCATCCACAAGCATTATCAGTGAGTCTCAGTATGATTTGGAATCAATGCTGCGCAGTCGAACTTCCAAACTAACGGTAGCCGACGTCCAGAGATATTGATACACGACTGAAGGCTATGTTGGATGACCGGGATGCCCTCATCCAACCAAGCCGGAAGAGCTTCGATGATAGTATGACTCTTCTTGACAAGATGAATCTATGGGGAGCAAAAGAAAAAGAAGACAACCTTGAAGTCGAAAGCCCAGCATCCGAACTCTTCCAAGGGATCGACGACGAGGACTGCGATGAACCAATTCCAGAGATGGAGCTGTCAACATATACAGGGGCAATTTTCAACAGCCGCGCATACCGATGGCTACTTGCTAGCCTTAAGAATGAAGCATCTTTCCACTGGGACGACACAAAGCCCCGCGTAATGACCAATAAGATCCGCCAAGCTATCCTAGACAAACTCCCGACGGGCAGGATTAGCAGAATAAGACCTGCAGCAGTCCACAGAGTAAAATTTAGGCTGCTATGGCAGGTGCCTTCCGCAGATACCGAAATAACCAAGTTGTTTTCTCTTTCCAATATGGCAGCATTTACCTGCTCGACCCACTCCATGATCCAGGCTACTACAGTTCTGGAGTACTTCCGACAAACGTGGCCAGACAGTGGTTATGATTTACTCGAGGCACTTCAAACCCTTTGTAGCAAAAGAGGCGATTGCCTTTCCAGTAAGCCCCATGACTCAGCTGCTGCATTCAGAGTGCTTACACTCTATAGTTACCACACTGGAGGGCAATGAGATGGGATTCGTCTTAGATGGAGCACATCTCGATGTGACTGTTTCTGGTCTCGCCTTCTTTATTGCTCAATGTGCCGAACAGTTGGCATGGATACGAGCCGTTCTTGGACCGGGCTCCTCAACGCCTCAGGTGCACTGCTGGCCTATAATTAGCGAGATTGGGGACAGACATTTCTTCATAAGCAGAATCTCCAACATTAGAGAAGACGCATCTGTCCCACCAGTTTTCTCTCCAAATATATGGCATGCTTTGGTTAACATCTCGTCGTTGACCAGGCCGACGTCACCGGTGGGTATTGTTGAAGGATACCCAACGGCTCGCCGGCCTATTAGTTTCCAGGGAATCGAGCTCTCCCCGGAGCTGTTGTCAGCATTGGAATTTGGGAACAACATCACCTATTCTAATGAGCGGGTTTGCCTCCGTGGAACTTCTATGAGCCTGGAATTAGTTAAAAGAAAGGACGAAGTATTTCTATGGCACATCCTCAATTCTCCCTCCAGCATTTGCCACTGTCAGCTTCGCCAACCTTTTGGAGATATCGAGGTGAACATGCTGATCAATGGTATTGGCCGTGGTACTCACGTAGCCACGCGCCACATTATCAGTGACTGCGAAAGCAGCACTGTTTTTACCTCTGCTGTCGAGCAGGGTTGTGAGGGCAGCTATAAAAACACTGAATGTGGACAAGATCTGGCTGCAGCGACACCAAAAATAACGTCAACCGAGAGCTTGGCGGGAGCTTCTCCCGAGCCCATCCAAACCCAGGCGTCTACATTGTATTCCTTCGACTCTGACCTGTTTTCAATATCCAGTTCGATGGATGTCGAATCCTTTGAACAGCTACAGTTTGACCATGTTCATTTGTCGATAATTCGGACTGTAGTTGGTAAGCTGCTGGACGGCTACCAGGGTATCCGGAACAGAGTCTCGCAACCCTCTGATGTGGATTCCACGAAAGACAGCAATGGAACCACCGGAACGCCGCCACACAGTCTACACACATCAATCTCGGACGAAACACAGGATTGGAGAAAAAGAAAGACAGCAGACGATGAACTCGACGAGGACGGGTTTCGCAAGCCACCCATCAAGAGCCGAAAGTTGAAGCATAAGCCGGAAAGAAAGTTTCTCGCATGCCCATTTTGGAAGCGAAATCCGACAAAGCATCGCAGGTGTTTCTCGCTGGCGCTCCATGGAATTTCGCGTGTGAAGCAGCACCTTACCAGGACTCATACCTTATTGTTTTTCTGTTTACGCTGTCGAGGCATCTTTCCCGACCGAAACGCTAGAGAAGTGCATGTTATGCAAGACAAGAGTTGCGTCCCAGATCCTTCGGCTACCTTAGATGGCATACTGCCAGAGCAACAACTAGAGCTTCACCGGAAGTCCGATCATAAACTCTCCGAGGCCCAACAATGGTTTAAGATTTGGGACATTGTGTTTCCTGGCCGCGGTCAACCCTGTTCGCCGTACATCGATAGCCAACTCTCCGAAGATTGTTCTCTCCTTCGAGACTACTGTCTCGATAATGGGCCCGATTTCTTTTCCGAGACGCTCGAATCCACGGGAATGGTTCTCATGGATGAAGAAGAAAGAAGTCGAACTCTTCGACATATCATGTCGGAGACATTTGTAGCCTTCATTGACAGCTGGATTCAGTCGCGTTCGACCTCGTTGGAGCCGCGATCATCAAATAGCAACTGGGGGTGGACTTTCGGGAGCTTATCCTCGGCAACGGATGCAACTCTCAATTCATCTGAAGGGACGTATGAAACAAGAACGAGTTCCATGTTCAACAACGAATCATCAAGCCAACTCTTTGCTGTTGGAGAACCATTGTCGACGCAACGACACATCCCCGCTGACCAACGACCTGCTGCATTTCTCGAGATATCGGTCGAAGGAATAACCCGACACCATGACAACGAGACCGCGAGGGATATTGTGGATCAAGTTCCTAGTAATGGAATGATGCAGGCGCCGCGAAGCCAAGATCCTATGGAATCCGTTCCGCTTGGTAGTCTTGACACCCATGCTGGTTTGGGCCTTAGCTGGATGGAAGACATGGACATGCAATTCCCGTATCTTGGTTTTGATCCTAGTTTTGATGGGAATGCTCTTTAGGAAATATACGCTCTGAGAGCTTGCACCTACTATTCACCTTTCGGTATAGATATCATCGAAATTGCCCTCTTCACTATGCCCCTAGGCGCCTGGTGGTCAGACCAGTACTTAGCGCGTGCTATGATACGCGACTTCAGCTTAGAGGTCTATGGTGAAGGAGATAACGGGTTATATATATCAAGTGAAGACTAAGTCTAATTGAAACTGGGTAATCCCAATGTCTGATCTACAGAGCCTAGAGCTATCCATTTGTATACATTGTCATGAAATGACCGCTGTCCGTGAGTCACGTCAAGTGACTGTTGACACTACCGAGGTTAGATGGTGGGGCATACTGGAGTGAATTGGATCGGTCTGTACGAGAATTGCGTGACATTGACCAAGTCGGGGTCGCCGTTGATGCCAATCCACTTCGGCGGGTGAGACGGCATTTCGCGTGGTTTCCAAGACTCTAGCGTGGCTTGGTTCCAAGGACACTAGCTAAGCTGTGCCGAGAGAAGAGCAAAACACCTTACTCATGACCAATGGTTACCCACCGCGATTGTGGCTGACGGTGGTTCTATATTGCTCCACCGTTGTAACTGGACAACGGTCCACGTAAGTAGGCGGGCACCCAAGGTACACGCTGACTCGCGCAGAGGTCTTATAAGAGCAAACCACAAAACGATATTATTTGTTGACGGAATGCATAGTGACTGGACAACCCAACAGTATCAGTCACTAAATAGAGACTTAGACTATTCTTCGACAGCTGGCAACATATTCGTAATCTCCCCGGAACCACGCATTAGAGCTGACGCCCAAATATGTCTTACGGATACCCCGGCCGTGGTTACGGTCCTCCATCATATCCCCCAGGGCCACCGGGGCCACCGGGGCCACCACCACACCACTTTGGAGGATACCAGCACCCACCTTATCCGCCACAAGGGTACCATCATGGCGCCGCCCCGGGAGGTCAAAGAGGATTCGGAGCTGGGCACAGACAGATCCCACCACCGCCGCCAGGGCAGCACTTCGCTCCGCACGGTCTACCGCCTGGTCCCCGTCCGCAAAATCTTGACATCTATGGACACCCGACTCGCAGTTATTCCGGCTTGGAAAACCACCAATATATGTCCCGCGATGTCTCGCAGCCGCCACCCCCACCGCAAGGGGCTCAGTCCTTTGGCCAAAACGCACCAGGGGGCTACAAGTTTCAATATTCGAACTGTACGGGCCGGCGAAAGGCTTTATTAATCGGTATCAACTATTTTGGGCAACAGGGAGAACTGCGAGGGTGTATCAACGACGTCAAGAACGTGTCAACCTTTCTTATCGAGCGCTACAACTACAAGCGCGAAGATATAGTTTACCTGACCGACGATCAGGAAGACCCCATTCTACATCCAACACGAGACAACATTATCCGCGCGATGAAGTGGCTCGTGGCAGGGGCCCAGCCGAACGACTCTCTATTCTTGCACTACTCGGGACACGGGGGTCAGACGGAAGATTTAGATGGCGACGAGGACGACGGCTACGACGAAGTGATCTATCCTGTAGACTACAAACAGACCAGCCATATCGTCGACGATGAGATACATGACTTGGTCGTTAAACCCCTGCAGGCTGGAGTACGATTGACCGCCATCTTTGATTCATGCCACTCGGGTACCGTCATGGACCTACCGTACATTTATTCGACAAAGGGCGTCCTCAAGGAGCCGAACTTGGCCAAAGAAGCAGGGGAAGGCCTACTCACTGCCATCTCATCCTACTCAAGCGGCGACCTAGAGGGCGTAGCAAGGAGCATTATGAGTTTTGCGAAGACAGCAATGTTTAGCGAGGAGGCACACAAAAAGACCATAGCGACCAAGACATCGCCTGCCGATGTTATCATGTGGTCGGGTAGCAAAGACGACCAGACGTCGTGAGTTCAGCTGCTCCTTTCCTTCGTATAACGTCAGCTACGACCCTTGCGACTAACATGAGCGGATAGCGCTGATGCTACGATCGCTGCACAAGCTACAGGCGCCATGTCTTGGGCTTTTATCGCAGCTTTGAAGCAAAATCCTCAACAGAGCTACGTCCAGCTACTAAACAGTATCCGCGACGTCTTGGCGACAAAGTACACGCAAAAGCCGCAGTTATCCTGCAGCCACCCTTTAGGTTAGATCAGCCTATCAATCATGCGAGATGTTGCTAATTTCACGTCTAGATACCAACTTGCTGTTCGTTATGTAACAGGACATTTATGCCATTCCCAGGCATACGGTAATTTAGCAGCTCTACGCATTGACCATGCTACTGGTTGACACTACTACGTACTCCAGTAGTAGCCGACTAGATTTGTCTTTATATTAGCATAGGTGAAATAATTTGGTTGTAGTTAAATGACGGTAATGGGATTAAGCTGAGAAGCATGGCCAAGCTGGATTCTGCCGTAGGTGTATCTCGAATAGACGCTAGCCCTGTAATTCAGTGATAGCTGAGCATTCTGTAATCAGCACCGACACAACTATCTAGAAATAATTAGGCAATGGGCCCATTGCCATTGGCAACAGCGTCGAAAGTATACCTGGATCGTGATAACGTCGGAAGCCTGCTTCCCGACACATTCCCCGCTTTCATGAACTCTATCTTGGGCATGGCGCCTGGGGCCTCGGAAGCCATCTTAATATCGGCGCTAATTCAGAAAACGGCATACTCGGACCTCGACACAGACATTAGCTCATATAGCTACCTAAGGTATTTCACACGAGTTAGCTTGCTCGACTTCCTTTTTAAAGAGTAAGTTGACGTTTGTGAGAAGCCATCTTTCGTCTCTGCAGGACATCTCAACAAGTGTTTCACCGTTCCAGAAGCAGTAGGTTGGAGCAGCGCTAATCATACTTGCGATAACGCCGGAAGCCTGCTTCCCGACCTATTCGTCAGCATCGGTCGGCAGCTTTCCCCGCCTAAAGCTTGCGAATCGAGTTAGTAGCTTGCCCCATTTTTGATAAAACGCCCTGCGCACACCACTTTGATCCTTTCTCTCCTCACCATCCACCTCTCATCCTATAATCAATTCAGTCGTACGTACGGAATGGAGAAACAGCAATTTCATTCAGCACTGCCCTTGGCAGCAGAGCCCCTGCAGCTCCAGAGGCCGCCCAGATCTCGCTGGGTTGCCTGCATGTTCCTCCCGCTGGCAGTAGTCGCTTATCTCTTTGTTCCGCACTTTGCCTCACGAAGCACCCAGCTGGCGCCGTGGCTCTCTCATCACGGCACACCGAGCGAAAAGGCGCTATGCGTCCAGCCGGACCCCCTCTTCCCCAGCCAGGACGATGCTCTGGACAAAGCATATGATTTCATCTCCAGCGAGACCTTCAGGAGTGCCTCTATCAAGCGGCTCTCTGGCGCTGTGCAGATCAAATCAGAGTCATTCGACGATCTCGGCCCTGTGGGTGAAGATCCTCGATGGGAAGTCTTCTTCAATTTCTATACTTATCTGCAGGCCACTTTCCCCCTCATACACGAAAAGTTGAAGGTGGAGAAAGTGAACACGCATGGGCTGTTCTACACTTGGGAGGGTAGCGACTCTTCTCTGAAGCCCACTCTCCTCATGGCTCATCAAGACACGGTCCCTGTCCCACCCGAGACTGTTGATGCTTGGACCCATCCCCCATGGAGCGGCCATTATGACGGCAAGAAGATCTGGGGCCGTGGTGCCAGCGACTGCAAGAACCAGCTGATCGGCGTGATGGAGACTATCGAGCTGCTTCTTGAAACGAAATTCCAGCCCAAGCGCACAATTCTCCTCTCTTTTGGTTTCGACGAAGAATGCTCGGGCTTCCAAGGCGCACTCCCGCTTGCGGATTTTATTCACAAGCGCTACGGTGATGATAGCTTGGCCATCATCGTGGACGAGGGCTCTGGCTTTCAAGAGTCTTGGGGTACTCTGTTTGCTAAGCCGGGCACGGGCGAGAAGGGCTATCTTGACGTTCATGTCGTTGTCCGCATGCCTGGAGGTCATTCCTCTGTTCCCGTGGATCACACCGGTATCGGCGTGCTCAGTGAACTGATTACCAAGATTGAATCGTCTCAGTACCCCACCTTTTTGGAGGAAGAGAATCCGTACTACTCTCAGCTACAATGCGGTGCTGCGTACGCGCCAGACTTCCCTTCGAAGCTGAAGAAGCTCCTCGCCCATCGGTGGACCTCGTCCCGCCATACCTGCAAGTCCAAGCAGGACCCGCTAGCTCTCGAGGCAGCCAAGCAAGGGCCGGAAATCAAGTATCTGATGCAGACCTCGCAGGCCGTCGACGTTATTTCCGGCGGTATCAAGGTCAACGCCCTGCCCGAACGCGTCCAGACGACTGTGAACCACCGCATTAACGTGGGCGATACATCTAAAGTTGTCTACGACCGACTAACGGCCCTAGCAGGCGAAGTAGCCAAGAAGTACAACCTTACGCTGCACGCATTTGACGGCATAGAGGAAGCCTCCTCGATCATGCTTGTCGATTCTAGGAAGCTTGAAGTGGCCCCTGTCACTCCCACTGATGGCTCGGTCTTGAGTCCCTTTTCAGTTCTTGCCGGGACCGTGCGGGCTCTGTATGGGACCGAGGTTATCGTTGCGTAAGTAAACTGGCTCACTGCACCCGGTCTCCACCCGAATCGTTAGACATTACTGACACGCCAGGATATAGACCCGGTATTAGCACGGGCAACACTGATACCAAGTATTACTGGGATCTGACGAAGCATATCTTTCGCTTTGGCCCTGGACATGACCCTGAAGACTCAGGAGCGCTTAGTGGAGTGCATACCGTGGATGAGAATGTTAACGTTGCGAACCATCTCAACGTTGTCAGGTGGTTCACAATGTTCCTTCGGAACATGGATGAAGTCGATCTCGATTAGCCTGGCTTAACCGACTCCCAAGAATAAAGCAGAAGCAAACTCTTCCTCTAGAAGGAAATTGTTTTCATAATACCGGTTGTGGTCCGACTGGACACCCATTGGATGTTTGGAGGAGGTACCCGCGAGAATATTGGGGATTGACTAGAAGGCTGCTTGTTATTGGAAACGTTTCGACGCTTGCTTTAGCGTTCTTTGTCCTGATGCTCCACAAGCTTCAAGATTCGACTAGATACTCGCGGACGACACCGGCAGACTGTCGTGTACCTTAAATACATCTCAATATTAAGTGAGCAGCTACATATGTAAATGGACTGCATGCTGTTTTCCTCTCACATCACATCTCGTACATGCTCGAAAATAAATTCGCCTCGGTAGCTATCTCAGATTGATGGCGGCAGTAACATGGCGGAGATCGATAAATGGAGTTTACAGATAGACAGTATTCATGAAGTAAGCCCCAGTGAAAGCTCATAAACATAAGCCTGGCAAGTGACTCCATCGTGGTCGTTCTTAAGCACCGGAAAAGAAGCCATGCACATCGCTCAACCATTGATCTGGGCACTTGATTGCCGGGAAGTGACCACAGGAATCATAACGCTTGAAATAAGTCACGTTGGCCCTCCGTTCGATCCACTCGCGGGGCTTATTTGTTGTCAGCAAATCACAAGAGAACCGTGGTCGAAAGCGACACTTACCGCCAGCGGATACTTGGCTATACCCGGGAAGGGCCCGTTGATGTTGCCCCACTGTGTGACACCCATAGGCACGGCCGTCTTGGGATAAGAAAATACCTCAGGCTGTAAAACTCAATGTTAGTCACTCTGTGCAGTGTGTGTGTGTGTGGGGGGGGGACGAAAACTTACCATAAACGTTTCAGTATACAACCTCATGCTTCCATACGGAGCCTGAATCCACAGCAACATGGTGTCTGTGATTATCTCGTCCAGGGTGTAGTTGTACCCGTCAGAAGCCGCGTGTATGAGGTCCCACAACCACCCAGCATACCCAACAGGACTGTCTGCCATGGCCAGCGACAGGGCTAATGGCTTCTGGCCCTGGACGCTGGCGTATGAAAAATGGTTGGTCTGGAAATCCTGCGCAGCGGCGATATAGTCTGTCTCCTCTTGCGTAGTTTGCCCCAGAGTATATCGCGCGAGATCGTCCTCAGTCGGGTCAATAAAGTAGAAATCGGTAAAGTGGCCAATGATTCTCTCTGTAGAATCTACCATCATCCACATACCAACTGGGAATCCTAGGTCCGTCGTAACAAGGCCGTAGTTCTCGTAGCCGAGCTGACGCATCAAGATGTCGTATGCAATTCCCATTGCACGAGGCCCTAGACCGGGCTGAGTAGGCGCCGGAGAAAACCCATAGCCAGGTAAGTCAACAGCAACGACGTGAAACCCATCATCGGCGAGGGGTCCTGCGACTTTAGACCATTCTTGAAGTGTTGAGGTCCAACCATGAATCAGCAGGATCGGGATCGCACTGCTGTTGTTGGACTTCTTATGAACAAAATGGATTGGTATATCGGCGGTATAATTGCGATTCCCCGGCACCGTAATGGCATAGTGGTCAAAATCTTGGTTGATACGATCCTGTACTGCTGTCCAGTCGAACTCTTCTACCCAGTGGTCTCTCAGGAGGCTTATGGAACTGTTCGGCGGGCCCTCGTTTAACCAATCCGCTGACATGCCACCTGACGGACGGAAGGTACGAGCTTTGTCATGAGCTAGTTCTATGAGCTGAGGATCCACAGTTATGTTGAACTGCGTGGGTGATGTCGTCTTAGGAAAGTAAAAGCTGAGACCATCATAAGACGTTCCGCATGTTGCGGTCGCAAGCTGGGAAGCTGCTAGCAGCAGGCTAGGCCGAGCACGCATTTTGGACTGTCGAGGCGAGGGCAGTGCTTATCCTGAAAGATTGTTGCACTTATGTCGCTTGTTTGTGCTTGTCTCAACCTTGATGCCATGGGCGAACCTGTATTTTATAGGTTTTCGTCGCTGGTAAGTACTCCAGGTGCCGTGGGCCGTCACCCAGGTCGACGGGTTTTGAGATACACTGCCGACGATCGAATGAAACTATCCTCGGCCGACATAAGGCGAAATTACGTATTAGCAATCTAATGCGCCATGGAATCCGGTAATCCACAATTCTATTACTTCTCGCTCAAATCTACGCTAAGGCGGCGGTCATCGGTCTGATAGGTATACGTCAGTGGCAGGCATGACATGGGATGACAAATTGTTCGACATTAATCAAGATATGAGAAGAGCTGGAATTGGGCCTCCTTGGTAAACGGAGTAGCGAGCACTTCCAAACCCAACAGCTAACCGGTACGCTAGAGCGAGGTAATTGATCCCGATATAATCCAACAACAGCTTGCCAGTCGATAGGGAGGTGCGTTGGCCCGTTATTCTCCCCATAACAAAACTAAATTGGGTAGGCTACCAGGTTTGTCTGGGACTTATGCCGGGCAACGCCCGGCATTAGAAATGCGTCCAGTAGGTGCCCTAGGTCAGCTTATAAAGCATTTTCCTTGCTCGTGGAGACATCTCGCAAAAACTTGCCAGAGTGCGCCATTTTTGGGGCTTCCGCGGAACTTATCAGCCAACTGGATCTGGCTTAGATGTATATTACTAACTATCTCGCCTTGATCCATCGTCTAATTGCACCTATTCGGTGAATTCCCTTAACCCCAGTGTCTTTGTTTGCTACACCGCAGACGAGATGGCACACGAGGAGCTCAAATTCTTTGACAAGCAGATACAATTACCTAGCCAAACTACGCAAACCTTGACGCGATAAGGGACAGAGGATTATAGCGTATTGTTGGTTGATGTTCCGTTCATATAGTGAGCCACAAGTTCGGTGCAACGGTTACGGTATTCGCTACCCTCCTACCTTTGCTATCTCAGACTATTACCTTAGTGGAACAAGTTCCTAGTAGACGGTAATAAATCGAATCCAGTCGCAAGCAGTGGTATATTAGAATTCACTCTGAACAGGATACTTCTAGGTTCATGTTTAAAATGTACATGCCGAGATGGTTAAAAGCACCCCGCATTCGAATTAGAGGGGAGAATGTGAGGGGGAGAAGTCCTTTCTGCCTGTAATTTATGAGATGGAATGGGTAACTTGGTCCTAGCAGGCAGGCCGTGGCAACTAGTGGAAGACTAACAGGTGAACAGAGGCTGACAGCGGGGTATGAGAAGGAATCCGTGTCCTTATTGGAGGTATCAGAGAACAGACCAGTGAATGAAGGATAACCCCTGCTCTGGCCCTAGTCTGCCAGCGCACTGGAAAGGGAAGAGCAGAAGAAGTGTGGACTCTTCAAACCCTTTACGGTTAGTGAAGAGAAGGCAGCCATTCTTGGCCGAGGCCGAGGCGGCTGAGGCCCGGCCCCGATTCACCGAGAGAAGCCGAAAGATGATGCACCGATGACCAGAATAAACCATATCCTAGACTCTTTAACGCTGTACTTGGTTATAGGAATCCATGGCCCATGGCGAACACTGGTTCGCATCCTGACGATCCACGCCATAGATTATTCGAATCCCCGCCCAATCACAAAAAGGGAGGGCGGGAAAGGCTGCGGAATGCCTTGGGCATATGTATAGGGCGTGAAAGTCTTGCACAATATAGGTTCTTTCTTGTATCACAGCGAGGCCAGGGCAGCCAGTCACCACGGCATCTTGCAGGTAGGCAACTGCGCCGCATTTCGGTGAATTATATCACCAGCGTGTATAGGATTTCTGTTAGCCGCACGCAAACTTTTCGTTGACTCAGCCCCGCATCCGCGTGCCTCGCCTTAGCAGTCAGACGGGCAGAATGTGCACAGCAATTAGATCATGCTGTAGGGCTCGTCAGAGTTAGTCGAAGAGCCGCAAGGCGGGCCGAATCGGTTGGTGCTCTAGTGCGTGCCCCTGGCAAATCGCGGTGCGGCGCGTCCGGTCGCATTTCAGGCCAGTTTCAGCTCGTCATCTTCGTCGGTAACTGATACGCGCAGGCGACAAGGCGGCAAGCTGAAAGAAGCAGTACGCAAACCTTCCAAGGGAGCCTGAAGCACAAAGCCGTGCCTTTGTCACGTGCGAAGTGAACGCTCACACGGACTCATACGCCGGGCGCGTTGGTGTCATTTACGCGCGTAGCCGCAAGTGCCGAGCAACATGGCCCGTGCCGCTAGCGAATCACCACCGCCTCTAGCCGTATGGTGCACCATTGGCCGCCTCGGAGCCTTGCGGACTTGCCTAACCCGCCGTGCACAACTGCGCCGATGTTCGCGCCGTACGCAACTGCCCACCTCCCATCTGCCTCTAGATGGCGATATAATCGAAGCAGCCCGCTCGTTGTTATTACCTTACCAGAAACGAGTCTTTTTTTATCTAATGCAGCTCCGATTTGGCTCGCCTTTTCCCTATTATCATCATCATCCTCATCATCATCGCCGACAATGAGGCGGCTCTTGAATACCACAACCTTGCAGACCTGCACTTTTAGTCCCCAGGTGGACCCGGTTCCCTATGCAGTTCTTTCACATTGCTACGAGCCTGGGGATATCCTCTTTGTCGATTTGAACAGCATCAGTGCAGCATCCTCTGGCAAAGGCATCGCAAAGCTGCGAGACGCGTGTCGCGTGGCGAAGTCCTGGGGCTTGGATTGGCTGTGGGTCGACACAGTGTGTACTGATCGCAGGTCGAGTGCAGAGCAGTCTGAGGCTGTTCTTGCCAGCTTTCGCTGGCTTCGGGACTGCCAAGTCTGCATCGTCTATCTCGGTGACGTGAGCCAAGCCAAAGAAGACGTCCACGGCCAGCTTCGACTGTCTCGATGGATGCAGCGGTGCTGGACGCTCCAAGAACTGATAGCACCTCAGAATGTCCAATTTTACGACCAACAGTGGACGTTGATAGGCACAAAAAAGTCACTTCTACCTCTGCTATCGGAGATTACTTCTATAGACATAGCTATTCTCGAGGACGCCGGGAGTCTACCCGACTTCTCAGTCGGACAGAAGATGTCGTGGGCAGCATGTCGGAAAGCTTCAACTATCGAGGACCAGGCATATTCGCTCTTAGGAATTTTTGATGTCTCAATGCCCGTTCTCTACGGAGAAGGGCCCAAGGCTTTTATCCGGCTAGAGGAGGAAATAATGAAGGACACAGACGACCTAACCCTGCTGGCCTGGCAAGCAAACACAAGCCAACAGTATCGAGGTTTACTCGCAACTTCTCCGTCCGAATTTGCCCATTTCACGGCTCTCCAAGCTACGAGACCCCTGAGAATCCGAGGTAATCTGTATATCAGCGCCGGCGGGATTACGATTGACGCCGTATTCGAAAGCCAAACGCCTAGCCAAAATCTAGTTCTTGGATTATACGATACAGATGGAGTCAACATGGAGTCTCCATGCCTCGGAGTCCCATTTCAATATATCCAGGGATGCTTTGTGCGGGCTGCTTCCCAACACATACTACAATTTCCGGAGGTCCTCGGAAGCAAGAAGCAGAGAATTTACGTCCCACGCAAGGTAGACTTCAGGACTTCCGCTAGTATGGCCCGGGAGTTTAGCCATCCTAGAGAAGAAATTGATTGCGGCACTGGGATGGAAAACGAGCTGATGACAGCCGGACGAGCGAAATGGTCGGGCTACATGGCCCACTCACCCTTGTGCATGCCTCCCTATTCCCCTCCTATCACATCTCCCTCTTTCGACCAAATCCCTCCGCTTTATACACGAAGGTCGCTAGAGTCAGAATTTGATATTGCCTTTTCCGCTCAAGGCAGCAATTTCGCAGGAATGGCAACTATTAAGCGCAAGCGTGGCCGAATGGTGCAGAGCTCCCAGACACAACAAGAACACAGGGGGACTTGGGGCCAGAATGATTATGTCACTTCTCAAGGATATCGATACAGCGAAAGAGAGCCTAATTTGGATCCGGAAAATGCTGGCGAACAGCCTCCGAATATGTCCGATCTCGCGGAACCGGAGTGTGAGACCCCAGCGGACGATGACATGCACCTCTTCACCTACGTCCCACCGGAGCAGCCTAGGCTAGATCCCAGCCATCAATATAATCAAGTAAAGGACGAGCTCACTCGCTATGCCTTGGCCAAATTCTCGCTATGTTTCACCAGAAAACGGACCGGGCCTGAAACTTGCGCTCCCACCCCAAAGCGCCGAAAGTCAAGCCACGACTCGCATACTCTAGTCGAGGTGGAACAGCACACAGAGTCGGAAGACGAGGAAGCCGTGATTGTCGATTGTCGTCAGCTTCGCCCGTCGCCAGCGCTCGCTTGTCCATACTATCTACGAAACCCCGAAGCACACCATGCCTGCATGACCCGTGCAGAGCTGTGGGATGTTCGCGACGTCAAGCAACATCTTTGGCTGGCTCACCGACGGCCCTATTTCTGTCCCGTCTGCCAAGAGATCTTTGTTACGGCAGGGGCCTGCGATCGCCACATCGTGGAGCGGTCGTGCGCGCTACGCTCCTCGGCGGAAATCGAGGGGGTGTCGGAGGAGCAGATGCAGTTGCTCTCGCGCCGATCGGACCCCAATATGTCTGTCGAAGAGCAGTGGCTGTCTGTCTGGGACATTATCTTCCCATCGGCGGAGCGACCCTCCCGAGTGCGTTTGACTGAGCAGACCGAATTCGCAGTAACGGTTCTCCGTTGCTACTGGGCGCAGAATGGGCGTCACATTGTGGCCGACTTCTTGGAGCAGGAGCAGCTCCGGGGATATAACGAGGTGCAGGACGAAGAGCGGGAACTTGAGGCATTGTATGTTACTGTACTAGAGCAAATGATTGACGAGGTCGTGGCTAGGTCACAGAACGACGATACCAGTGCCGCAACCTCAGCTATCGGGAGAGCAGGGGGGATACTAGAGGGTGTGCGTGCATTCTTTGTACGGGCACTACTAAATCCTGCCAGTAGCTAGGAGATGGCTTTATGAGATGGTTTTAATTTTCATTTACAGCAAGTACCACTAGGTCTTACGTTGATGGTTAGATTCTTATTTCAGCTGATCCATGTCACGAAGAGAATAGAGACCAATTATGAGAACACGGCCTCTATTTGAAGAAGCATATTAACTCACCAACAATATGTATTTAGACTCTATACTGTGTTAATTCTCATGGGTGGATTAGCGCTGCTTTAGCTTGATCACCCATCTTAACCTACAAGCCAGTGTAATAATATCGCCTATTTCCCTAGCTTCTCTCGCCTATATTTTCTTTCGTGATACATATGTGTTAACAAGTTGTTTATGGATTGTAACAGTCAATAACACACTCTGTGCTTGTTTGTTGTGCTGGTTTGGCTTGCATATACTCTATTACATTATTGCGTATGTATCTAATCATATGTCTAGTAGTCCTATTTGATTTATTTGCTTGTTCACCGCACTTAAGATATCAATTATGACATGTGCTGTACGAACTACGTGTGCTTACCTACTTTTCTGGCTGGGCTATAAATTTGTCACCTCTGTAAATACATTGAGATTTTACATCGGAGCACAACTTGTCAAGATTTTGTACTCTAGTATATAGAACATATCATCGAGGCTATTGTGTCTCTATTTATGCAATTTCTCTAACCCCCACTGTATTTCTCTTAGTGTGCGATGCAGCGATCATTCTAGTACTTGATTATTAGGGGAATAGATATAATGACTCAAAACTGTATAAAACCTCCCTGTGCAGCTACAATAATTTTACAGCATGGAAACACTTTATCGCAATACAAAATACCGCCTGCTACTCTGGATGAAAGAAATCCTCCATCTTGAAGGACGGTTCGTCGAAAGGGTTGTAGGCATTGTCAAAATATGAACACGGCTGAAGATCAGAGGGCTGGTCCGGGCGGCTTTCGATAGGTAAATTGCCCAAGGTTGCCAGGAACGTGTCTCCATTGATGCCAGCAATCAATTGCTCTCCATCAAACCCTCCAGAGAAATCGATATTCTGACTTCGTGCGATCGCTCCATCCAACATTCCTCGCCGCGATGACATTTTGGTATCAGCCGCCGGGAAAGTACTATGCAACGTTTCCCTCTCGATGTTGTTGAAGGCAGAACCAATTACCTCGTTGAGTGCTTTCGGGTCCGCACCCGTACGATGAACGGCCTCGACGAGACTCGAAACAATCTCCGGCTGTCGTTTGTTCCAGAATATCCGGAACAACGGCATCATCTCTTCGACGTGATTGCCAATGTATACGGACTGTGGCCGTGCCGACCGTGGAAAGAGCATGTCCCAGATGTCGAGCCATTTCTCCTCGATCGAGCTGCGCCGGCAGCTAGCTTGCGCAAGCTGAACTTTCTGTTCTGTGGAGATGAAGTCGTACTGCGGGCCCGGCTGTTGCTCACAGCTAGAGGAGAACATGTGCGTTTCGAGGCGATGTGGTAAGTCGAATATGCGATGACAGCGAGGACAGCACGTTGTGGGCTCGCTGTGCTTGCGCTGTATGTGTTGCTTCACATCCTTAATCCGCCGGAGCTGATAGCCTAGACAAGCGTGGTGGTTAACAGGATTTTTCTTGTAGAAAGGACAAGCCAAGAACATAGCTCGCGAGTCGTGGCTATCTTGAGTTGACTGTCGTGTTTGCGGAGAATATCTCCCAGAGGGAATTGGCCTCATGCGATCCGGAGACGTGGTCTGGTAAGGCCCCTTTCCGAGCTGATCGCTCTCCCATGTGCAGTGCATGGCAAGTGGTTCGGCTTGTGTGCTATTCCGCCACCTCGGAAAATCTACATCAGGAAGGTCTCCGGCTGGGTTATTGTCTCGGAGCCATGTTGATTTCTCATCCGTCCTAGAATGATTTATTGAAATAGGATATTGTTGGTCGATCCACTGCCCAGTTCCCTTCACAGTCTCAGCAACGCGGTCTCTGTGCGCGTACGGCTCTGCCGTTTGATCAGCCACAGACTTGTATACTAACAATGGCAGAAGATGAGGATACGCAGCTCACCGTCAAGTCTAAACCTATCAGCACCCTCATCATGTTGACTGCGGGACTCCCATTCATAGTTGACACGATCCCCTGGTAGCTCCTTGCCTGTAAGCTCCGACCGTAGAGCAGGATCCATCTTATTTTGAAGCTTGGCTGCGCGCCGTTCTTTGAGTTCGAATACCCTAGCTGCCTTCGAGGTGTCCCTACTATAGTGTGGAACATGCTGCACCGGCCTGGTAAAATGCACGGGGAGTCTCCTACCAATGCCACTGCCTTCATGGCCCCCTTTCTGCTGCCTGGGCTTGCCAGTACCTTTGGCCGATTTCATGCTTCAAAAAGTCCCTCTAGAGTACTGGAGCAGCGACACCTTCTTCCACTGAGAGGAACAAGTATAATTTGGAATTCCACGTAAAACCGAAGGAGAGAGTGGCATCGCAGAGCACAGGGTGCGGCCGCGTAACTGAGTCGATCCGCCGCGGCTTGTGCCTAGATATCAGCCCAGGCGTCTAGCAAATGAACAGCTACTAACCTCCCCTTCTAGGAATACGCAGCTGCGCACTCGCGAGGAACCGGTGCCCCTTTAAGCTCGCCTGGGTAATTACCAGACAGGAGATCCATCACGCCGGCAACTAGCCGCGCAGAGGTCGCTAGTGCACTGCGATTTCTCCTGGAGCTATACCTATGAGATTACAAGCCAGAGAACCGATGATGCGGCGTAATGTGGTTAGCTACGACTCAGCAGTACACAACTGCGTAGGTAAAAGTGCGGATCCTGCGTAGTACACGATTACACGGTTTCGAAAGCGTGGCGTTGGCGTCGGGCAGCCAATGGAGAAATGTGCCTGGTGTGGGGCGTCTACGCCGTTGCGTAGAAAGATGGCGCCCCGGGAAGCCTCGGGAGGGGGCAGTGTCGGGAACATGACAGCTGAAGAATGCAGCAGCGCTGGATGTTCCTACTTAGGAATCGCCGGGGCTATGGTCGGTCAGGGGACGCCCAGTGGAAATAACCCGAAACAGAAGATGTGCAAAGGATCATAGCAAACATGTGCTGTATCAAGGAGAAGCGCTTCCCGCGCGGCCATGCTGTAAGAGGCCTTTTTATGTGTGTTGGAGATTATCTGCAATGAGAGCGCGAAACGAGCTAGGTAGGTAGTTATGGAGGGAGGCACGGTACGTGTCACAAGAAACACCCGAAAGCAGGTAGTAAGACCGAATCTTTGTTCATTAAAGCACAATTCTACAATACACTGCAGCTAGACGCTCCGTCCCTGACGCCTGGCCTCCAAGTATGGTGGCAGACGTACGGAGTATATATGTACAGCTCTCTCAACTTGGTGGGTGCCCCTCTAACACCGCCTTTCGACTAACAATCCCCCCCCCTTCCTCCCCTATAGCCCCCACTTTCCCTAGCGTCTGTAGAAGTCGTGGCTAAATTTGGCCACTGAGTGAGACCCCCTAGACTCGCCCGCACGAATAGCCGCTGTGTGCGATGTCGGTGGTCGCCGGCCCATCATCGCATCATTGATGGGCACGGCAGGGTCGTGTTTCCAGGTCTTAATGCGCTCAGCGTGCATGGCATCTGACTGACGTGATGAGCTGCAGGAGGGACGTTAGTTCGGGGATGTGGATGCGGGGCGAAGAGTTTGGGGGAGCGGTAACAGCTTCTTACCTGCCACCTCCAGTGTGCCGCGATGACTTGGATGTTCCGCTTCGACTCATATTGGGCTTCTATTGTTTTGTACGGTCTTATTGCGCTGTACAGTCGTGACGGTCGGAACGTCTGTAGGAGGCGAGAGAAGGGGGTTTAAATACTTGAGTAAATCATATTGTAGCTCCCGTGAACCATATGGTTGTTATTAACCTTGCAACCTACCGAGTGGACAAGGTTGGCGACTACGCTGCGAGCGACCCGTGTCGGCGACTACCGTGTGTTGGAACTACGCATACGCCGTTGCGCAACTCACAGCCATTACACTGGCCTCTACGAATTCCAAAGTGACTCCATCTCTAGGGCGTCACCTCAAAATTGCCTTGACCACGCCTCTGCGCAGATGCGTATCATTAGAATTCACCATGCCGGCCACACATCGGGCTTGTCGCCGACTGATTGTTGTGTTAGCGGGAGAAATTGGTGGGATCGGAACGGTGCCCCGACCTTCTTCTCCGGCCGTTCCCGGCGCAGCCACTCTCGCCGTTGGCAAAGGGTCTACTCGGTGGTCTGAGCTTACGGCTGATCGTTAGACCCCCAACTACAGACCACCGAGTATTGGCTCTACAAAAACTGACCCAAGATAAGCTGACTTAGCCAGCCCTATTGATTGTTACGGCCCGCCAGCAATACACCGCGGCTCAGCCTGCCCGCCCAGTTCGAGCAGTTTGTAATTCTCGGGGTGGCAAAAACACAACCGAGGACAAACACTAACAACTGATCAAGTTGGATCTACCTCGACCTCATCGAAACACAAAAGAATTCCACAAAAGAAACGCCCGAGATTTTTTATAGGTTATAATATCCATCCAAAATTTAACAAGAATTTTTCACTATCAATATAATATAGGTTCCACCAGAGACTTTCTGAGTATCTGTTTGCAGGATACATTTCACATAGGGCTCTGACGGGGCGGAGGGAGGCAGTGAATGGTTCACCTAGCAAGACTTTTCACGGGGCGTTCTTTTGCATCGACTTACCTCGCGGCGCAGTCCTTGATTTTACACTTCTCTCTCGCTGCACCCACATTCATTGGCAACGAAGGGAGTTTCTGGCAATGCGTCTACGCTCGCGCGTAGTCTTGCTGCTCCAGAGGCGCAGGACGGCAGGGTCCTGCGCAGCAGCGGGTCCGCCGGCGCCAGCCAGCCTGACGATGTTTTAGTTATGGATTTTAATTTTAAGCGTCAGGCCTTCCTCTCATTGCCCCCATCCCCGGCTTCCTCGACCCTTCTGCCTTTTGCTTTTTGACGCCGCAACATCTTAAGCCCGAATTTGACGCAAACTGCCTACTCTCGCCAGCCTCTTGTGGAGGGGCCGCGGGGCTTCCTACCGTGAGGTACCGTGACGTATAACAGCGCTATTATCAAGGAGCTATGATAGGGTACTCGGAGGATCCGCCGCGGGGTCGGCGCCGCACTTTCAGCGCCGTCGACCAGCCTACACCCAAACTCTTGGGACTTCACGTAAGCGCTCAAACGTCCCCCGTCTTTCCACCGCTGACTTGGCCCGAAAAAGCGGACGCCGAATAAAGCCCTGCATTACAGCTCAACATCATCATGCAACGAGCAGCTCTCACGCAGTATTAGTGTTGGCGCCCGCGGCCAAGACGCCTGTCCATCGGATCGCGAGACGCTCGATGGGCCGGTCGAAGCACTTGACAGCGACGAGGAGTTCTTGGGCAAATTGTTCCAGGCATGCTTGGGCCTGTACCTGGGGGCTTGGAAGCTGGGTCGCCGCCTAGACTCCTTTCCCGGCGACAAACTGCTCTGGATCGTCATCAAGTTTCTTGGCCTGGGCCCCGCAGACACAGATGCAACCGGCTCCACAAGTGCCACAACGGCCGGGCATGTCGGCGATGCACCGCTATGCCCCACCCCGGCCGCCACGGCTCAGAACTCCGGCACTAACAAGCGGAAGCGCACCGGAAATCCATCCAACGGAGGCAAGAAGGTGAGGGTGAATGTGGAGTCGACCAAGAACAGCAGCCTCCCGCCAGAACGCCGATGGGCCTGTCCTTTCCATAAGCATGACATTGATACCTGTCTGTCGGTGTTTTCGTTGGCGCGGATCGTCGATGTGCGGCAGCACATACACCGGAAGCACACCCAGCCACTCCATTGCCCCATTTGCGGAATCAATTTCAAACATAGTAGGGAACTAGGCGACCACATCCGTGCCAGAGCTTGTCTTCCGCGGCCCTTTCAGTGCCCAGGAGCAACACAAGATCAGTTAGATCATATTCATCATTGTGCTAGTGATCACAGGCATCGTGCAGACAAGACCGACGAGGACCGCTGGTTCGAGATATACGACATCCTATTTCCTGGGGAACCACATCCTCTATCCCCATATGACGACCCTCAATATATGGAGAACATAAAGCGTCTGAGGCGCGGGACCGCAAGGTTCCTGGACGGCCCTAACGGATTGCAGCTGGTCCAGCAGATTATGGATATACCAGAGGGCAACACCAGCGCCCTTGAAATACACCGGATCATGGTATTTGTCGTCCAACAATTTTCCTCATACTTGCAAGACGAGGCAATGGCCCTACATGAGCAAAGCAACGCGCGTCAGAGCAACAACGCCCAATCTATTCTGCTTCATAGCCCCGCGCCGAGCCACGCGCCTTACAACATTAGTGCCAATAGTCCCGGTCGCTCGCAGCTAGCTGCTTCTCAGACTGGGAATCGGCACGTTCCGACGGCTGTTTGGCCGAGCCCCCGGACAGAGTTGGTTTTCGATCCAACTGGGCGGCTTCCGCAGCTTCCGGCAAGCAACCCTGGCCCTGATAGTGCAGGTCAGCCAGTGGTACAGTTTGGTCCACCTGGGATGAACTCAACCATCATCGAGTCTGTGGTTAGTTACCTCGAAAGCCAAGGAGAAGAGTGTTTAGGCATTCTTCCTGACGGCTCAACTCAATGGTAGGCTTGGATCTCTCTACAGAAAGGTATTGCTACCTTCACTAGCCGCCTTTATTGCTTTCAGCACGAGAGGACTTGGAATAACCATATCTGCGTATGCTATAGAGTGCATCATAGTTTCATGGCACTTTTTGGTTTCTTCGTATTGTATACGGTGCTTTTTAAACATATTTGTTTCATTCCGGGTTGGCGGACGGCGCAAAGGATTCGTACTGGGCTCATTTCCAAGATACCACATTGAGAGCAGGGTATTGGACGAGGGCCTTCCAGGGTCTTCCCTCTGACACTAGAGTTAGTTCTAATGAGAAAGTGTTTGACTACAATCCGCACACACCTGCCAGAAATAGCCATGATACTCTGCTTTGTAGATGGATAACAGGCTCATTAATGGTACCGAGTTTAAGCCAAATAAGAGGGATGGGAGACCACCAATGCCGGTTTGACCCAATGTCCAAAGAATTGACGGAAGCGATGCAAAACTTTGATCAAGACAAGATAGCCTTTAGGACCATGTGAGCCATTCCGCTGCCATTCCGTTGCCAAGGATAAAGTCAGAATTAACAAGGCTCCTAGTCATGGCACATACGAGTTCAATGTCACTAGTTCGTACAAAGACTAAGAGGGATGGATAAAAAGCCACAAGATACAAGCAGAAACGCTCTTAGCCAGCGGCACATACGACCAAAACGTGGACGCAGCCGTAGAGCCGTGGTCTAGGACAATTCCTAAGATGAAATGGGCAGCTTTACAGGATTCAAGCCACATGCTGCAGTTTGAGGAGCGGTAGCGGCAGTTATATGCAATTGAGTGCAGCCTTTTTGAACATGCCTACGCTGTGATTGTACATGAGGTCTAATAGGTCGAATTAAAGGACAAAATCCGATATTTAATCTATGACTGCAGTCAAAGTAGATAGATGCATTTGTTGTGCATTAGATGAGATCTTTCTTGTACATTTCAATATAACAACTCTTGTAACCTATTCCGGCGTGAGACGCGGGCATCCGAGAGCAAGTAGCTCGGGAACGGTGCGTCGTTTCGTAAAAAGCTCCAGGAATCTCTAAGGCAGCCTCTTACTTGCCAAAGGCTTGGTGGCCGCCAGGAAATTGTCGCTGCTGAGTTGGACTGACCAATAAGATCCCCACCGTTGAGGCATAAGAACGCTTGCTGGGAACCCCTGCAAACACTAGGCAGCGCGAGTCGGGGAGAGTGAGCTGTGATTTACGAGGCGCGTGCCGTGCCGGGACATCGGCACGGCAGCTGAAATTTCAGGGCGAACGCGGGCCAAGTGGGGCCGGCGCTTCACCTCAACGTCCGATCGCCGGCGACCAATGCCGGCCCTACGGTAGTCCTGGGACGTGTCAAAGTGTCGAAGCCATGCCGATAGAATACCGGGCGAGATAACTGATCGATTTAACCAATTTATTTTCTTATCGGTACAACGGTCCCAAGCAAGGCACAGTTCGGAGGGACAGCGCGGCGCTGGCTACTCTCACGGGCGCGAGTCAGGGCGCGAGTCAGTTTTGCTTGGTGCTGTCCAGGAACGCCCCGCAAAATGCACGTTTTACCAGGGCTTCACTCCCACAACGGACACCGAACAGCTCTCAGTACTCCCCCCTATGACGTAGCGCCCTCTGCGCAACGAGTAGGACCTTTGCGGCATGTAGAGCGAGAGAAATAAACAGCCCCCTGGTTAGGATCCGTCATGCCGCTGCCATTACATCTCAATCTTCGTTCTTTTCGAGTCTTTTCTTTTCTTCTTTCGTTACCCCTCGTTCCTTTCTTTCTGTCCCTCCTTCCAGCCATCGTCTCCTATAACTACTTCGGCCCTCAAAAACCTCTTAGAAAGGGGTATCAACTCGTCGACGACTGCTATCTCTCCGACGAAATCACCATGGACAAAGAAATAGGCAAGAAGGCACAGCATCGCAATACCGACTTACCAGCCGCCCTAAGCGATGTTGCTACCGGGTCGGCTGATGACCTGTTGGCGTCGCTAGGGTACGAACCCGAGCTTGCGCGCAACCGGTCGACGCTACAGGTGGCCTTCATGTCTTTCGTGCTTGCCTCGATTCCCTACGGCCTTGCCACCACTATGTACTACCCACTAGTCGGAGGCGGACCTGTCGACGTCGTGTGGGGGTGGGTCAGCGTCTCGCTCATTATCCTCTGTGTCGCGGCCTCTCTCGGTGAAATCACGAGTGTATACCCAACGGCGGGTGGGGTATACTACCAAGCTTACATGCTCGCGCCGGATAACTGGAAGCGCCTTTCTGCGTGGGTGTGTGGGTGGATGTACGTTGTGGGCAACATCACCATCACCCTCGCAGTCAACTTCGGGACCGCGCAGTTTGTGGCCGGGTGTGTGAGTCTGTTTGAACACGCGGATGGCCAGCCCGTGCTGGCGGGAGAACCGTATCAGATCTTCCTCATTTTCTTGGGTATCACGTTGCTGTGCAATGCCATCTCGTCGCTAGGGAACCGCTGGCTTCCGGTGATCGATGTAAGCCTCCCTTATCCTCTCCTGCTCGTGTTAGAAAGGAACACGCTGACTTGGCCTCGATGGGGTTCTAAGACCTTCGCCATTTTCTGGACTTTTGCCGGCGTCATCGCCATGATGATTTGCGTCCTGGCCCTTGCTAAAGGCGGCCGCCGTGACGCCGCTTTTGTATTCACGCATTTTGAGACTAACTCGGGGTGGATCCCTGGGTGGTCCTTCATGGTCGGCCTGCTTCAAGCCGCGTATGCCACGTCGTCGACAGGCATGATTATCTCGTACGTCCTTGTCCCCGGCATCTTTTAAATCCTCAGTTGGCAACCGCATAACCTAACATAATGGCCTTAGCATGTGCGAAGAGGTCCGCAAGCCTGCGACCCAAGTTCCCAAAGCCATGGTACTTACCGTCTGTATCAATACGATCGCGGGTCTCATGTTCTTGCTTCCTCTCATGTTCGTCCTGCCGGACCTCACGGAGCTCATCAACCAGAGCCAGCCTGTCCCGTACATCATCAAGACCGCTGTCGGTAACACGGGTGGCGCTTTCGCTCTGTTGATACCTCTCATGGTGCTGGCTGTTATTTGTGGCATCGGGTGCACGACGGCTACTTCCCGTTGCGTTTGGGCCTTCTCGCGAGATGGTGCTATTCCGGGTTCTGGCCTCTGGAAACGCGTCCATAGTGGTCTAGACGTCCCTCTTAACGCCATGATGCTCAGCATGGCTATCCAGATCGTCCTCGGTCTCATCTACTTCGGCTCATCTGCTGCCTTTGGCGCCTTCTCCGGTGTAGGTGTGATCGCGTTGACGGTGTCATACGCTATTCCGATCGTCGTCAGCTTGATCGACGGCCGTCGGACCATCGCTGGTGGTAGCTTTTACCTCGGCAAACTCGGTCTAGTGTGCAACATTGTTGCCATCTGTGAGCCTTCTTGAATGTTTTCTTGCCCCCTAGTTTGCTGACGTTAGGCAGGCTGGTCCCTACTCGCCATCCCGCTATTCTGCATGCCAACGACAGTCCCGGCTACTATTGACACGGTTAACTACGCTCCTGTGGTATTCGTTGCCTTTATTGTCATCTCAGCTGTGTGGTACATTGTTTGGGGCCGAAAGAACTACCAAGGCCCCCCCACGTGACCTGATGATGCTAGGTGATATGGGTGGATGGACTGTGACTGGTATGTCATGTGGAAAGGTCTTGCGCATGCGTGATACACAACGAGGGTGACATGTCGTGTCTCGCTGCCGATACGATTCTCAAGGTACTGAGTAACCGTGACAGCCAGCATACAGCGACAGCAGATATTGGGCCGGCCTAAATAACAACGCTTGCTAAATCAAATCGCTGACTCCTAGCTAAAGGAACAAGACAGGGTCCTTATTTTATTTTCCTGGTTGCAAGATATAGATAGGGCAAGGCCTGGAGGATATACCCAGATATTAGATGCATGTTCAAGGATATTTCATATCATAGCGATCAAATGAACGAAAACGGGCAGCCATGGACCATACCCACAGAGTGATACTACGTTCAGTGACTTAGAAATGATTAATCACTCCATGCTTAACTTCATTGACCTTGAACATTTATAGTTGACCCTAAAGCATTGAATCATTGCACAAGCTCGAGCGGGACTGGGTAGATATGTTATTGGAGACTGCTGTTTCTACCATTCAAGTACTGTCGCAAGTAAAGTTCTTGAAATAGGGATCTGTGATAATAGGAAAGGGTTCTGTACCCTCATCGAAATATACTGATGGGCTTTGACCTTGTACAATCTGGTTCTAACCCCTCCATGGCCAGCCTAATGAATAGAGGCTTCGAGACTTTGTGTTAAAGATAGTAGTCCAACCAGTTGCTTGCTTGGGAGAAAACCGCTTGCTTTACAAACCTAGCCACTGGATCAGAGAGATTCACTCTAATGCCAAACCCGTGGGGCACGTCTGAGTAGACCGCCAAGGAAGATCCAGAGTTAGTCGCTAGCAGTGCAGTTTCGACTTGGAACCTCCTTTGCGGTGGCATTAAAATATCGTACTCTGAACATTGTTAGACAAGACAGCTGTTTCTCCGATTTGATTTGATGGTAGGGATTGTAAATATACGTACGTCCAGCGGAGATGGTAGCGGGAACGGCTCTTGCTAGAATCTCGTCGTCGGTGAGGTACGTCGGATGGGCGGCAGCAACCACGTCAACCCCGACCCCGGCGGCAATTTTGTCTGCCGTGGCGAATCGAAACCCGTATCTGCCCCCAAAGCAATACCCGGTCACGGCCAGCTTCTTGACACCTAGCGTGTACCGCAAGTGCTTGATGGCGAGTTCTACAACTGGGTCGGTTATGTTGGTTGGATGAGCATTTAGAAAATCTGTAGCGTTGAATCCCAGGTCTGGTCGATCGTGATCATCTGGGGCGGGGTGTCCTTGATAGAGATCTGGAGCTAGAACAAGGTAACCATCGCGGGCAAAACTGTCTGCCAGGCTAATGGAATCGCAATTAGCCTTAGAGTGCCATGAGTGACGAATAAGACTGGCTTACAGCAGATTCTCCGGCAAGGCAAGCCCAAGAACATCTGACAGGTACAGGATTCCTTTGCCATGTCTGATGTTTCCCTTGGGCTCAGAGAGATACATAGTAGCTTGCGAGTATGTCAGTACTGAAACAGACTATAATTGCATTCTAAACCTACTGCCGTTGACATCGATCATTATGCCCGCCGGCGACCCCTCGTAGAGGACCGGAGGGACACATTTTCCTTGAGGAACGGGGTGGTCCCTGTACCTGGCAGCAACGGAGAGGCTGAGCGCCGCAGTAAGGAGGAGGTGGAAAATCATTGTTGCGAGATGAGAGGGTTAGGAGTTGGGATGGAGAGTGTGGTAACTGTACATACCAAGGGTCATATCCCTCGCTCCGTATTTATACAATGGCAACAAGCTATCTAAGGCCAAGCCATCTATAACCAGCATGCAAAATGATGAGTAACAGTTAGTTATTCCTTGTTTATCAAATTGCAACACATTGATGATACCTCACCCGTGATAGGAAAATAATATCACGATTTCTCGGCCGAGACACTAAAATCCGTACGCCTTCCCAATGATGCCGCAAGATAATCTCCTCTGCTGGCAACCCACTCACCATGTACCACGGAAGCCCTGCATATTGCTGCCAATATAATCTGGAGTGGAGTAACGCAGAACCGAGCGAGTCCAGCGGCTTGCGGCTGTGTTACTCAGCGAACAACCAATGGCCCGCTCCGGAGGTATCACTTGTTACTAAGCCCAGATCATTTTACAGCCACCGGAGGTAATGGGAACTTGCAGCAGGTCCTGTAGCAAGATAGATTCTAGCCGCGAGGCGAGCGTCCCCTGACGGACAATGACGCTCAGGTCTCCAACTCTTCAATTTGTCCAATAGAGCATGCGGTTGATGCTGGGTTTCGGCAGGGAAGGTCGGAGCGTAAGCTACCAAAAGGTTACATAGAGGCGCCGAAGAGGGGCTGGTTTCGACTATATACTACGCGATCTCGCTCCCAGCAATCGTGGCTCATGCGAGGCCTTCATATCTCCGAGTTCGCTTCCGGTACCCCAATGACAGTAACGAGTGCAATCGATTCGATCTTCTCCCCTCTTCTTTCATCCCCAACCAGAGGTTGATATTACCAAATGGCATCGGGTAAAGTGAATTGAATAACAGCCGAGGAGCCCCATCCCGTGTGGTGAGTTCAAGACATGGCATGCATGTCCCGGGGGGGGGGGGGGGGGGGGGGTTGTAGCTGCGTCGATGACCGAACAGTCCATTAACTATTCGAGTTCGAATAGAACCGAAAACTTCATCGCCGCGTACTGGTCAATTTAGGCGACTGGCTACCTGGGCATCTGTACCCGACAGTCGAATTTTGCGCCAGCTTATACCGATTGGATCGAGACTCTCCGTGGCTGCGAGCTCCTCGGGGTAATGGTACTCCCAATCATACTGTAATAATTCCCCTGTGGCTTGCCACGACAGGGCATGCTTAGGCTACCACGGGTCAACACCGCAAGATACTTATGCGCAGCCATGTTCCATCCCATTTCGGCGTAGAATAGAATGGCATATAAAAGAACAGCCAATGTGCTGCATCAATGCGATTTCTACCTTGTGGATCAGGCAGCAAGCACGAAAAAAAGCCTGGATCGAGCGACATAAAACGGGGTTATGCAGAGCCATGGCATGAGCAGCTGGCCCGTGTGGCTGTGCCTGGGAGGCCTGGCAAAGAAACTTTTGTTAACCACTTCGAGCTCCCTCTCCGCATATACACGTCGGAGCGATCTTTGTCGACGACGGTTATTTTTCTGAAGATCTTTTTTTGGGTTTCGGGGTTTATGAGATCCTCTCTATCTAAGAGCGCGAGGAATTATGAGCCGATGCCTGCATCAGGTCCACAGGCCCTTTTTGTACTGTCTCGCCCGAATGTCGAACGCCAAATGTCAGCTCCGTGGGGTTGACGACGCTCTACGAGCCCGAGGACCCGCAGATTGAGTAAGTTTCTCTGCGTTCCCTTAGTGCTGCTTTGGTTTAGTGGGAGGCCGTTGGTGTTGTCACTAAGACGCAGTATAGTATCGTCTTCATCCACGGCTTCAATGGCCATCCTAAACGAACCTGGTCGCACAAATGCGCCGACCCCGGGACTGCAGCTCATACCAGGGCCATCGATAACGACGAGCGACCTTCTAAGTTTCGCAAACTCTCTCTATCTAAGCAAAAGAAGAAGATCACAGGAACAGTTTGGAAAGAGACATGCTGGCCACAGGGCCTATTACCAGTAACCATCCCAGATGCGCGTATTTTGACGTTCGGATACGACACAGCCGTGCATCACAAACTGGGCCCGCAGAGAACGCAAAACACTGTCTACGACTTTGCCTGGGAATTCCTAAGCTGCATTGGTGATTCACGCCAATCTGGCTCGTCTTGTCAACGCCCGATCCTCTTTGTCGCGCACAGCCTAGGTGGGATCATTACAAAAGAGGCCCTGCGGCAAGCAAAGTTGAAGATCGGCAGCGAACGAGATGCCCATCTTGGAAATGTCTTCTCAGCTACGGTGGGCGTCATCTTTTTTGGCACGCGCATGGAGGTACCGATCCTTGGGGGTTTCTGGGATACGTTGCTGAAATGGCGGCCCGCGCCGCTGGGTTCACCGTCAATCCAAAGACATTCAAAAGCCTCCTGCCAGACTCTGAGGGCCTGAGGCGACTCCATGACGAATTTACACGACTGGCTTAGAGCGTTCCTGTCCATGCAAAGCTTGTATAAAGAAATTATACGCCAGTTTTGTTCAATACCCCTTCACTTCGTAGCTAATGCTATGGGGTCTCCATCGCTGAAGACTTGATCGTAGACCCAAATATCGGTCCTAATGCAAAGGATGATAGGGTAAAGACAGCACTATAGCGCGCAATAAAGTCTGGCAATACCTAGCTAGTCCAGACCCTGCTCAGTTCACCGAGAACCGATGCGAACCTAGGGCAACAAAAGGACATGACACCCTCGAAACTAGCCGTCAGGCTTTGCCGCTGGAATGACTATCGCACGTTCTGGGAGATTGGTCGGCTACTTCTCACGACAGGGAAGGCCGACCCAGATGATGGCACCAAAAGCCCGTCACCAGCTGAACTGGCACAAGAATATGGTTTGACGGAGATAACCGGCTTGTTTAACGCGTATCGAAGGTGTGCGGGAAACTCCCAAGACCTAAAGACAATGGAATGGCGCGGTAAGGACAGCAATGCGCCATATTTCCATGGCTTTTATAGGCGATGGCTCTCTTGAATATGGGTCCGCTGATGGGATTTGCTATGAAGTAGCTCACTCTTATTTCTGAACACACTAAAGAAAGTACAATTCGCACAATAGTGGAAGGAATCAGTCCAAAACACACAAATTGATCCAATATACCCTATGTACGTAACCGGCCAGCGTTCATGCACATGTCTGTCATGGCTATGTTTAGTCCTCCCGAGCTGTTGCCGGTAGTACCGCAGTCTCAGGAGCAAGTATAGCCCACTCGCCATTCATGTCCGCTACGGTGAGCGACCACTCGTTCTCATCCTTCTCAAACTCGAACTCCCCTACACCCTGCGTTATAAACTGGTTGGTCGCTGCATCAAGCTTGCCAATGGCAACTTGGTTCGGATCAACCGCCAATTTAGTAGCCTCAGTGAAGATGTAGTCCACTTTCATCGTATCTCCAGTGGTAGGCGGACTCGCAGTCGAGATCAGGAAGGTGAGAGGATCGACGTACACCATACCGGTCGGAGGTGGTATAGAAGCCATTTTCGGGACAACAGTGATCGAATTGGCAACACTGCTGTTGTATTCGGGTTCAATGCCACCAACAACCTAGTCGAGTGGTGGTAATGTTAGTGTACTATTCTTATGTGGTTGGTCTATTGCTAGGAACAATGGGAAAAGAGCTTACATTCGCGGGTAGGAGGACTTTGGTGAAGACAAACCCTCCCCGGACGCCATTCGGAGTCCCGAAGAACCCATTGGTTTTGATCTTTTCGCTAGCTTCTTCTCCGATTTTGACAACTTTAATAGCAGCAGCATCGCTCGCTGTGGCACCCGGAGCTTCGGCAGCTGGAGTTGCGGTAGCTGGAGTTGTAGCGACTGAGCTGCTTGATGCAGCTGCTTTCTTCTTTCTCGCCACGAGAGGGATAAAGGCTCTAGCGTGCACAGCAGGATCTTCAACAGCCAAATTTCTTGCTCGGAGGGCCTTGCCGACGGGTGTAGGAGATGAAAATGATGGGGTAGCCCTCAAAACCAGCACGGCAATGGCAACAAATATAACCCGCATGTTGAGTGTTGTCTTACGGAGCGAGAGGAAGGTAGCTAGTCAGATGGAATGAAGGAGAGAAAGGAGAGAAAGAAGAAGAGAACGTCGAAGAAAGATGAGCAAAAAGAGAGGAATGGGGTAGAGATGACCTGACGAAGAAATGTATTGAGGCCTGCCTGTTCGAACTGACGAGATTAGGGGGATCAGACGTCGTTATATACCTAGATCTCAGGAGGAGCTAATAACCAGAACAGCTTTGACGGATCATATGAAACCAACCGAGACCGGCTTAACCCACCCATGAGCGCCCTGGTTTTGCTCAGTACGGCCCAGATTTCCCGGCACTTTTCCTTTCGGTATATTGGTAATTAGCAACGTTGCAGAGACAGGTTAACGGTATGATCAGCTTAAGGCACGAGACTAGAACACTAGGGTACATTTGGTCCCGTGCAGCTATCTAAGCTTCCGCAGGTGGCCTTTATTCTGCCCACTAGTTATACAGTCGATAGGATAATACCTTGATGATTGAGAGGATCATGGCAATCTTTGAGTTGTAGCAATGGCACGGCCGCGCCCCCCGCACCTAGCTTCACTGCCATCCTAACAGCGCCAAGAGCTTCTGCCTGCCAAGAGCGATTTTGGGACGGCGAATGTAGCAAACCTACTGATGAGATTTCGCAGTATTACCACACAGGCTCACCATTTCGGGCAGCTTCTGTATTGCCAAGTCGAATTTCAGCGTACGATACAACCCACCCTGGCCAAATGAGAACCTCAGCGCTTAGGGCCGAACATGATGATTGCGAGACTCCGCCCTTGGCAATACCGTCCTGACAGCGCCAAGAGTTCAGCGTGCCAAGCAAGATTCCAAGATACCACACGCCTTTGTATTTTCGGGCGGTTCTTTTGTTGCCAAGCTTGATTCGGCTATCTTTTTCTGACAGAGACATGGTGTGCGATCCAACGCGCCTGGGCCAGAAAAGGTTCTTGGCGTCTAGACTTGGAACCTAAGCCCCCTTTTAGAATCGCGAGGTTGGTAAAGAAGAAGGCCACCGAGTCTTGATGCAATCATCTCAGACCGCGCCTAGAGATATATTATCGCAGCGAATCCACCTAGTGGTTTATCTAGATCGCAAGGACGGTCCAGCGACGTTTTACTTGAAGCCACCATTGACAGTGTTGCAAGACTCATGCTTAGTGGAACTGTTTCCCTTTTAGCGCTCTTCTTTATTTGTATAGGGGTAATGGATAGCGAGAGTACCGTTAGAAGTTCTGGGAAAGGAAAATGGGCACGCGATCACTTTCCTTTAATGATACACAGCCTTGTTTCAGTGCGAGGCCAAGAACAGCCGACAGGGTGCTTCTACAACATTTAGGAGGGGGTGGCCCACTTGCCAGCGTTAGCCTCATCACATCTATCGTCTCAGATAAACCACTGCACCGGTATCCCCATATATCAGCGAACCATAACTAAGGTCGTTGTGGCGGCCTCAATACACCCAACAAGGCACCTCGCCAAAAAAGAAAAATTCCGCGCCGATGTGGCTGTCAGAGCGGCCCGGCATGAGAAGCACGGTAGTAGAATATGGGGCACATAACGTAGAGCATCTATATGAAGCCTACCGCCGCTCGTTCGTGACTCCAGCGATGTAAATGTTAAAAGTTCAGGCACAGATGTCATCGGAAGGGACATAGCACTTCTTTTACAATTAGCTATAGATGTCGCTAAATTTCTCTTCCAGACGGATCAAAGAACTTCTAATTTGTGTTATTCTGCGTTCGACGACCCCCTCTGTTATGACCCATAAGGCCACATAGAGAAGTATCTTCGCTACGGGCGATAACTATAGATTTGGGGCAGCGGTGCGAAAACCCGTTATCGAATTGCTAGCTCCTTTCTCGCCGCTTGGCCGTCTGCTGATTGGCTTTAGTCGGCCCCATACCTTATCGTCCCATTGGGGCTTACCGGCGATGACCGCCGAGTCTTTTCATTGGTTATTGGGCAGGTAGACGGATGCGTGACTACTATAATCACTATGCCCAGATCATTTTGTCAACGCGGGGGATAAGCCCAATCAGGGAGAGTTTAACATCGCCCGTCGGCATCGTACAAGATCGCCCGATTGCCACTACCAATGCTGCGGGAAATCAACCACAACGTCTTAACAACGCCTCCTTCCTTTTGACACCCGCGTGGAGGTGTTGACGTTTATGCCTTTGCTCTTCCTTCTCACTCTGGAAACATCGTAAACTCACCTGCTCCAGACCACAATTTACACCTCTCTTTGTGCGGTCTATCTAATCCCATGGCGTTCATACCTGACATCGATGTGGACGTGTTGATAGTCGGTGCAGGGCCGATCGGACTGAACCTGGCCTATCAGCTCCGTCGGTTTTCCTGCCCCCCAGCCGCTGGCCTGTCTGCTACCGAACCGATCTCTGTGCACATAATTGAGGCTCTCCCTAAGCCAATACAGGAGACCTTTGGACGGGCCGTGACATTCTGGCCCCGCTCAGTTGAGATGCTCTCGCAACTCGGGCTTGGAAGCTCGATCATGCAGCATTGCTTTGCGGTGAGGTCGTCTGCAGCATACGACATCAATGGAAACGAAGTATTTGGCCGCGGTTGGAGTTTTCTGGAAGGAATTTCCGACACTCGGTACAGATTCGCCAGCGTTCTTAGGCAAAAACACGTTGAGGATCTCTTCCGTGCCGAATCAAAAGCCTTGGGTGTCGGGGTAGCGGAGAATCACGAGTTTTTGGATTTGGAGATCCGGGAAACTGTGGCTGCGGGTGAGAAAGGAAGAGTTCGAGCCAGGGTGCTGGACCGCAGCGCCGGAGACGGCAAGCACCATGAGTATTTTGTCAACTGTCGGTACTTGATTGGATGTGACGGCTCGAAAACCGTCGTCCGGGGCGCTGCGGGGATCGAGTCGGATGGAAGCAGAACCGAAGACAAGTGGGTGCGAGTGGATGGCGTTCTGAAATCGACGACGATGCCAAAACCGAGGTCGTATGGGTCGCTGGAAAACCCTGTATACGGCAACGTGCTTTGGATTCCACTAGATCACGGAGCCACGAGAATCGGGTTCTCGCTCAGCGAGGAGCGAAGAAAGATGTACGAAGAAGTGAACGAAGACGTCTTTGTGAAAGAGGCACTCCTATCGCTTGCGCCTTTCGAAGCCGAATTCGAGCGAGTCGACTGGGCAAGCGTCTACTCCGTTGGACAGCGTTTGGCGCGAAATTTCTGGACGAAAAAGTCAGTATTTATTGCTGGAGACGCAGCACATAGCCACTCAAGTGGCGCTGGTCAAGGCATGAACACCGGCATCCACGACGCGGTTAATCTCGGTTGGAAACTAGCCTTGACTCTCACTGGGGTCCTGAAGCCTGAAGTCCTGGAGACATATGAGCTCGAGAGAAGGCCGAACGCAAAGAAGTTGATTGACTACGATGAGAACATCAGCACACTCATCACGGGACGCCTGCCTAGTGGTTGGAAAGGCGACCAGGATCCCAATGTCGCGCTCGGCGAGATATTCAAAGAGGCGAAGGGCTTCAACACCGGCCTCACCATTGCGTACGAGAAGAACATGGCCGTATGGAAAGAAGTCGAAAAGGACGGCGATGATGGAGCAGACGGAAAGACAGGTTCGACTATACCCGCTCCCGCAATTCCAGGATACCGAGCGCCAGAGATTCAACTGCTGCTACCGGCCTTATGGGACCCCGTGTGGCTGCAAGATCTCACGGTCAACGTGGCCAGGTTTTATATCCTCATATTTCTGGGCAAGTCTGAGGAGAGCCGGGACAACTACTTAGGACTCAAATCACACCTGGAGCAAAATGGGCGGCTAGTGACGGAGCAGATCCTGGGGACTAGCGGAATGCCCTTAGGCCCCAATATGGACAACTGCTCGGCATCCACTCGACCGTGGCCGGTGGATTTCCTTACTATTCTACCGAAGAAAGCCAGCAATGCTTGGGTTGAGCTTGGTGGAACAAACCCGCTTGGGAAGGTCTACTACGATGTCGACGATGGCAGTGGCGGCCGAAGATATGATGTCGACTCAGACACCGGCACAGTGTTCATCCTGCGTCCTGACGGATTCATCGGGGCAAAGTTACCCCTGGTGCCGAAGAGCGCCGCAGATGTTGTGGGCTACTTGGGAGGATTATTGAATTAAGGCGTTATACGTTGGGCATGGCCAAATTGCCAGTCGTGTTTAGAGGGCATTGATAGATCTAATAGGGCCATTTGCGGCCTAGTTCCGGCACTCGCGGCCCAGCGTCGTCTTGATACGCGACCCAAGCAAGCCAGTTGCACTCAGATAAGATAAGATGCGACGGCCACCGGCGGATGATCGACCAGGGATTATGCCGGTTTAACCTTATCGGCATCGCCCGATCTTATCAACGGCGAACTAGCTCCAGCACCCTCCCTTCGCAGAGGATGGCCTAGGTCATTGCTCTAGCAATGGCGCCTGGAGAGCCAGGCGTCATTGCCCGCCATTTAAGACATAGATGGTGCAGCAATGGCTGGTCGGAGCTCATGGTCCAAGGTTTGTAAAATATAGAGACTGGCGCTTCTGGCGTTCTCCGATGCCCTAGAGCAAGGGAAAGATCGTTCCGTGAAAGTACACCGCGCATTGTCACTATGGTTAAAGAGCTATGGATTGTATTTTTGGGCACTGGAGATGCAATTCGGGTTTATCGGGCCGACTTCAGCGTCTAACGCCTTCAGAACCTGGCGGCTCTCGAGTTGCGCAGCGAGAAAATCGTCGAAGGGGTTCGCAAGATATTGAACCATGATACACCCCTCCGACTCGTGGTCTGCATCATGTCTTGGAACTCCCTAATCTTACTCGTCTCTGCATAAATAAGGTAAATATAAAATAATTATTTTGATGACCAAAGATTCCACTGTCCGCACTTACGCACGTGATGTGGTGTACTGATGGCGCCCCGCTACTACCGTGGAGTCCTACCCCGCCACCCTCTCTGCGTCTGCCGCGAGTCCCCCGATTGTCGTATTCCAAGGCATGCCGTCCGTGGCTGAAAGGAAGTTCTCAGAGGGTAAGTAAACATAGTTCCGACGAGAGTAAGCCCGAGTACGTCTTGGATTTGCAAGCTTAGCGCTGCTCTGCGGAGAGACGCGTCTGACACGTCGGCTTCAAGCCTTCCACCGTCGGCCCGGCAGCAACCCCCCGATCAGTCCAGCTTCCGTCCCGTCCCGGCTCCTTTCCTCAGCCCGGTTATTTGCAAGCCTAATCATTTCATAAATGGCCCCACAGTCACCTACAGAAGAGGATGGGCGCAAGTATCGATCAAAGAAGCAGAGGCCATGTGACCTCTGCCGCTCTAGGAAGACACACTGCAGGATTCTAGGAAGGGACGGCCCCTGCGAATTGTGCAAGAAGCTGGGCCGTCAATGTACATTTGTTTGTCAACCGCTGAGGCGGGTATACGACCCGAAGACCAACAATGATTCGCTACGGGGGACAGGCCAGCCCCAGCCTACTGAGGCGCCCACCCTAGACGGGCGTGCAACTGAGCCAGGGCTTAATCGCACACCAGCGCCGGTACATGGTCATGATATTGAAACCACAGGGGAGGAGGCGCCTTTCTGGTTGCAACAAGTTGATCATAGCCAGTCTTTCAATCCTCGTGCGGCATCACGGTTGATGTCGATGGACTGGTCTGCCATGGACTTTGACTCGATGGGTTAGGCCTCCCCGCGACCCCCACCGCGAAGACCTTCCAGCTAACACTATGGCAGATATGGTTAATACGGAATCTCACCCCGAGCACGAGGTTCTAAATAATACACTGCACGAGGGAGATGATTTACTTCACCCAACCGCTACACATTCCCTACCCGCCATGACTCCCAGGGAATCGCCTAACAGTAGCAACGAGACCGAGAGCTCTAGAGACAGTGCACCCCGTGACCAAGCCAGAGAGCTTTATCCAGAAGGTGGTGGAGAAAGCTCTCCCAATAGGCCATGGTTACCGTTGGATATACAAGACAAGTTTCCTCTAAATGCTGCCGACTGGCCTGCCAAGTTCTCTCTAGATGCAAGGAAGGGCTACTCGAACCAGCTTATAGGGCTCTCTTGCGAATCGGATCCGTACCTACTTCGCAGCTATTATTATGACCAATACGATACCTACCCTATGTTCCGGCTCGACTTTCGCAAAGTGAAAGACGATGCAACCATCCAGCCTTTCCTCGACCACTGCCCAACTGGGTCGTCTCGCCCACCCGCGGACTATCTCCCAGTACAGTTTGTCATGACAGATGAAGACATCTGGAAAGATTCACTCAGATCTGTAGAGGGGATACAATCGGGTTCCAATAATGAAGAGGGCGACTTCGAGCTTCTCAACAAGGCTGTCTCGGCCGACTTGGGATCTCGACTCCTCAGGTTGTGAGTGGCTCGGTTCAACCACATGACTACACATCCACCTTTCTCTAACCCGAATCGCAGATACACCAAATTCGTTCACCCTCGATTTCCTGTCCTCTCTCTCTCCGACCTCGCCTGCATGCCGTATGCCGAGTGCGACTTGTTATATCCGGTCGGTATCCAAAGCGCGGTATATGCCTTAGCAGCCCCTTTTACCTTTTTAGACGACGAATTGAGTGTATTGAAGGGATACGGTCAGGTTCCTACAGATGAGCTATGGGCCATCGCACACAGGAGCTATCAGCGCGCAAGCTGCCTCTCACACCTCTCGTCTCTACAGCTCTGCCTCCTCCTGCTTCAGCGACCCCCACCCAACTTCGCTGTGGCGGAGCCCCTCAGCACATGGGCGCTGTCATGTTCTGCTTTATCCATCGCAGAGAGCCTTGGGCTCAATCTGGATCCCATAGACTGGCGCCTTCCTCGAAACGAGATGATTTTGCGAAGGAGACTGTGGTGGTTTACTTACACACAACACGTTTGGTTCGCCCTAGTGATTGCTCGACCGTCGCATATTAATGACGGAAATTGGGACGTCTCAGCCCTTACCCAGGACGACTTTGAGGGGGACAGCATCCAGGACCCAGAAATCCGGGCTCTGGTGCAGACACAGATTCCTCTCTGCCTAGCAGAGTGCGAGCTCGGCATTATCGCCGCTGATGTATTACAGGAGCTCTAGTAAGTGCCCTAGAAAACACATCCCGGTGAGAAGTCATGCTGATGTTCCCGTCCATTTGTCAGCACTTTGAAAGCAGTTCGCCAATGCTCCTCGCTCAGTGCTCTCCTGAGCCGGGCCCAACCTTTGCGAACGCGTATCGAGAGATGGAGACAGACACTACCCTTGCTTTCGAAGCCAGCTTCCGAGCTAAGCGAAGAGGAGTTTGACGGCGGTGCTGCCTTGCGGTTAGCACATCTAACTCTGGAAACTCTGATTTTTCGAGCCCTCCTTAGGCCGCTTTTCTTTCAGGCGCTATCTACCGAGGAGGCTCACCGAGAACCTGTATCGACAATTTTCGAAAATTGCCATACCTGTGCGAAAGCAGGTGTTGAAATTGTATCAGCTCTCCGAGCGAAGCATTTTACCAGTTTTTGGCATCCATGTGAGATTTATTCCCGGATATTTCTAGACAACTGCACTTGAACCCAGATACTAACCACGGCGCGGCTGCACAGACGTTCGATATCAACTGTGTTATATTTCTGGCTTCATCCTGTTGAAGTTTACACATTCTCCGGACAGGGAAAGTGCAATTCAAACTAGAGCCCTTCTAGGAAGGTGGAGAGATACGCTACGTACTCAGTCACGGGCATGGCCGCTCGCCCGGTTAGCCACCATCAGACTGGATGCTGCCTTTTGGAAGGGCTTGGCGCGGGTTGTCCACGGGGCCGGACCAGCCAGCCCGGCTGTGATGCTGATTAAGGAACAAGAACAGAGTGCCTCTAGAGACATACAAGAACGGCCATACTCTCGAGCAGGCATGCAATAAAGCGTGAGAAATAAAATGTCTAGCCGTGCCTTGCCCCAAACGAGATATGCTGTCCGCAGATCATAGACAATCTCGCAAGCTTCACAATCTAATCATTTATATCTCTACTTATTTGGTATTCGCACCATCGTCACGATCCGAATTCTCCTCCCAATGATATCTTAGGATAAGTCTTCTCGTTGAGGCCGCATCGCATCATATCGTACCACTGCGCCAAGTAAGACCTGAGCACCCGCGATACAGCCCTCTGGGCTGCAGTACTCATCTGGGCAGTGACTTGCGCCATTCCTGGTCGGGGTGAAGATCATGGCCGTAGGGCAGCGCTTACTGGTATTGCAGCTGTCGTGGCCCGCTCCGCTCAACATATGTCTCCAACCTTTCCCAGGCTCCCCGGAGCTACGCTCTGGAGAGGAGCACACTTCATGCGCCGCTTCCTCGATGGCTGCTATACAGTCTGGATGAAACTTGACTGCAGGGTTCTCCGTGAGAGTCGTCCAGTTGACAGTGACTCCTAATTCACACTCCTCTTTGGAGATTTTGTCGAATAACACACGACACTTCGAAACCATCTCTGAAAGTGCGGCATCATCAGGATGGCGGCAGTCAAGTGTGAATCGAACTGTTCGTGCCATGGTATTCACACTCCCGGGCTCTGCACGGATGATGCCGGTCGTGATTAGACCTGAACACTCTTTGGCAACCCGATTAGAGGATGTTATCATCTTGGCCGCTGCCAATATGGCGTCTTTCCGAGCCGAGAAAGGTGTTGTGCCGGCATGGCTATCACGCCCCGTAATTTCGACTTCATACCAATTGTAGGCTTGACCGCCTGTAACAACACCAATAGTTCGCCCCTCCTGCTCAAGAATAGGCCCTTGTTCAATATGGACCTCAAAATGGGCTGCGATGGGCAATGATTTATAAGAGGCTGGGATGTCGCCAAGAAACCCAATTCGCTCAAGCTCTTGCTTCATCGTCTGCGGCTCGGAACCCGGTCTTAACCCTATTACCTCTTTGCAGTTCCATGCCGTTTCGAGCGGGACTGTCTCAGCCCACACCCCGGAAGAGACAGTTACCATAGGGAACCGAGCTCCCTCTTCGCTACCGAGTAACAGGAATGTTAGCTTACTCGTGAACAAACACAAAAGGGGTGCTGGCTACTGCGGACTGAACTAACTTGGTCCAGTTTATAAGTCCTACAGGGCCCTCCGTCTCGTAGTCGTTTTCGTGCAAAGTTCTCAGGACTTCTAAAGCTGCAAGGACTCCAAGGATGCCGTCATATCTGCCACCCGTGGGCTGCGTATCGAGGTGCGATCCCATCATGACTGGTGCTGCATTTTTGGCCTTTCCTTGTCGGACGGCGAACATGTTGCCCATTTGATCTACTTTCATGTCGCAACCTAGCGCTTCCACCTGCTCCCGGAGCCAGTTTCGTACTTTTTTATCATTGTCATCTAGAGAGAGCCGGGCCATTCCTGTTTCCGTGGGGTGACTGCAGTCTGTGTCAGCGTCCCTGGCAAAGGTTGGGAAGAGGAGACAAGTCAAATTGGTATCAAAGCATTTGCCCAACTTACTCTCCATAGCGGTGGGCACTGCCAAATTGGCATGTCGCGTGTATCGACTCTAGCAATCTAGGACCATTGATCTTTAAGCCTCCATAAAGGCTAGGGGCTGTTCTGGCCATCGAAACTACTGTCATCGCAAATCTTCCTACCACCGCGGCGGTAGAGACAGCTAGTCGTCGTACTTCCCTAGCTAAGTCGATGTTATACGCCGCTATGACACAAGGGGTAGAATGGAAGAGGCAGTGTCCGAAAAGAGTTTTAGAAATTATATTCTATCCTGGGGTATTATGTGGCACACTAGATGCCAATTGACTGAGACATTGATTGGGACACTTGTAGGACGAATTAAGCAAGCCAGTCCCAGTGCATTACGATCAGTAATTACTTCACTCCTGCTTTAGATGAAACGACTGTAAGCTATCGCCCGGAGTTCCCCGCCACTTGCTTTTCGGCGGTGCTAGCTTTCGGCGGTGCTAGCGGCGAACCTTGCATCCCCGCCCCTCCACGGGGAACTTGAGTGAATGCATGCAACAAAACACATACATGCGGTTTCCTCGGCCTTCGGCTTAACGGCCAAACCAGCACGGGTAAACAATCGCTTCAGACTCATAGAGAGGGGCGAGCCACCCCGTACCTCAGACATAGTGGATGAATCAGACTGCTGGCACCGTGATCTATTTCTAAAGAGCTCTAGTTATTTATTGCTTAATAAGTATTTCTTGTAAGCAGCTATTGCTTGGCTATCTCTGAATTCGGCACTCAACACCCGATATACCACAACTAGGAGGCAGCAATCTTGAGTTATAACTAAGTTAGCCTTGTTTTGGAGTAACCTGCTGATACAAGATGTGTAGCACAATTTAGCACATCGAACCCCCGACCGTAGCAACACTGCCTTCACGAGAAGCCTTGCATGTGGGGCTTGGCTTAGAAGAGATTCGCGCATTTCTGCACCAGCCATTCGTTGGCACGAAAATATCAACATCTCTTAGGCCTTTCCAGCAGCCTTCTTTTCAACGTCGAGCCACGCAGTGGCGATCTGTTCGTGGGTACAGAAGTGTACTTCGTCGCCAAAGTGCTGCAACCATTGCACTACACGCTCCACCATTCCAATAATATGTGCCATGCCACTGGTGTCTGGGTGCACCAAGATAGGGAAGATGAAGTCAGCCGCGTCGTTACCCTCGCGGCTATTCTCCCACAGCCACATGAATTTGTCTTTCCACATCTGTTCGACAACCCGAGTCGATACGTAGCCCATGCTGTTTGCCAGATGTGGTAGATACTGCAAGGGCATCATATCCTCGTTGTACCAGCCGCACGGCAGCTCGACTAGTGGATGCTTGCCATCTGGATAGCCTTGCGACGCGATAGGTGTCGGCTGCAGCCATGAGGATGCCGGCTGAGAGAAGTCAATCGTCTTGATTGGAGGGTCGCTTGGTGTGAAATAAGGCTGTGAGTCATGGTGCATAAGGGATGAGTCGTAAAGGAATCCATGTTGCCGCAGCAGTTCCACGGTGGTTTCCCGAATAGTATACATGGGAGCACGGTAGCCTCGGGGCTTCTTGCCCACAAGCTGGGTTGCGACCTCGATGCTATAATATTTCGTTAGCATAAGCACCTCAAACAACCCCCCTTAGCTCCGTATCCTATTGGGAAGGGCAGCATACCATTTGACAAGGACGTCTCGCTCTTGGTCCTCCGTCATTTGATAGATTCCTTCGTGAGAATAACCGTGGAGACCAATTTCAGCCCCCGATTCCAACACCGCACGAGCAGACGCCGGGAATGTCTCAACAGTGTGGCCTGGGATGAACCAAGTGACCTTATCGGCAATTTCATACTTCTTGAAGAGATTGATAAGACGGTATACCCCGACCTGGCCGGAAAAGATGCCCGAACTGTAGTCGGCCATATTGTTATCCGGATGGCAACCAGTCCCAAGCCAATGCGAGACCGCGTCAAAGTCGATTGAAAGTGCAACCTTTACGTTCCGGCGGGATTTTCGGACCGGAATTGAGACTAGGCCAGCGGAGGGCGAGACGTTTTCGCCTGACAGCTGGTATTCACAGTCCGTGGGCATTCCCCCGTTAACAGGAGCCATATCTTGTGGGCACGAGCTCATTACGATAATTAGGTCTGTCTGGGCTTTGAGCACAACAAACTGCCCCTTCTCGCTAGTGGGGACCCTAATGTCCAGCGCGCCATGGTGATCGATAGCCACGTTCATGAAAAGGTTGAGAGGGTCCGGAACCCAATCCTCAGCGATGTGGAAGTCAGGGAAGGCTGTGCTGATAGCCTGTATCTTTAGCGTGAGACAGTGCCCCAGTATAGAAATCAGCTATTGGGTTCAATTGCCCTACAGACCTTGTGCATGTTGTCGGTGCAGTTGTCGTGGTAGCCATCATAACCTTGCATGCGGTATCTCTCGGCATCGCAAGCTGACCAAATGATATCGTGCACGCCCTTAGTGGTGTCCTCTGTGAGGGTCAAAATGGGCTTTCGTCGAGTGCTGTACAGGTTGTCACCCTTGGATAGGGCCACCTTCAGCAATATAGTTCGAGTATGCACCATGGAGAGAAAATCGTTCGGGTCGGTGGGATTGAAGGCCCAGAAATCGACAACTTGCTTGCCATAGGTGTTGATGACTTTGATGTCTTGGCCCTTTTTGGCCAGAAAGGCTACAGCCTTGCGTGCCGGAATAATCGCCATTCTACTGCACAATAGCTTTCACAAATAAGTTGGATCTCTGACTTCACTAGAGAAGTGCTTATCTAATGCTCCAAGATGAGCTTTAGGACAGGCCATGAGCAATGCAGTAGCCGGCGCATGTTATATTCTGTTCCATGAGCTTGATCGGCACTAGCGGGTGGAGAGATCGGCCAAGAGATAAGGCAGATGCCCGTGTCGGTGGTTGGAACTGTCGGCGAAGTCACGTGATAGCCCAAGGGGTTCGACAACATCAAGATCGCTGGAAGCAGGGACCTGGCTTAAAGCCATGATGAATCCGAATTGTAGGGACAAGAAGCCGTATATACTTCTAGGTATACATAGATCTACCCCTTTGATATCATTACAATGTAATTGTAGCACCTGCACCTAACGGTGGAAACTAATTACCAAAAGTCATCTCTAATTGCTAGGGTAGACTGCTATTGGGAGTGTTCTGGTGGCACTTGTTGCATCTGAACAGGATGCAACCCATCATGTGGTACCCGCTGAACATAAATCGCTTGTGCATCCACCGCCACCTGCTGTCCCGGCATCATGTTGGGGTCGTATGGAGCAGTCACAGAGATGATCTTCTGACGTGGCAACTTGTTCCGGACGTTGGTCCCGTAGCAGGCTATGACGAAGGTCGTAAAGTGCAACACCCTGTGATGCAAACTCCAGGTCAGATATATTGTGGCCAAAAATGCACGAGATGGCGATTAGCCTGCTGGACTTACATTAATAAAGCCCCGAGTCCAAGTACTACCTTGCCTTTATCCGCAGAAGCAGATATCAAAGAACGATAAGAGCTACTGCTCCTTGAGATAGATGCAGAGAATATTGTCGTGTTGTAATTTGTATCTGTGATGCCAAATAGGCCGACCGTGACCGCGAGGGCGGCAAATGAGAGCCAAAGCACTAGATCGACGCCGACATTCGCTCCGGGATGTATGCCTCGATGGCCACCTCGCGCTGTGATACAAATGCCCTCGGCGAAACACCAGCAAATGGAGAGGATCGCCTAGATGCAAAGAAACAGGTTTTGTCAGTAAATGCGAAGTTGTCACAAAAGACGCTAGTTCGCTATGCAGAAAACCTACAGGTGAGCCAACAAATGCCAAAGGGAGAAAGCTGAACACAATTCCGGTTGCAAGATTGGATACTAGACCAAGAGTAGAGACTGCGACGATGAACGTGATGCTACGCAAAACAAATTTGGAAACCCACATGCCCTTCGGCGAGACATATTTGGGTTGAGATACCGTCACCTGCTCCATGTTGAAGCTGTCGCCCTCGTCTCCGGTACTAGAGGTGTTTTCACGTGGTTTGACCAGCTTACATGCAGCAAATAAACTTTCCAATGAACAGGCAGATCGTAAACTTTGACCGTGTCTATGGAGGAAATGGTATGGAAGAAATTTGCACTGTCAAGCTACGCGGCGCCGTTAGCCGCTACTATGTACCCCGTGCCGCTGTTGATCGTGCGGCTCATTTCCCGATCCTAGATCGCCAGAACGACATGAAACTTTCAGCTGGAATGATGTAACCGTTGGAGCACCCTGGTCCGCCCAATCGCACAGGTTCTCGGCACAGGGATCGCAGCTTGGCATGGGGCCGATGGCTACCATCTGAGGCGTTCGTTGATCAGCCTCCTGCAGCTAGCGCCGGCTGGGGGAGCACAGAGTAATGTCAGGCCAATAAGGAAATTTCTTGCAGTGCCGGCCGGAGTTGGATTGCCTCGCTGGTTTCTAGCGTACTGGGCATGGTTGCCAGCAGGGAATATGGCCGATGCAAACCAAGATTGCGGCTGAGAGAGTCGGGGTCAACGCGCAATAACCGACAGATGACGTTACTGGGCACAGAGAGAATCCACATGTCTTCTTCTGTAGCTGTGAAGCTTTATTTAATTTTGCTGCCCTTCTTAACATGACGAGGTTGAGCTTGGTATGGCATGAGAGATGCAATGGCTCCTTCTCGCCACTTACAGTGGAGGGTTTTAAGTAACTCTATCCATATGAGGACAGTGATCCAATATTTAAACTGTCCACCTCACAAGATTTAATAGCAAGTTAGCTCCATAAGCGGCTAGGCGCTTAAAGTCGATAGAAAGCTATCGTGTTCCTAGGCGAGGTGTTCCCTCGCACTGCTGCGAACCTGCTTCTTTCTGGGGCATTCAGATGGGCGTTTCTGGCACCTGATTTGAACTTCAGAGGCTACTATGCGGCATTTTGTTTCGTTCGTGATAGCCAGATGTGGTTATGACCGCTATTACCTTGCGGAACTTAGCAACTAGTGAAACAGCCAAAAACCCCCCACGAACCTCTACCAACTCTCAACTGGAGGAGGCCTAAGCTTACTAACGAGCCACAAATGTAAGCCGATTCTGCGGTCAGCTCGGGTTGTGAGGGAGACAACATAGCATAGAGACAGTGTCAGACATCTGTGATTGGTTAAAGGGCTATACGACTCATAGCAGCCATGGCTTCAATTACCTACGCTAACCCCCCACCCAAGCAAGGGCTTGGTAAAACTGGAGGATTTACAGGCCACTCCCCTGTAGCAAAATTTATCCGTCAGTCGAAACCCTAGAGTAGCAGTGGTATTATGAATATCTAGTAAGCAAGCCTCATTTTTCATGCTCAATGTCATAAGGGGCAGTGGAGACGTAGTGTGGATGGGCCGTAGTCGGTACTGCTCCGCTGCCTGCTGGGCAACCCGGTAGAACTTCCTCCACCCTAGATTATCACGCGGAGGGTGTACATCGCACTACTCGCTTTACCCTCTGTCGTATTTTTCGTGTTTTTTCGTATTTGAATGAGTGTAAATCCGAAACAGGCGCGATACGGCAATGCGGTAACTAAACCCTTTAAGCTTCTTTTTGCCTCAGGGGCAAGCTATTAGACCAGGGGGGGGGGGCTTATTCCGGTCCTGCAAACGTATTAGCGCTGATGACCTATCAACTTGATCTGGGAAGCTTGCCCAAACCCTCGATTGTAACTGTACTAGTATTTCCGAAGGAACCGAATGGCAGAGCAGGGGAAGTTACACTTCAAGAGATATTTAACCACGATCTGTCGCTAGTTACCAATCCCTACCGGCTGACCATCGCTCATAGTCTTCTGCCCTAACCCCATCATTCCGTCGAATTTCAATATGGTTCAGACGCGGACTGTTCTGGCCCTGGCCCTCTCCTCCCTGCTGGCGACTAGCAACGGTATATGGCCATGTAGCAGAACAACTTGCAAAGAGGTATGCTAATTCAAGATTCTGCCTCCAGCGTTGACGCCTCGGAAACGCGATACGGCCTTGGACGAGACAATTCCTCCTGCTTTCGATGGCCAATACATCACAAACCCAGCACCTGGTGTTGGAAACCAGGCTGTAGAGTGGTGGTGGTTCCAGGCTCTAGCACCTGAGGTCAACGGCATTGTTCCCTCCGTCGAGGTCATCTTCTATGAAGGTTTGTTCACCATTGTCTAAACTATCGTATGAGGGCTAAGCCACGCTCTATGATTCTAGGATTTGCTTTTACCCGGGCCCCAGCGGATCCCACGTACCGATTTGATGTGTCTGGGGTGTTCCCTAATGGTACTAGTTTTTTCATCTCCACGCCAGTTGCCCAGAAGCCATCCATCGTCACCGCCGGAGAGGCTGTAGTTGGTACCTGGGGCGGTCTCGGGAGCTTCGCATTGTCTGGACATCGACAGAACCTAGTCATCACATTCAGCGATATAAACAATGGGCTTACTGGCACCATTGCGTTCCAGAACGGGGGCACGGCAGCCCACGGCCCTTGCCAAGAAACCGGCGTGCCCCCGTACTTTACCCCGCTTGCTAGCGGTCAGACTCTCAATGCCAATGAGGCTATCTTGTACGAGCAGACTGGATGGGCCATCACCATGCCCAGGGCGGCTACGGTTGTCGACATCACCGTTGACGGCTCAGCTCTATACCTAGATAACGCTATTGGCTACCACGACCATAACTGGGCTCCACAGGCTATCAACCAATTTGCCTACACCTGGCTCACTGGTCAGGGCTCTTGCGGTCCATTCGACTTGACATATCTCGAGGTTCAGGCACTTGGGTCTCCACGCGCGAAGGACATCTTAAAAGGCTACGTTGCCTATAACGGCCGAGTCCTGCAAAACCAATGCTCGCTCTTTGGCGAGGGCAGGGCAACCGATACTATCAGCGTGGAGCTTACGGGACAGACCACCGATCCTGTCACCAACCAGCAGATTCCTACGGGACTGATTCTAGACTACACCCTCGGCAACGGCACACATTACAAATTCACGCTGCAAAATTCGGTCCAGAATCCTTCCCAGATTCCTTACCATCGGTGGCGCCTTAGCGGCTCGGGTGGTCAAGTGGGTGGGCCGCAATATAGCTGTTTGTTAATCGGTGACTGGCTCAACCCAGGGCTGGCAACTTATACTGAGGGACAGAGCATCTTTACTGAGCAATCCCTTAGTTAGCCTTGGAAATCCTGCCCCCCTTAGTTAGCCTGCCAACCTAGACTTGGGTTTCCGGGCTGTAAGCCATCATTCGTGCATTAGAATTTTACTCTTTGCACCGCCTTGTGTTAGCATCGGATAACATAGGTGGCTACCGGCAGCTAATTTTTTTTTTTTTAATTCGCTTGAACTAATACTATTCTGATGCAATGGCACTATAAGTATATTAATCATGTATAACGAGGAGGCCACAATTTGATACTATCCTATAAAGGGCATCATAGTCCTGACTCGTTCCCTGTAGTCCAAATAGGGTTTACCGAAAGAATGACGCAGGTACTCCTCTTCACGTCGTACCCGGCCAGCAAAAAAGCTCCAGAGAGCTACCACAAAGGCGAAGAAGGAGATGGTGTTGCCAAGAACCATCTGTGTGCCAATGGCCCACCAAAAGAAGCCAATGTATGATGGATGTCGTAAAACACTATATACGCCGCCCGTAACAAGAGCTCGTCCGCCCCTCCGACGGCTTTGCTTACTGCGGCTAATGGCCGCACCAGCGTGAATGATGGCTAGAGTGCGGATAAGTTGTCCTCCAATGACCAAAGGAAGGCCAAGCACGACGGAGATGGGTGGGCCAGGAAACGGCTTGAAGCCGGAATGCCAATATAAAACACGATACACAAGGCATTCTAAAAATGCGAACGCATGTGCCATGATGTATACAGGTATGTTTTCTGTGGGCACGAAGGATTTGGTCGTCGCGTCCCTGGTGTTGCATATGGCTGTCGTCCAGAACTCGAGAAAGTGAAACGTTGAGAGTGTGACACCATAAAACGCTAGACGCCAGTGAGGAGATGACGGATGCCGTGAACGGACCAGAACAAGTGCAATCAGCGATGATGCAAGCGCGATTCCAAGGCAGAAAGCTCGCATCGCGATGCCTGCGATCGACTTAGGCCGGCCAGGCAAGTAAAGCCTGTCGTCGGAATAGGTCTGATCGCCTGCCGCGGCGGGGCTGTGCGATTAGGGATTGTCAGTATCTTTCCGTTCTCTGAGGAGGCAGCAGCCAATGAGCTCTTTATTGAGAGTTTGAGCGACCAAGGCACGCGAATAGGGAACTATTGAGTAATCTCACATGTCTAGCTCTGAGTCGCCACTTGAGTCGGAGGTGTAGTCCATCTTGTTCTGTCCGTTGGAGACACTTGAGATATACAAATCTTCTGGCGCGACTCAAAATTAAGGTTAATTGAAGTCAAGATGTGGTGATGTAGAAGCTCGCGCTAACGCCAACAACTGTCAGTCGCGTCGCGTGCCGTCGGGAGGGATTTGGCGGTCTTGGCAGGCAGAAACTACACTAGTCAGGGCTCGGCACGGCTCCTCTATTACAACGAGTACGGAAGCACAGCAGGGCTTTTCTTCCCGTCATGTCCCACTGCCCGAATCCCAAATTGGAAATCGTCTTTGCTTAGGTTAACCGTCACATTGCCTACGCGGCCGACGTATAGACTGTGTGACCACTGCAGCGCCCCGCTGGGTCGCCACACCAGCTCATAACCAGCCACTAGAGGGTCGTTATCCGTTGTCCACCAACACATGCTTTCGTTGCTCACTTGGTCCGGCGGCGTCGACCTGCTCTTTGCGAGATGCCCGACGATTCCCGAGATGGTGGCATTGACTGGCATGGCCGGCCCATTAGCGGCGCTCCACATGCTCGCTAGGTTGACACGCGCGACGCGTGCCGTGTATTCGAAGTCGACGAAGTCGATCAGGTCCCCGTACTGTGTTCCATCTTGCACTCGAGTATCCTGGTGCTGATGCTTAAAATCTTCCACGGCCTCGACAAAACGTACCGCCGGAAAGCCTTGCTCGAGAAACGCCTCGTGATCCCCGCTACGGCTGAAACGATCCGGCCGGTAGATGAGAGCAACCTGCATGTCCACGTGCTCCCTTGCCCCGGCGGCAATCTCGGCAATGAAGCGGCCTAGGTTCCGCGCTGGTGAGTCATTTTCGTATCCCGTTAGGCCGATTTGCTCAGCATACGATGCTGAGGTTGCGTTTGGGTAGAGCAGGCTTGCGCCGAATAGTCGTACCGTGTGATCGTTTATAGGCGAGTATGGCTGAGATTTGCCAGTACCTACAATATCATTGTTCCAGTTGCCCTCGACATTGGCTCCCGAGGCCTTGAGCGTGGCTGCAAGGTGCCTAGAGCCAAACAAGCCTTGCTCCTCAGCCGCCACCGCAGCAAAGATCATGGTGGCTGCTGGCTTGAAGCCAGCACAGATACGGGCCATTTCTAGAACGACCGCCACACCGCTTGCGTTGTCATCAGCGCCCGGTGCGTCTTCCGTATAGTCGTTAGGATCGAGCCTTCTAGAATCATAGTGGGCAGTGACGACGTAGACACGATTTGGGTCGGTGGTTCCGTTGATGCGTGCCACGACGTTGGTGATGTTGACGGGAAACAATATGGACCTTTCCTTTGCAGACTTCTGGATGTAGCTGTCAAAGAATACATCCATGTGGCCTGACGAGAGCGCCGCCGCAGCCCTCATCTCTTGGTATATCCAGTCGCGCGCGGCGCCAATGCCACGAGTCGATGAGTTCTGCGACGAAAGGGTATGCCGCGTGCCGAAGTTTACTAGTGCCTTTATGGTAGATTCAATTCGTGTCGCGTTGACTTCGGCGAGCATCTCTATTAGTTGCGCATCCGGCAGCTGTGGCTGAAGCTCATCCCCGATAGGAGACACTGGCCAGCTGGCCTCGGCTGACGAAGCCCACGGTCCCTGTGCGCCTCCATACAGGCTGCCCGGGAGGTTCACCCAGGACTGTGCACTTACGATGGAGAACAGAGTGATCAAGGCGCCAACGTAGGAACCCATGGTAAATAAGTGAAATTAGGTTGACGGGAAAGCCCTTCATCGTTTCGGTGACGTACCGCCTATATAGTCGTCGCGGGGTAGGAGAGTTGCCGAGATGCGGCTGTACTGGGAACTTCTATAGGGGAGGCCAATAAGGTCACCGAATCGATGCGGTTACGGATAAATGTGGAAGACGAATGGGATGCTGGGCACAAAGCTTGCAAGGTGCCAGGGCCCTTTGACGTACAACAAGGCTAGCCTCTATTTAGCATATAACTATAGCTAACCTACTGAACTCTACTTAAGGAGGGGAGGAATAGGACATGATCGCTCCCGATTTGGTAGGTTTAGACTCGGTATATTACGATCTGGATACACTACCAAGACGCACTATCCAGACATTTGATTCGAAGGTCGATGGACTCTCGCTCCTCAACTTGCTCTTCTTTTAGTTGATAGCCTCGAAGAGCCGCTTCTGACATTACGGCTCTGGGTGGCTTCCTTCCAGTGATGATTTAAAACTGAGCAGACCCCTGTGCCGATAAAACGTCTAAACCATTAACCGCTACCCAACCAATCCGTGTGAGATTTCGTAGCTGTGTTACCAAACGTGTGTGGAGAAGCTTATATTCCACCTGTATCAAAAGGGTTAGCTAGAGCCTGTCTTGAAACGAACCTCGTTCGACTCACGTCAATCATTACGCCTCCGGTAGAACTTTCGAGCCACTGCGTGGGTAATGCGATATCCGCACGACCTGAGATGCAGCTGATTATGATTGTAGGGTGACGGTAGTTTGGTGGCCATTCCTGATCCAAGGAATCGACGACTTCGACAATACTACGGCTACGGCGGATGCGGGGCATCGTATTCAGATGAGCATGGTTGGGTGTATGGCCGACCTCTGCCAAACTTTCACTGCCCTGCAAACGGCTGAAATGGCCTGCTAACGCCGTAACATTCTCAGCGGTGCGGTTCCAAATCAAGATTCTCGACACACCTAGCCGTATAAGGGCATATATTGACGCCCTCGCCGCAGCATCCGCACCGATGGCCAAACTCGTTGACTCCGGGCAGATATTGGTGGCAGGAGACAAATGTATACGGATGAATCTCTGTGTTCCGTTCCGTCAGTATTATCTCCATAGAGACCAACTACCGCTCCAGCCTGGTTTTACTGGGGGAAAAACGACTGGAGAGGCGGTTTTCCTGGGTCCCAGGACGATCGAATGGGGAGTAAGGTGTTCACAGCACCTACTGCCTTCGCATGAGGACTCATGGAGTCAAGCATGGGCAAAATGGAAACGCGATAACCTTGGGAGATACTGCATCCGCCAAAATATGGATCCTTCACGAGCTCCTGCAGCTCCATGAGATTAGACATTTGGAGAATACCATATTGATGAGGGAGTCCGCAGCTCCTATAGGCAACATTGTGCATCGCCGGTGAGAGACGGTATGATACGCTGATACCGATCACCCAAAATTTCAGAAAGTTGTGGAGGAAGCAAGAATAAAGCGAATGTTACATCCGAAGGATAGTGCTCTGTTGTACATTTCGTGTCGCGAACGGCTGTCCCATCCTCAACCCCCGGGGGCCTGATCGTGAAAATGGCCAATCAGTCGGATGCCTCTTCTTGCAGCTAACAAATCGAGAACCTCCTGATTAGCCCACTTCAAGTTGACGGTGATAAATTCGGGCCCCAAGCGTAAGCTATGCCTCAAGAGCTCGATATATCGGGGTCGTTCTTCCGTAATACTTCGTCTCGTAGACATGGTTCGAACTGGTCGATCACTGGATTTTTCAACATGATAAATAATGGGCCCATCAAAATATGGCCATACAACTGCTACTAGACGGCTGATATCTTCCAGGAGGGCTTTTGACACCGCAGGAACGCTCTCGTCATTGTGGCAAAGGAGATCGATCTGGAGCTTGAAAGCATCTGCACCACAATTAAATCCACGTTCTGGTCTCACACTTGCTTGAAAGCCCGATAAAGAGAGGGAAAGTACGTATTTATGGGATGAACGCAGGACATTGACCAGATTATAGTTGTCATCTGAAGAAATTTGATGCAGCTGCTGGGGACAGCTCTCTGTGAAGGCAACGCGGAGGAAACGTATGAACTCGGCCTCGACGCGTTTTAGCTGCAAGAATGGATACTCGGCTGATCTTGTCATCGTAAACATCTTGGTCGTCTCATCCATTGATTCGTCAGTATCTCCTCTGTAACTATTTTGGATTCTCGGCCATACCTGCCTTGTTTGAAGCCCAATTATTCATCAGCCAACAACATCATGGACCAGTACATGCAACGCATGGCTCCTTGGATCCCCTAGCCAATGCATATGTCGGAAGATTAGTCGCTCTATGACCTGCATTTCGAGACCTGTTTGAACGACCCTATCTCCTATTACCCTAGCACGGTCTTGGAACTCTCCTTATTGGCAACGAAATTCATGCTACCTACAAGCCGAATATTCAACTAAGTCGTGCTGGTCATGAGACCAAGAACTTGGGACTAGAGTACTTCAGCCAAGCAGAGCTGCCCAATACATCGAGCGCCCCACCTGGAGATTTAATTACACCGCTGCACGACATGCTGCTAATGCACCACGCCAAAGAATTCGGAGCAGGGCTTGATAACACCATGCCACCTCAGGGCAATTCAACATCCAGAGACGGCTTGCTCTCACTACCATTTACAATGGAAGAGGGTTTCGAATTAGCAGATGTGGGAGACCTAGACGACTTTTTCCATTTTGATAGAGCAGAAAGGTAAGACATATTTCGCACCGAAACCATATAGGTCACCAACTTGTTAACACATTCCAGGGCATCGCCATCATCGGAATTTTTGCTCAATCTTGGATTTTTGTCTACTCCCGTCACTCCAAAATCCGGGTAGCGACATAATTATTACGTATTCGATGGGCTAGAAGATTCATATATGGATGCCATGATAGTTGGTAGATTAGGCTTTCCAGGTCTCTACTTGTTACGATTATTCACTCGCGGCCACTAGGACGCAGTAACACTATTCATTGTCGTATATGGGCTGAAAACAGACTCAGCTACCACTCCTACACAACGTAGCGGTACATCTAACTATACTAACAAGCTGATGGTATTCAATTTAGCGTTTTAAAGCTTCTCATCTGGCACTGGAGACCTTTTGCGTGTAAAGACATACAAAAGGCCAACCGATAGTCCCGAGAGAAGAATAGCGGATATAATATAAATCCAGATATATGGCGATATAATCCTATCGTTGCCGTTGCTACTGTTCCAATTAAAAAGTCCCATCGAAAATAGAGTCTGAACTTATTAGTCGAAATACGAACGAGCTCAGGGAAATTACATACGGCGACGAATGTAGCGGGTAAGAATATCATAGTGACAATTGCGATCGACTTCATTAGGCGGCCATCACGCCTCGTCATCTCAGCCACCTTAAGGGTGGTCCGCGCGATGCTCTGGTTTGTCTCTGCATCCATCCTCCCAATGTGGTTCCATTCCTAACTACCTGTCAGCAGTTTGTAATACATGCTCGATGTGATTCTACTTACCATTTGTGTAGATAGAGTCACTGCATCCATTGTACCCGTGCATTCGAAGATATGCTCTTCGTACTCCGTGATTAGATCTCGAATTCTAGATCGAATCCTTTCTTCGGATCTACAGAAGGAATCGTGTATGTCTACGCCTCTTACCGAGTATACATCCAGGACTTCTTGACCGATATGGGGCCTCGATTGCTGTAGCTCGTCCATATGCTCTACCATGCGGCACATTTGGCGTCTCCAGTTTGACATTGCTTTTTGAACTTCGCTCACCTTGAGCCAGAGATTCATTGATGGCTTATTCTGATTCATTCCATGACTGCATGGATCCAATTTCATCGGCGCCGACTGACTGCGCTTTTCAAGCTCGACTACACTCTTGACCAGCTGGCGAATGCATTCCCGTTTGTGGCCAACTTGCCGGTCTCGTTCCATTTCTGCGAAGATTGTTGGCAGTATCAGAGGGTGAAAAACGGGAATATCGGATTCCTCAAGGCGACGAGCGACTTCGTCGATGATTTCGGGACTGCAGCCAAATAACATCGCGTGTGTGGCGAGCGTATCAGGGAAGAAGGTAGTGGACAGTGCGAGATCCCCTGGCCACAAAACGACAGATCTGCAGTTGTATACTGGAATGTAAAAATGACGATCAGTACGGGTAGAGGCATATCAGAAGCTGCCATTGTCTACGTACCGATCGAGCGTCTCTGAGTGGTGGGCCACGTAAACGCCTGGGCGGAGAAGAAGCAGTTGCTTCTGTTGAGTGTCCTGATCATCGAGCCATGGACAAAGAACCTCTCGAAAACAGAGTCTTGTACCTCCTCAGAGAAAGGCATGCGAGCCAGCAACGTCGGATCAGCTGGCCATCGACTATCCGCTCGACCGCCGAGCCTGCATTCGTTAGTCTCTTACTCGGCAGTACATTTCGGCGTGTATCGTTTACAGAAGCTCAATTTTATTGTATGAATTGAGTTCATACGGTGGCTTGAATGGTCAGCAATTGCGAAGTAAGTAGGGGGCCAGTGGAGATAGACCTTTTGGAGCCATAACTTCCACTCCTCTTTAGTGGTGAGCTCGTCGTGCTGTCCCGGCTTTGTAGCATAATCGGCTGGTTAACGAAGGTCAGATTAGGTATCTATATACTTACATTTGAACCTCTAGCCACTGTGATAGTCCGAGATGGTATGGCCTGGAAGGACAGGATATCGCGCCTGTCCTCTGAAGCAATGGATGGATTGTCTCGCAACCACGGCATATTAGCTGGCCTGCTGACGCATCTCTCAGGTGCGATCTAAGCTATCTAGAGAAAAGACTTTGTACGAAAATGACCATTGATATCCTTGTTCGCCGCGATTCGGCAGAGCTACAGTTGCACTTTGGGCATACTCAGTGGCTTATTAGGCACACACTACGCCGGGCACGGCCAGCTTAGACTGCGGCATGGCTGTCGTGAGATGGTGCCCCAGGATGCGAAGCAATTGGTACGATAGCCTCACCTGCACTACTTAATTGGCATTCTATACTTCCGTAGGTGCGACTGTACATCGCTCGTGTATTCCTCCCAATTTCCAATACCTACCTTAAGTGCCGACACATAGCCAATCGCTCCAGGGAAATGCAAAGCCTTTGTGGCACACACACTCGCCCTCTATGCAATGCAGCCCCGCCACTTTCTCGACTCATGGATGTTGCATGGAAGCATGCTTCACCTGACAACGACGTTGAGCAGTGGTGATGCGCAAGCGCTGGGATGAGGCTCTGCAACTCAATGAGCTCTCAGCAGCCTTGGGTGCCTATAAAGTTGACACGCATTCGGGAAAGTGTTCAGGGTCGATCGTTCCTTGTAAATCTAAATGAGTCCTGCCACGTCTCGCCGATTCCGCCAGTCACTAGTCCGGCAATCACTCGTCGCGTTTTTTCTTCCAAGTTTAAGACAGCGCGCCCGGCTGCTCGACGTAATGGGGGAGCGATTACCACATACTGAGACCTTATATATCAGTTATAAAGACCCCGAAGTGCTTGAGAAATGTCTCATTGAGATTCTGGGCGAGGGTAACTTTGAGCCAGGCGAGGTAAGATAAGCCCAAGACAGTCGAGTCTCAGGCTAACCAATAGTACACCTATGGCTGCTGGAGTATCAAAGTGTCCAGGCCTCTTCAAGAGGTGAGTGCAGTGGCGATCTATCAAGGACAACTAATGATTTGGTTAACTAGAGCGAAAGATCCCAGCTCGAGAAAAACGCAACCAAACATTTTAAGAAATAATAACCGTGCTCTCCTACCACATGCATTGGGTAGTGAAGCGGCATGTATCGTCCCTATGCTCCCAAGTCTATAAGGGCAGGCCAGAACGCCGAGGAAATTAGCTAGCTGCCTGAGTACTTTAGCTAGTGAGTCCACGCAAACATATTCTTAAGCCTTAATTTAGCTGGTCTAGCCCTATCTTGTTGCCTTGCGGATCAGTAATGAGCATTTGGATATCTGCCTCCCCCGATTGTGTTTCTCTGGGCTGGAACATTTGAAGGTGCGCCGAAGAATAATTTACTTCACGCCGGCACTTCTCGTACTTCTCTTGTAGAAAATTGACAAGCTCACGGCAGTCGGCCCGGTCCCCAACATCCACAACCAGCATTCTATCCTTGATGAAGTCAATGAAATCTGCCAAGAAATTCCGCCTTCCGGCTTTGTCCTTCAGCTCTTCCAACCACTGTATTCGCTGAAGTTAGCCAGAAACCGCCATTGTCGCAGGAGATCATGCCTACCGATCTGACACTCTCTTTTACCACCATCTCCGGCTCTGCGTTGGAATCATTCTGCGGATATATCTTCTTGAAGAACTTGGATATTTTCCAGGAAGGCCGGGGATCTTTACCTTCGTCGTTCTCGTGCAAGCGTCGGGTCTCGTACTGGTCCAATGCCGATGTGTCCCGGATTGCCCAGGTAAGTAGCTGCGAAAAGACGCATCCCAGAGACCAGATATCGTACTTCCGCGACATGTACCTTGTTCGGGAGTCGCTCTCCGGCGCTCGGTACACGACATCAGCAGGTCCTTCTTCAGATAGCTGCCGTGACCTCGAATACTTGGTGAAGAAGTTCGTGAGGCCAAAGTCCGAAATTCTAAGGTCTCCCCCTCCGAACTTATTGGCCGACGCTTTGAACACGAGTATATTCTCAGGTTTAATATCGCCATGGATTCCGAAGTCATCCGCGATCTTTCTCGCCTCGGATGGGTCCATCTTGGGCTCCCTCTCTAAGTATTTCTCCTTTGCACCCGTTCGTACGTCGTGGATACTTCTCAGCCCCTTGGCGACTCCAAGGCACTGCTTCGACAGCCAGAGAATGAAGGTACGAGGAGACTGTTGCGAGGTACTGGTGTATGGAACCGCCGGATCGGTCGTCCATAGGTCGGCGAGATTACCTCCGTTGGCCCAAGGAAATAGGAATGCGTAATCGTGCCCGCGGTGGAGTGCAGCGTAGAGCGGCAGCAAATGTTTTTCTTCGTTGGTCTCGAGCTTCCGGAGAGCGTAAAACTCTTGCTCGAACTCTTTCTCCTCCGCATCTATCACTGTCTTTAGTGCGAAGCAATGGCCACGGTCCGCAGACTAACGGAGGGAGTTATTCGGGTTTAGCAATGATGATCATAGAAGGGTAAGTAAGCGCGATAGGAGACTCACGAATGCATGATGGTCGGGGTGGATGTGAACCTGCCTCACCGTCGCGAAGCCGCCCTTTCGCACTTCCTTCTCATCATATAGGGTCCAAGGCATAATGGCTTGCTGATCAAGCTCGTACATGGCCACCGAGCCGTCCTCAGCTTTGGCGAGGAATGGCACGAGGAGCTCCCACTGCCGCGTGTAGAACTTCCTCACCTCCAGGTGCTCCCAGTTGTGGAAAAAGCGCACCGGGATCTCGGTATAAGGTACGTTGTCCTTGGCTTCGCTATTATTCTTGCGTCGGCGGATCAGCATCGTGACGGGATCATGGGCGTCGGCAGTATCCATTGGCTTGAAGAAGGGGAAATCTGCATCCGTTATTCCCTCGTCCATGACTTCCGGGAGTGACGAAAGTTTCTTGAGTAACACAAGTAAAGCAAATATCTTGCGATTTGATGATGTATCGTCCATGATGTCATTTCGCGGCCCGCAGACGTATTCAACAAGCTTTTGGACCCTTTCTCGCGGCAGGTTCGACGTCTCAAAGGCTATGTTAATCTCCTGCTCAACATTCTCCAATGTGACGATGCGGTCCATGTCACCTGCAGGTAGGAACTTTTTGGTGTCGTCCGGCACACAATCCACCATCGCCTTCTCGAGGTCACGCTTCATGCGATGGTTGAGCGTCATTGTGGTAAATATCTCACCGACTCCAAAGAGCATACCCCCCGCGGAACTAGCATCGACGTCACTTGGAATACGGCTCAGTGCTCTGGCCCTTCCCTGGCTCCTCGCCTTGGCTCCGTAATCCCGTATACGGCTTGGGGCGCTGGAGGCGGCTGCAGGTCCCCTGTGGCGGGAGAGGGGAGCTCCATGTGAGAAAATGGAGGTGTCAGGCAGGAAGCCTGAACGTGGCCTCTCGCGCTCGTGGGTTTGGAGAAACTCGGACACCTATTATCGTAAGTGTTGACCCATAGGGCGGGATATCGGGAGCCGCCTTACCGCCTCCAAGCACTGCATGTCTGTCTCTTGATTGGTTGCCCCCTCATCCGAACGCCTATCTCCCTCGGGTGTCTCCATTAGGTAGAATTTTCCTTCAAATGTGTCGGTGCCCGCTAGCACCTGAAACTACCCGTGGTCGATGATCAAGTGACCCAAGCAAGACAGTGCCGAGAACAGACACAGCAGGACGAGCAATTTATCTTGCACATGTTGCCCTTTTGGAGCGGTTCTACGGGGCGCAATTTCTACGGAGGTCGTGGCTTTGCGTACCATGAGGCAGACCGCAGGGTGTTGTTAAGACTTGCGGGGCATTTCGTCTCAACTGCGACAATTCCACGTACGGGGTCAAGGCTGTGGAGGCTGTGATAAGCGCTTACCACTACACTAGGTGTGGAGGGTCTCTATGACGGCCTTGCTCGCCCGGTGGTACACGACGCCCAAGGCTTCCGGCGCCACATGTCTTGGTAGAGGTACTTAGGCATCAGGTCCTTGCATATCATGTGCAGCTTTCGGTGAGGATGGGCTCATCCACAAATTCCTGTGGTGCGACGTGTTCCATTGTGGTTACACTCCCCAGCCTTCCAACTCTCGGCATCATTCCTCGTTTTCGCCATTTCATTCCCGGAGTCCCTCGGGCCCCCCCCAAACTATTTCATCAAGCACTCCCCAGCGCCAGCCGGACGAGTAGCTTGTCCAACTTCCTAGAACTAGATTCAATTCAACCAATTTACTTTGGCTCCTATTTTACCTGCCCGTTCGAAGCGAATCAATGTCCTCACTCTCTGCCGGCCGAGCGCAGCGAATGGCCCACCAGTCCAGTTCTGGGGGAGAGCCAGAGCCCCGCGCGGTCACCGTCATACCCGGTCGGCATCTCAACACCTCGAAGCTAGAAGGTCTGCTTAGCGACAGGTTTGGCGACAGGTATTCCGTTGAGGTATTATTTCTCCTGCACTATGACGGCAGGCACCTATAACAATTGAGATAGATACGTTACACGGAGTACAAGGTCTTCGCTCCGCACCAGCTTTCCCAGCGTGAAATTGCCAAGTGCCGCTAGGCGTCATTCCAATATGGCTGTCGGTCGAATAATTCCATCTTTTTCCTGCAATTTGGAAGCATTTCAATTCGTATGCCTTTATGGATTGATTCCGAGCGCCTATTGTCGTGCATTATGTTCGATGAGCCAAAGCCAGGGAAAGGAGCACAATCGTCAGTGACGAAGGGATTGGTTTTACAATTACTACCTATGTTAATCTGTATGTATTTCTCTCGTACAAAGTGTCGCTTCTCTTAGGACACCTAGCTAGACCGCCTACCCTAATCAGCTACTCAACGATACAGCTCGGATCAGCAGCCCCACTGGGAGATCCTCTGCTTGTCGCTAGCTATATCAAAGGAGCAGAACTTCCTCTCTGCCAGTCTATATTTATCTCGGGTAGGGAGCTAGGTCCAGTTTTTACACCCTGGCTGGAGTATCCCCCCTAGACCAGGCTGGCTCTACCACGTGAGGCAGCGCCTCCTTTCCTATGTAAATAAGACTGTAGACAGCATTCTTTCCATTCGTTGATCATCACGCCCCGGCATCACCACGATCATTATCGTCATGGATCGTCACCTTTGCCCCTTAATACTCCTTAGCCAACCCAACTTAATACAATCTTTTGCCGTCGTTATGGGGCTTCGCCCCATTCTTCGTGCCTTGATCAGAGCTCGGAGAGCCTCTTTTTACCTTTGCTTTGCTTGCTTCCACCGTACCACGAGACTCACGTCGTTTCAATGGCCCTGCCAAGTGCATTGCGATGCCAGAGGTATTGGTTCCACGCTACGGCTACTAGACTAAGAGCGTCTTGTGTGTGTGTGTGTGTGTGTGTTTTGTGTGGTGTGTACAAGGTATTCTACCGTACGGCTGGCTAGGATGAGGGGTCGCACATACGGCTTTCAAGGCTGGGCACCTCGGTCGGTATCTGTGGAGACGAAGGACGAGTGCCATTTCATGCTAGTTCTCGAGCTTGTGTAGGTAGGAGGTCTACAGCTACGTTGTCTCTTACCCTCGGTAAATGACGGTCGTTAGGTCAAACTATAATCACTGTAATGAATCCAATTTAATATTTGTCTATCTTCCTGGAACAGCTCAGACAACTGGTATATAACGTTTATAAGGGATCCTAAAGTAGTCTTCTACCACATACCCGAGGGCTTAGTCTAATACATCACTCTACGCTTAACGTTAAATTACCTATTAGCTAACCCTGTAACTAGATATTATTGTTTTAATCGTTAAAAAACTACCTTTAATAGTATTAGATGCAATTGCTTATATTATATTATTTGAGTTAAATGAGTATTAATTATTAAATGACTCTACTTGTTTAATCTTATTAAAGTTACCATTGTAAAAGGTATGTTTTAATTAGATATATTACATTTATTAACATATGATGTGCCTTAATCTCGCGGGGCTAATTGGCTACCAAATCAATTTCCCCGCTCTTCGTACCCGGCAAAACATACGCACATCCTCGAATCTTGTCTCCCTCCAAGCAACTCCTCGTTGTGTCTAGTGGTTTAACCCTTCACAGAAGAGACGTCAATATGGCAGACCAGGTAAACGCTCTTCTTACCCCGGAACTATTTGAGATGTTGGTCAATGCGAAGCTCCCTTTCTCGATGACGGAACCGCTCGACTTCGAAGATGTCGGGCAGAAGCAATTCAAGGGCAAAGCACCAATTTCCAAAGAAGTGGCGGACCACGTCTGGCCGGTTTTGCAAGCTCTCAGCAAGGTGGGGCTGGAATCCATACCCGATCTAACGCAGTTCCTCCCGCCCGCTACCGATGACGCTTTTCCCCGCCAGGCTCTAGGACTGCAGCTACTCCTCGACCAGATGACTAGGTCCTTGTTTAGAGGTATAGATGGCCGCTGGAGAAGCGCGTACTTCGATCTCATCAGCCAAAAATACGCTCATACCTTGGACACCCTGCCTCCTGATCAGAAGCCGTGGCCCTGGAGTCGCTGGAAGACATTTGCGACGCTCGACTACTGGGTACTTGCCCGAACTTGGTTTATCTGCCCGTTTGTCCACTCGGACGAGCTGTCTGACCAAGAACGTGCGCTGAATTTTACCGAAGAGACTCGCAGAGTCGTCGAAGAAGAGACCGGGACTGTCGACCCACACCGCTTGGAGCGAGATGTCATTATGTCTACCATGCATGGTGTTACCCCGATGATCAAAGAAGGGCCACCTGGGTCTGGGGCGACAGTCCAACTGTACGCGTATTGGATTTGCAAGCTCATGGACATTCACAAGCCCGTTGTGGACAAGTTTGGACGTTATCCTTACAGAAATATTTACTTTGGGAGGGAAAACTCGCCGGAAGAAGAGACCTGGCTCCAGGAGCGGGATTCTATGCCGTCTGATGAATTAAAGAATCGCATGAAGCAGGACATTGAGGCTGGAATTTGGACACCCCTGGGCGCCGGTCGGATTGCCTGAGGCATCTTCATGGCCTGAGTGCTAGACTGTCTCAAGAACATATTAATGATGCTAATCAATCTCGTTCAGTTCAACCATCTTGCATGAATCAGTCCATAATTCTTTCTCTGCCGTCGGAGCAAAGGCATATTTTGGGTCCCCGTGATCAGCCGAATCGAAGTTCTCTTTTGCAGAGAGGCCCCGTTCGCCGCAATCCTGCTAAACGCCACCCTTATCTTTATACTCCACTACACTACCTACTATCTTAGAGATGTGCAGTCGAATTAACTAATAGGATAGTATTCCTCTAAATTACATAAGCTTTAGGAGATTTGACTTTTTTTCAAGATTCTTTTTGCTAGCGAACTTGAAAGTATCTGCATCTCACTACCCAGAGCACCCCGAGGTATTTGGAACTTTTATATATGAAGGCTTTATGCTTTTATTATCAGGACCTCAGCCATCGGGACACCACTAGGTTTCGTGGGTTTAAAGTCATTGCTAGTTAGAGCCCCTTTATCCTTAGGTACCTAGCCGGCGACACGCATCACGCTTGATCATGTGTTGTCTTAACTCCAACCTCAGGTGCCTGCGGCGTGAGATCATCCTCCCCCGAAGCCTCAACATCAGTTGTCCTGCGCTGCTCCCTCATTGGAGTACTGGCGCTGAGGACAGGTTCATACTTGTGGAGCTGAATGTTGATGAACATCGCCCATAGCCCCAAATCGTATGCCAACCTCAAGCTCCCAGCTACCACAAATGCGATCCAAAATCGGTTGCTGTCGGCTAAGAATCCTGTCAATGTCGGTCCAGAGGTGGCCGCCAGAGTTCTTAGCATGCCAGTGATTCCCATAACCGCCGTTCGCTCATCTGGCTTGACCACCGCTGCAATGAGGGCTGTTCGGGGTGCTTGATCCATGTTATTAAGACCGACGCGAACCAGAAGCAAGGCAAATGTCAAAGCGATGTTCTGGGGCGCTGGAAATGCGAGAACCGCTGCCGACGATGGGATGTGAGTGAACACCATGGTATTCACCAGTCCAAGATGTCGCGACAAAGGACCTGCGAAGACCGAGGATGCTGTCGCTAGGAAGTAGCTCGCAGAGAGTATATCTCCGAGCAAAGATTTAGAGACGTGAAACTTTTGGTCGATATAATATGTCGTTAGGGACATATTGACCATCCCATCGGCCAACGAATCTACCATGAGAAGGAACCAGAGTATGAGCATGATCGACAGTGTTTGCCTGGAGATCTGAGAAAATCCGCTCTTGGTTCGTGGAGGTTGTCTCTCGCTGCTAACGGTACTCTCATCATCGGAATCCTCGAGAAAAGCGTCCAAGTCGGTGTCGTCGATTGCGTCGTCAGTCTTCTGAAGCTCACACTTCTTCGACAAGAGCATGGCCAATGCCATATTCACTCCGCCCATGATGGTATATCCCCAATAAACGGTGTGATATGCATCTAGGATAGTCCAGCCGTCTCTGTGAGTAAGCACGTCGACGATGCGGCCGGAAAGCTCGGTTCCCACTGAGGACCCCAAGGTTGACATTGTGATGTACCATACCAGTACATCAGACCGCGTAGCAGGCGTGGTGAGTTCCGACAAGGAAGATTCCTCGATGGCTCGGAATGGACCGAAATCACCCCCTGATGCGCTGAGGACACCGATGACAGCGGCAAATAGGAGAGCCCAGTAGTTCTCAGACAAAGCAAAAGTGGCGCCGGAGATGATCATCAAGATCGAACCGCCAATGAGGGTTCGCCGACGACCAACCCTGTCGGCGATGAATGTCAGTACGAGCGACAAGAAAACATCGCCAACTAGCGTGAGAGTCATGAACAATCCGATGCGTGAGTCGGAGACGTGGAGCTCGTTGAAGAATAGCGCAAGCACGAAGGAGCTCGCGCCATACGCGAACATGCGGCAACATCGCGAGAGAATAATAAGCCATGCATCCCGGCCCGTCTGGTAGAGGGAGGTTAGGCCGGACTCCCGGAAGCCGCGCTTGAAGAACAGCTTCAGATCCATGGGTTACCAAGGCCAAAGGCTTCAGTCGGATGGTGAATGGAGGAGCCTGGAAATAAGAGCATGACAACTCCGAGGATCCGAGTTGGTCTGCAGGCGTGTGGCGGACTATGGGGCACTCGTCGGCCGGTTTCGGCAACTGGTCCTGTGCCCTAAGCAACCCCCGCATTACGCCTTCGTTGATCTTATCGGGCCAGTCGGCGCTACCCGCAACGATTATCGATGATGGTACTTCCAAATAGGCTAGTGGCGTAACAGTCCTGAGGATTTTTTTTCCCTTCCCTGCAAGTATCGCCGTTACGGGTTGCCCTAGTCAGTGTAGTGCAGCACACATTTCTTTAAACTTCCTTCATGCATCTCACTCACATGGTGCACTGGTCTTCTAAGCTGCGATAGTCTGTTTCAAGGGTTGTGCGACTCAAAACGGTTACCAATTTGGGCAAATTGGATAGTCTATGTTTCCACTAGCGGAGCGGAGAAGTTTATAAAATGACATTGTAAAGGGGCCTCTTGCCTTATCTAACCCAGACTTTGGCCTCTGCAGTTTCTAAACGGTATCACGTCATCTCCCCAAGCGGCCTTGCCATCACGCACGCCCCAGGCTCCGGGAGTATACATTGCACCCTTGGCGATTTGCGCCCATATCCATCCGCTGGGCGGGCATATTGGGGCCTGGAAAGAAGTAAAACTCCAGGCCAAGAACAGCGGCCAGACAAGGAGGATGGTCATGATGATCCAGACGATCCAGAAGGCGTTTCCATACAGTGGGTTTATGTCCTCTATGGGGAAGTTGACGTCGTTCGTAAACAGATTAAAGCCGGCGAAGACACTGAAGGTAAATGTGTAGACGCGGTGGAGCGTGGTTTGTAGCCAAAAGAGCCAGAGGAAAATGAAGGCTCGAAGAGGTCGACGCTGCTTGATGGCCCTTACCAGCAGCATGATCCCGGATCCGTACCCCAAATGGTTGATGTGCCGCTTGGGAGATATCCCGTCTGTTTTGCATAGACCTTCGAGGGAGAGGTTCCAGACAACGAAGTCCGCAGCAAGTGAATAGAAAAAGTGTTGAGCGAGGAAAGAGTACTGGATGCCGCTCACCAGATAAGGCCGCGAGGCTAAGTCGTCGTGATTTCCAGAGTGAAGCGCAATCAACACTGCGATCGTAGGGACGTTCATGAGCAGAAGACCTATCCAGATACCTGCTAGCTTCGGCTTAAACTGGGTGCCCGGCATAATCTCCACGTTTAGGCTGGACAAAGGCTCGTTATGCTCACTGAGCAAGTAACGAGCAACCGTCTCGTGATTTGCTAGAGAGCCACTACGAACGCGCTCCAAGTATGGCAAATATCGCTGCAAGAGGCCGACATCGTCGTACCTGGTGCTGAACAGCTCCTTCGGCGGCAGTAGCCAGATAGCCAGGCCTACCACCAAACATCCTCCATGGATTAGAATGGGAATCACTACCCAGTACCACCGTGGAGTCGGTCTAGGCTGGTCTGGCGAATCCCACACAACGCAAAATGAGACACTGGAGAAGCTGGCCAGGGTTCCTAGCTTGAGGATAGAGTAGCTCAGAGCTGCTCGAACGTCGGAAAAGGTGACCTTGAGTTTGCAGAGCCGTATCAAAAAGTTAAGCCATTCGAAGTTTGCTGCGCGCAGATTGTGAGCCATCTGGGCATCGTTCAACTTGGAGGCTCTGAACTCCAAGGCAGCACACGTGACGCGCCTCCAGCATCGATCCACCAGCGTTTGATTCAGGGTGGCGGCGATAGAACCAATCGTAACGGCGAACCCAATCGCAGGAGACGCCCATGACTTGTTGGATTCGTGAAAGACTTCAGAAAAGTTATCGGGGATAATGCTTGCAGCGGCAAGCAGGACGAGGCAGCTTATAGCGAGCAGCACCCATATAGAAAGAATCAAGATCAGGTTTGGCCAGTCGAAATGACGCGACTTTTGGACCGGCACCGTATGGGGTATGAGCGGCTCGCTGCTCACAAGCTCGGGCGATTTCGTGGTCATCTCGTAGGTGTGGTTCGCGAGGTGCTGCCCCGGGGTGTTCTGCGAAACACTCAACAGGCTTTCATAGGGGGAACCAGCGGCCGCCATGGTCAACTTGGAACATAATATTGAGATTTGAATAGCGAGAAGTCGGAGCGGCCAGCAAGAGAGTTGAGCATGTTGGAGGGTTGGAGACATAAGCTGCTTTAAAGAAGGACGTTAATAAGCAACTTGTTGGGAGCATATCGCTACTGGTTGCCATTTGGCAGGGCTATCGTCCATAATACTACCCGTTGCGGTGTTTTTTCCACATCAAGCGTTAAAGTTAGGGGTCAGAGCCTTGCCTCCTACACCTAGGCCTAGGGACTATCTACGAGATGGCGCCAGCACAGGCCTTGGCTTTTTTGCCGTGGATCCTACGTTGCGGCTGAGTAACAGCGGACCACCAATCACATGGTGTTCTAATCCCGGGCTATTCTCTCGGCCAGGGTATGTCTCTTTACTCCGGAGGCTCGGATTCGCGGCGTATGCGTATAGCACAGCAGCTGATCTTAATTTGGTACGGTGGCCAGGAAGCCCGACGAACTAGCGGCGACAAACAATTATTAATTGGAGGCAGTATTGATTCAGAGTTTACTGTACTTCTCCTCTCTTCCACGTTCATATACTGACTAATTACCTTTGTAGTTTGCAGCGGCCGCATCGCTGGATGACTTACCGCCGAATACGCGATAGGCGCGTCCTATTCTTGGCGTTGTAGGCAGGAATGAGGCGGAGTCCATTCCTCACGTAGGCTCTCGATCCGGGATAAGAAGGGTTAGGGTCTCGTATGCGGCCTGAAAATAGGCAGACATCGCTGCTTACCCTCCCGGAAGTTCTCGTTGTTTCGAAATAATCGTCGGGCGACTATGGCGGATGCGCTGGCTATCGTAGGAGCGATTGGCGTCGCTGCGTCGGCAGCCAAGGCTGTCCTTGCCATCTTGTCCGATATCAAAGATTCCCTGTCCGAGATACAGCATCTGCAGAGCGATGTTCAGAACCTCGACTCGGTGCTAACAGCTGCGCGGGAATACTGCACCCGTGCGCAGATAACGACCGATCGGGTTTTGCTCGAAACGGTATGCCAATGTGTTGAGGATTGTACGGCTTCTCTCACGTTGCTTGAGTCGGCCCTGCAACCGCTAGCTAGAGGCGGTAGGCGGGTGTCAACCTTGACACGGCTGCTCTGGCCGCTTCGGAAAGATAGCGTGGAGTCCCTCCGAGCTCGGTTGATGGATTCCAAAGCAACGCTAAGCATGGCTGTTTTGGTGTTAAGCGGGTAGCTTCTTCCTCTCTCGCCACTTGAAATTTGAATTGACAGCTTTCCAGGTACATATCGGGGAAGGGCCAGGAGCAAATCCTCCAGGAAATGGCAATAGGCTTTGAAAATCTTCATCAAGATTTCCTCGAGGGCAACCAGCAGAAGATCCGTGGCCGGCTTGAAAGTGACCTTGAAACAATACACGAGGGGAGCTCGATCTCAGATAACCGTACTCGGAAGGATGTCGTCATGCATCGATACTTTAATACTTACGATGTACTGAGTATGTCAGATGGCTCTGCCAAAGCGGGAAATATGTAGGTGAATAATGTGTTCTCACTAATCTCCACTAGTCTCTAACCTTCTAAAGGCTAGATACTCTCTACGCGGTCATCCAAGCGGATGACGTAGACTCTGCTGCCGAGCTTGTAAAACGCTGGCCATACCGAGACCTCAAGGCAAGAAGAGGACAAACAGGACTTCATCTATGTGCAACATGTAACGCAGCACGTATTGCATTGTTATTCTTGGACCAGGGAGCCCCAATTAATGAAACAAACGACGATGACAAGACGCCGTTTCAAGTTGCCACCCACCGTGGATCGTGGGACGTTGCGGCCCTGCTCGTGGACCGCAACTGCAACATGAGAGGATTCGCCAGGAAATTCTTCGAAACTATGAACGAAGCAGAGGATCTCTCCACCATCTCGATTTTCCTAAATGCCCTGGCAAGAAAGTACAAAGATCCGAAATACGGCGTATTCCTCGTCCACGAGGCTGTCGAGAGAAAAGATACAAAATATCTGAGGTTATTGTTGGAAGGGGGCTTTGATCCAAATGCATCAGACGGTGGTGAGCGTTCTCGGGTGTTCTGAGCCACTGCGTGGTTCGCAATTTGACTAACGAGATTTAGGAATCCGTCCGATTCACATCGCTGCCCTTAGGAACTCCCCCGCATGCGTATCAATACTCGCGAAGCACGGGGCTGACCTAAACGCCACGCTGCCCGCCACGATACACGAATTTCTGCAGCACGATAACAAATATCATAAACTCGTCATGGGTTTGCCGCTGACTGACCAAATACCCATGAGCCTGTGCTCCCACATCGACGACGTTTCGACCTTTCGTACATTTATCGAACAAGGCGCGGACATGAATGTTCGTATACCGCCAGATGGTGAGTTATCACATAAAGAGTCCCACAGAATGTAAAAGATACTACTACCGCGACTGTCAGCTAACACTCTCTTATGTAGATGGCTTTCTCTTGATAAGTATGTGTGCGGACGCGTTCCTGCCCGCTGCAACACTTCTCCTTGAGGGCGGTGCCGAAGTAAACATGCGTAACGGGCAATCGGAGTTTTGCCTTTACTGGGCTGTCCGGTGCCGGAATACGCCACTCATCCGGATGTTGGTTGAACGTGGAGCCGACTTGAACCTGCAACTTAGTGCCGATCATGGCGCAGTGACGGCTCTGCATCAAGCGGTCTCGGATGATGCTAGGGACGAGTTTGCTGAGCTGCTAAGAGTGGGTGCGGCCACGGACATACCGGATTCCAGAGGCGAGACGGCGAGGGAGCTCGCAGAACGCCTTGGAAGACACGAAATCTGCCAGATATTTGGCGAGTATGCATCAAGATAGGCGACGGCTCTACTAAATAGGATATATAAGCCCTGCAAGAAAGTCTTACGGAACCACGCCACAGGGCAATTAAAAAAATAGTCAATTTGTATTCCCAGTCCCAGGCTTAGACAGCAGTTCCTGATGTAAGCGAGTCTCCGTGCTTTAGAATTCGACAGGAACGACGGCCAAATATGACGTGACGGAAAGGGTAGCATGCCGTGACAAGGCGAGTTGATTGGGCCCGCGAACTGCGATGTGCCCATATGAATTTATGCAGGAACCTATGACCACTCTACACCTCATTTGCTGGAGCAGCACCCAGTACTATCCGATCAATCGGTACCGCTATGATGCGACCCGCGTAGGCCCACCCGAGCCATGCAGGGGACAGCGGCAGGGCGGAGGGGCAAGGCGAGCGGGGGACGAGGGGCCAAGGCACGTAGAAAAATATGTCCTCGCTCGAGATGCAACGCCGGATGGCATGGCTTAGCCCCATGCGGCCATGTGCCAACGGGTGGATGGCTGAATACCCCGTGGGACGCGGGGCGTTCTTGGCCTCCATCTTTGTTTTCGCTCTAGGGCGGCTTGCGCGTGCGCGCAAGCTCGGGCGAAGGAAAGAAAGCTATGGCAGGGATGCTAGATGAGCGGTTTGCCGCTCAACCCCTAACGGCAGGATCGCAGTACCTGGACTGTTTGCAGACTCATGTTGGGCCCAAATAGCCGGCGTAGTCAAACCATAACCTAATGAAGTGGCTTCGCTAACCGCAATGGTGAAGAAACTCCGGGGCCCGCGCCCCATAACCGGCACCCAAGTCCGCCCGGTGGTTCGCGTGGGCAATGCGGCCCGTCGTCCAGGTTCCTCCGCGGGGGCCGTAGCATTACCCCAACTCCGACCCTGGGCTGCGCTTCAGTAGCCCTCACTCCGAGTCAGCGCGTGTCTTGGCGGCGACGGCCCTGAGCTGGATTGGCTCGCAGAACATGGCTTCACCGCGCACGATGGGCTGGGCTTGCTGGGATGCGGATTTGGGCCCACGAGGGACGACCAGGCGACCCAAGCTGCGGGACCAGCGAACCCGGAACCACCCCGTCCAGGGCCTGGATTGGGGGAAAATTGGAGGTCGGGGAAACCAAACGTCGCGGCTAAATTGATGACAGGGCGGCAATGTCCTGCCTCATTAGGCACGGGCACAATACGTTCGCGGAGCCGTGGCCGAGAAAGCAGCTTTTTGCATTTATAGGTTGGGACCGCAGCTCGCACGTCCGGCGCGAGCTTGCTTCGTCTAGCCACCACCACAGCCGCCCCTCAACGTACCTGGACCCCATCCGAACCGCTCAAGGCTCCCGAGAATCAAGATGACGGCCATGCGACTGCTGTCCCTCGTGCTGGCCACTCCGGCCGCCGCCGAGATCCTCTATGCGTCGTCGTACAATGACCACTCCTTGTACACGCTGAACTTGGACAAGTCCGGCCTCTCGGTTGCCTCCAAGTCGCTCGACTGCGGTTCCGAGCCCACCTGGCTGACCCTCGACTATCCCAAATCGGTTCTCTACTGTCTCAATGAGGGTTGGGGCGGCAATGCGTCCCTCACGTCCTACAAGACGGGTGCCAATGGCGCGCTCACCACCTTGAACGTGCTGCCCGTGCTCAAGAGTCCCGTGGCCTCGACCCTCTTCGGAGTCAACAACACGCAATTGGCTGTCGCTTTTTAGTAAGTCGCCAGCTGGGGGGATAAGGATTTGTCGAGCAGACACTCCGAGTCTTTCGACCTAATAGGATGGGAGGTGGATTCCTTGTCGATGAGCATATTTCACTAACACAGTGCGCCAGCGACACCTCCTCTTTCGGCACCTTCTCCGTAGCCGATCCGAAGGCGCTGTCTCTGCTGCAGCAAGAGACTTACACTCTCTCTGCTCCAGGCAGCGTACCAGACCGTCAGGATGCCCCGCACGTGCACGATGCGGTCCTCGACCCTACTAAGAAGTTCCTGGTTGCGCCGGACCTTGGCGCCGACCTGGTCCACGTCTACAGCGTTGGTGGTAGCAAGTCTTTCACCCCGCTCACCCCGATCAAGGCGGTGACGGGCTCTGGACCGCGCCACGCCGCCTTCGCCGTGTGCGGGGACAAGACCTTCCTCTACACTGTCAACGAGCTGTCGAACAGTATCACGGGATACAGCGTCGTGTACGCGAAAGGTGATGCTGAGCCTACCTTCACGCAGCTCTTCAACTTCAGCACGCACGGCCCCAACGGAACTGTTCCCGCCGGCACCAAGGCAGCTGAAATCGTGGTTTCGGTAAGCGGATATATCCTCTACATTGAGTCTCACAAGCTAACTCGCGCCACAGCCCGACCAGCGGTTTGTCATCGTGTCTTCGCGTGGCGAGGGCTTGCTCAAGATCCCCAACTTTGACGTAGCCAACACCACGGCGCTGGCCTCGGACCCCCTCGTCTCCTTCTCGATCGACGACCGGACCGGTGCCCTTGCTGTTGTTCAGACCGCACCGGCTGGTGGGATGAATCCCCGTGGCTTCTCACTGAACAAGGCTGGCACCCTCGTTGCCTCGGCGCTGCAGGACGACAACCGCGTCGTCGTCATTGAGCGCAACGTCAAGACTGGCCTCCTCGGCAAGATCGTAGCTCACGCTACCGTAGGCGTCGGCGCAGGCAATGGCCCCAACTATGCCCTCTTCTACGAGTAGGGTTGGCACCAGAGTATCGGGGTTAGGAGTTGGAGAAAGAAGGGTTTGAAAATACAAAAGCACTTTACCTTGTAATTATTCTTGGCCTACCTGTGCTTATGGTTACAACCTTGCAACCATGGCTCAGTCCTGGGCTTCACTTCTAAGCCATAAGTATCTCCAATACTGCAGCTTACCGTGGCTTACCGTGCAACGTGGAGTGTGTCTGTCTCCTAGCTAAGGTAGGATCGGCTGTCGCTTACGGTTTCCCCTCGAAGGATGAAGGAACACCTTTCTTACCCCAACTTCCGGACCCCACTTGCACACGCATACCAGGTTTCTGGGCGGATGACCGCTCCGCTACGCCACTCCCCCTTGGGCCGAGCGGCAGGTACCCGCTGGGGGGGGGGGGGCTCTAGTCAGCTCACTCGCTCTTGAAACTATCTATCCCAAGGTGGAACAAGCGTGATAAGCACACCGACTCCTGCACGGCAATTGCTCTTAGTGCAACCAGTGAATCTAACATTGGATTCTATCTCTGCTAACGATGGCCAAGCCCCCTAGGAGCTGTGGAAAACAGCTTTTGCTCCTATCGTGCCCAGTGTCCAATTGCTCATATGTACCTTCCCTCGTCAAACTCTGCCTTTGGAGTTGTTCGTTATAATATCTACAACTGAAGAATAGAATGGAGCACTGCTATATGCACATCAGAAAGGACTCGAATGGCTCATGTGACCTCTCAGTAGCGACCAAGGGAAACATCGATATGTCCGCCGTTGCTCCAGCCCTGGCAACCTCCGGATGGGTTGCCATTGTAGAGGCCATACGTGGCACCAGTCTGGCTGCCACTGGTGCAGTTGACCAAGTCGTAAGTCAACGATTCCCCGCAGGTATTGCCGCTCTTGCACTGGAACACGCAGGTGTTCATGTCGCTCACGCAGCCGGTGGAGACTTTTATTGACATAATGTTGCCACCCATGTTCACCTCCCGGCTCACATCGACGGTCGCATAGTCCCCAGTGGTGAACTCGCCCCACGTATTGTAAATCTGGCCGTACTGGCTGAGGGTGGTGACGTGGTTGTTGAGCGCGGCCCAGCCGCCCGAGATGCCGTTCGCGACCGAGATGGTAACCGAATCGCCGACGTTGGGCAGCGAGTAGGACACCTTGGGCGTGCGGACGTTCATAAAGCTAGAGACGTAGTCCAGCGGGGGGTTGTCCCACATGATGAGTGTGACGCTCACGGGGCTCGGGCTCGTGGCGTTGTTGGTGAAGGTGAAGGTGTTAGGACCGTTGGATCCGATCCAGATGTTGCCGTTGCTAGTATACGAGTTCGATCCCTGGCTGTACATGCCGATATCGCTCATATGTTGACAATCACCGGCATTCAGACCAGAGACCAATGTGCTACAGCTGAAACTGCGCTTATCAAGAGATCCCTCAACGCTAGGCCAGTTAGATATGAGATCTACACCGGTGCAGGGAAGCTAGGCGTTACAAGGCAACTTACGCAGGTACCTCGGCGAGAGGAGCAGCGGCCGCAACGGCCAGCATGGAAGCCAAAAGAGGGAGCGTGGAGAACATGGCGGGCAATTTCGCGCGCAAAAAAAGATATAAAGGAGTGTGGTGAGAAGGAATGCTTAGGAAACAGCTCTGTGGTAACCTACAAAACACAAGCCTGCCTCTTGGGCGGTTTGCAATGAGTATTTATCTTGTAAGTCCACATGGTGTGAGCCTGGAGGATGCACGGTCCCATTGTATTCCTGAAAGGGGGATCGATGACTGAGAGGCTCCTACGACTTAGAATAAGACTATCTGAGCTGGCGAAACCGATAGGCCAGGGGGCCCATGCTCCTGCGACCTTCTGGCACTTTGTCGCCCTATGGGAGCACCGTAATTGCCGTAGACTTACGGCACCCTAGCGTGAGAACTCACAGGGTGAGATGAGGCTGGAGAGCCAGCCTGAGTCCGATGTTGACTCTACGTACAGTTGCGCATTTGCCAGCTCATCGGGGTTTCTATTCCCTCGAGTAGCACAGCCATGCGGAAATAAGCAACACTTACTACATCTGAGGCACTCGTCCGTTACGTTGGCAATCGCATCGCCCCGTCTATCTTTAAACGAGGGCGGACGAAATACAAAATAGAGTTGCAGCAATTGACGTGCGTCTATGACAGGGGCTACGCTACTACAACGAATATTGGCCGAAGGATCGCACTGGCTGCCGGAAGCCAGGGCCCGCTCGACTCTGATAGGCCAAGGCGGCTTTCTGGGCGCGCCGCTTGCCCTGAATAAGCTTACTCGGGAGCAAGCAGAAGACAAGAAATTTGAGCCGACGCGTCCATTAGGATGCTCCCTTGCTTCCAGCACAACGTGCCGGCGTAAGCCCCCGCTCGGAACCCGAGCCAGACCCACGATGTGAACGCTAAGACGATCCATGCATGCCACCGTCTTCCCCCAGGACGAGAGCTACGGCCCTATCAGGTCTAAAGATTTAAAGGCTCAGTGTGATGGCATGCCATACTGCCTCTGGCGATTGGCTTGATTAGGCGGGCACATCCGAGCCCACAGACGCAAACCCCTTAATGCTTCCTCCTGCACCTGATTGCTTTTCTCGCCTGATTATATTCGAATTGCGGGCTTGGTATGTGTGTGTCTAATGTAGCAAGCAGCATGCCTAAGTTAAAGATTAACCCCCTTTCTTGACCGAATGCACAAGATCTAACGGCATGCATGTACATAGCATCTCTATGGCGTGTGCTTCCCGAACTGTCATAGCTAGACGGCCGGTCTATGTATGGGATTGTCGTGTACGCCCAAAGCGGTGGGCAGTGGGAGTTCGTTCGATCCCTGCAGGAATTGTCACTGCGGTTGGCGTTGGCACGCCTAGCGTGCGCCTCTGCGTTGCACACGCAGCATGCAAAAGAGGCGGTGCGGGTGGCTGCTCTCGTCAGCCGCCCGCTATTGCAGACTCAATCCTTTGAACTCGAGGGACAACACGTCCTCCTCATTCTGCCAGCTCAGCGCAATGCCGTTATCCCGCAGCTCCTCCTTCAGCATGTCGGCTGTACGCAGGGAGAACGGGAGCGGCTGGAGGTGTATGTGCCGCAGCTTCGGCATCTTGCGCTCCCACGTTTCGCGGGAGGCGCGGAGCGCGACACCCACGCCGCTGCGTGCCCAGATGCGCAGCAGGTCCTCTCCGTGCTCCGGCACGAACCGGAGCGTGAGCTTGATGAGGTTGGGCGGCAGCTTGTCGAGGAACTGCGGCCACGTGTTTGCGTTGAGCCAGTCGAGCAGGAGATGCGGCTCCACGGCAAGGCGCTGCACGCCTGTCAGGCGGGGGAGGCAGGTTAGTCTCCCCAGGGGACCGAACTGCTCGTTGGCATGTTCAGGGGGGACATTAGTTGTATCTAGAGAGAGTCGCTCGAGAGTGTCAGACCGACTTAAAAGCATCTCGTTGATGTCGGCGCCTGGCCCTTCATCCACCGGCTCGGGGCCTCTCCACGGGAGGAGTGTGAGGGACAGAGACTTCAAGCCGGCTGCTCGCTCAATCAGCGTGGCGACGGAGGCGGTATCTCTGAAGAGAATCATCATGTTCATCTCCTCGATCCGCTCGACCGCCCGGAGCACGCTCGGCGCAACGTCCAGGGCGTGAAACCAGCCATACCAGAGGTCCATGCGACGGAGCATGGGCTGGTTGAGAAGCGGCGATGAAAGCACAGCGCGGAGCGGGTTCTCATGGCCAAAGATTATTGTCCTGCCATGGCTCATAAAGAGGGGATCCAGCTGGATCTGGAGCGTCTTGAGGCACGGGAGAAACGACTCTCGCAGTTGTGGGTGGGAGGCCAGGTTTTCGAGAGCGAGCTCGAAAGTTTCTGAGGGCAAAGTAAGTAGATTATGCAATAATACTGTCTCCGCGGCATTGGTCATGCAAAGCAGAGCGGCGACAAGCTTGTATCCGATGATATGCTCGAACTGGCCCGTCTCTAGCGGGGTTAACTCGCCACCTGTTGGCGGCCCGGCTGCGCCTACGGCTAAGCCTACGGTATCCAAGATGGCCCGATCGCTTTCTTGCAGCTCCGAGAACCAGTCTGGGTGCCTTTGCCACTCTGCGGCCATCTCCTGGTTAGCGGCCGTTACCGGTATCAACGAGGATGGAAGACTCAGAGCCACGGCGACATTTCGGATGAGGCGCCGCCGCTCGTGGTTCTTCATCAGAGTGCGCATCAAGTAGACTATCGACGCGGCCGAAGAGGGCTTTCCCGGAATAGGCGGCGCCCGGTAGAATATGATAGTTTCGTAGAGGAGCGGACGGGCGAGGGCGGCGAGCCGGCGAGAGCTGGAGCAGAGCTGGCGCAGCGCTTCGCGGTTCACCCGAAACGCCTCGCTCGCGCGCCTGTCTCCCAGCCGGTGCGGCGCTAAGGAAAAGGCCTCTACTATCTGGCGCCATAGCTCGTTGGGGAGCAAGTACAGGGAATGCGGCGTCTCCATCATATCAGTGGTGGGATTCGGCGATAGTCGGTGTGATATTTTTTTTTTCCCCTGGCCCGCAGGCGGTTTGTGAAAGGTACGGTCGTCAGCCGGAGGCCCCGGAGCGTTCCGCTAGCGGCTTCGTTCCTCCCGCTCCGGACCCCAGCGCACGGACCACTCGATAGGTAAGTGCAGGTTCATGGCATAAGATGACAGTGCAGAATCTGGGGGGCCGGCAAAGGCTATATCACTTTGATGTGTGCTGCGCCATAAATTTAGAGGCGGTAACATACAGGAAAGACTTTAGGAAAGTTTCAAGCCGTATAAACGCAGTGTGTGCATGGGAATTTAGCGATGGACTACAGGATGTTTACACACCAAGGAAACCTAAGCACCCCACCCCCCTGCTACTTCGGTTACAGAGCTGGTAATAAACCTGCTCTCGTCACCGAGTAGGAACCCGACCGCGGCAGCGATATCCTCTGGTCCTCCAAGGCGTTTCAGCAATTGCGGTGCGACCAAGGAGTCGGTCGTGATACTGCCTCCTGCCTGTTCGTTCAACTCAGCAAGCATCGGTGTATCAATCACGCCCCTGCGAATCAAAGCAGTCAGCATAAGGATTTGGCCACTTAAAAGCAAGAATCAGGGGTAGACACACGGGCATATGACATTCACTCGAATACCTCTAGGAGCTGCCTCTTTCGCGGCCGTCCGGCTTAGTCCGATAATGCCGTGCTTGGTGGCGACATACGGACCCATGCCGGCAAGGCCAAACTGCCCAGCCATGCTTGAGAAGTTGATTATACTCCCTCCATCCACAATATGATTGAGCTCGGAGCGGAGACAGTTAAATGTCCCTGTAAGGTTGATGCCAACCACTCGGTCCCAGTCCTCGTCAGTCGCAAGCTGCAAGGGAGCCGGCGCGCTCATAACCCCTTTGTGCCGCTGTTAGCTTGAAGCGTCTGTATGTATAAGGTTTTTATATCAGAGATTTATCGCACCCGCATTGTTCACGCAACCGTCAATCCTGCCGTACCGCGCCTTCGTTGACGACACCCAGCTTTCGACATCCGCGCTGCTCCGGATGTCGAGGTGAATACAGGTCAAAGAAGAGCTTGGAAATGCAGTGGTGAGCTGCTCTTCAGCAGTCTTCAATTCCGCTTCTTTGTAATCTGCGAGCGATAAAATTGCGCCGCGCTCAGCCAGATAGTGAGCGATGCCTAGGCCGATGCCGCGCGCAGCTCCGGTAATGAGGAAGACTTTTCCAGCATATGGAGTAGGACCTGCCATCCCTTCTGTGTGAGTGGAAGTGTACGAAAGAAAAGCCTAGGGTATGATGTGTGCGAGAAGCTAAGTTTGAGAAGGAACACGAGATTAATTATTCTCTACCACTACATTCCGCAGGAAGGTTATATATCCCCGGATTCAGGCGTATGGCTGCCTTTGAGTGCTTTCGACCGGTCTGACATGGAGTAGAGCTATGCAGGGTGATTAATGGATCGATACGAGCATGGTCTGTTGGACCTGTTAGACCTGTGGAGTGTTGGCATTGCATTGGGCATTAGTAATACCACAGCGTTTGTACGACATAACTCGGATTGGGTGGGAATGACATTTGCTACCATGTCAAGTTTAGTGGACTTGGCGACAGAAGATACCCGTGGTAATTATTACTTCTACGGTGTAGTTGTAATTGGACCGGGGAATTTCCCTAATGCTAGCGTAGCCGCAAGATCGACGAATTCGGATGGTTTTTGTTTATACGTGCCTAGTCACATTGGGCATGCTTTGTCTGATGCTGCCAGGTCGTAGAAGAAGAGGGTTCCTCGCGTCAGTCGGGCTGAGAAACCTAGGTAGGCACCCAAATGCAGTTCGCAGAATCTCCATATAGGCTTGGCCAGCTTATCCCTTTCTTGGGCGGGGGCCCGATAGATCAAGATGCGCTATGAACACTAGCTACGGACGTTGCTTGTACGGATTGGAGGAATCAGAAATTCGCTCTACTCAAATGAGCACGGATATTTCAGGTATCTGATACCGTAGTTCGCTTTTCTTCTCGTCCCATTGTTTTTGGTCTCTTTTATTTTCACTAGCTAAGATCTTATGGCTCGAAGCGAGGGAACTCATCGTCAAAAATTGCCCCAAAGTCTTCGGTGGGTACATCTAGAGATATTCGCACTTGATGAACAATGTCCTTCACCTGGTCCCAGGGTACGTTCCTGTTCCCCGCCGGAAGGCTGACCACGGAGCGCTTCTCGTCCACGGACCAGCTTAGGGGCTCAGAAAAGCTGCGCTTGAGCCAGCTGACATACAAGTTGCGGAAGGATTCTTTGTCCAAGTCGCCAGGAAATGTAGCTGAAATCGTCGGGTGTTGGCTTAGAATGTTTGCCGCAGCGAGCCAGACCTGTTCTTCGGGGTCGTTCAACAAAGCCACGACCTTTTGAAGGAGGTCATTAGAAAGTTCTGCCCGCCCTTTCAGGACAGATTCGGCAAATCTGATGAGGTCTCGAGGACCTTTGAGCAGGACTAACATCTCCCGGAGGATCCAGTCTGGTAAACTAGACTGCTGCTCTTCCAATATGTTGGCTACATCGATGAGCACTTCTGGATCGCTCTGGCATGACGACGCTATTTTCTCCAATGCCTCTGGGGATAACTTCAATCGCTCGCCTCGTAATAATACGTCCCTCGCCAAGCGTCGAGTGTGGTCATCGGGAGCGTCCAGTAGACTCACCACCTCTTTTAGGACGCTGCTTGGCAAAGCCGCCTCCCGGCGGACTAAAACGTCTCTAACGTCTTCTTGCACTTTCCCCCCTGGCTTTTTCAACAAGTCTACTATATCTGGTAAAATGTCATCCGGAATGTCTGGAGCTAGACCCAGAGCTGCCATTGCAGGAGAGTCGGGTCTCAACCCTTCTTTTTTAGACAGGACAAACAGCTTTCGAAATATCTTGCCTGGCAAAAAGGGATGTTCTCCTAAGAGTTTTGCCGCAATAGAATGTATTCCCTTGTCCGGATCATCCAGCAGTTCTGCCATCAATTCGAGGACATTATTTGATAGATCTAGCCGTTGGCTCAGAGCTTTTACCACAGCAGCCTGGGTGCTTGCGTCGGCATCTTTTAACAGTCCTCGCAACTCCTTTGCGGCCTCTTCAGATAGGGTGGATTGTTTGCGTAGGACTGAATCCGCACAAGAACGTGTCGCTGGTTCTCTGAACAATGCTAAAACCTTTTTGAGAATATGATCTGGAAGGGACGTCTGCCCATTCAAAGCTGTCGACGCATAGCCTCGCCTCTCTGGGTCATCTAATAGATTTTCCGCGTCCTGGATGATATCATCTGGGAGTATTTGACTCTGGCTACCAAGGATGTTTGCCGCGGCAGACCAAGCATGCCTCTTTTCGGGATTGGTCAATAGCTCCATCATCCCTCGGAGAACGTTCTCCGCTAAATCGTCTCGTTGCGTCAGAGCCAGTTCTGCAGTAGACTGGGTATCCTTGCTGGAGTCCTCTAATAGAGTTATGAGTAGTTGGATGATATCAGGTCGTGCTGGCCGCTGCCCCAAGATGATTGCCGCCTCATTGCGTGCGACGCTGTTTGGACTCTTCAACAGAGCCAGCAGTTCTTGCTCAATCTTTACCGACAGCACCTTCTGTTTGGTTACAGCTGACCGCGCAGAAGTTCGGACATTTATGTCGGAATCTTGCAACGAGGCTAATAGTACCTGGAGCACTTCGTCTTTCAAGTTGGAACCTCTAGCCAGGAGCATTGCAGCAGAGCTTCGGGCATCGGCTTCGGGGCTTTTCAGGAAGTCGAGCAGCTCCGGAATGATGGCATCCGGTACAAACGGCAGCTTGTACATGAATCTCATGACGCGTGGGTGAATAGTATAGCTATTCGGACTTCGGTCCCATTCGTCCTTTGTTTGCTCTTCCACGATGGCCACCAACTTGGGCAGATGTTCTATCGGGAAGGAATCGGGGTGGCTGTGAAAAACCCGTAGTGAATTCATTTTTGCCGTGTCCGTGGATCGGTCGCTCAACCTATTGGCCAAGTAGTTGGCCATTTCCGGGGATATTCTCGGGCGAGCGGCCAGCGAGGATATTATTTGGTCTCGTACGGTTTCCGGTATCCTTGACGACATGATATCCATAACAATACTGTCCGGAAATTCAGACTCTTGAGCCAGTAATGCGGTGCCCGTCAGGCGAATCTCACACAGCAGCCACTGGCGTAGTCGATCTGTCATGCGTGCACGAAGCTTGAGAGCCCACTCCTTCTCGCGTGGCTGAATCACTTCAGCTAGGCAACGCATGGCTAGACGTTGATGCGTGGGACCCAAGACGTCCCTGGGCTCTGCCTCGATAGTATGGAAAAACTCTTTGTCGCGCCCCTTGCTGTGAAGGAGGCCGGTCACAAAGCGCCACATGATGTCGTACCGAGGGTTGTACTTCTCCTTGCAGAGAAGCTCCCGGGCAGTAGCTCCTACTGGAGCGAGCTGCTTATCCGGCCAGTGATGAACAAAGTACTGAGCGGCAAAATACTCCTGAAAGGTTAGATGCAGGAAGTGGTAGCTGCTGCTGGCGCTTGTGGAGCCTGCGCCGTCAGAATCGCGAAGAAAAGACAATTTGCGCAGGTCTCCTGACGACGCCTCAAATTCCGGTCTCGGCTTGGATAGCTGTTGAGTCAGCACATCTAGGTCGTCCCAAACATCGTCTAGGTATTGGCGGCCAAACTCTTCTGTGCTGTTGGAGATTCCGACAAACGCAATAGCCTCCAACACGTTGATCTCTCCCCGTACCCAGCGTTTAAGCTCGTTGGGGAGGAACTCGGAGGCCTCGGACATGCCGATGAGCTCCTTCGTACCTGGGCGTTGCTTTCCCAGCTGGACCACATCCTTTTGCCAGAGCGCCTGCACTACAAGACCGTAGAGTTCGGTCATGTTCTTGGGCGTCTTACCAGGATCGATCACATTGGCCTCAAAGCTGTAGCAAATAGCATCAAGCTGGATGGGGATCCGCGCCAGTCCTTCGATAGATGGGTGTTCCTTGAGAAACTTTTGAATCTCGGCCGAGTGTTCCGGCGCCACAGCATTGATATACTGCTTCACCTGGCCGGCATAGAACCCCACTGTCTCGATCGTCCTGATTGCAGTCACCAACTGGTTCGCGGCAACGGCGTTCGGCCGCGTGGTAATGATTACCCGAGGCAGGTTGAGAAGTAAGGGGAGCAGGTCGGATTCTTCTACCTCTTGAGATACCTCGTCGAGGCCATCGAGGATGAACAGCGTTCTGCTTTGTTTTCTCATGATTTCCGAACACAGTGCATTACCAAGTAGCTGACCCTCGCCTGGAGATTTGAAGTACCACTCGTGGAGTAGCGTCTCGATGTCATACCTCCTCTTGTTTTCGCCCTTGAGTTTACGGAGCGGCAGCCAGATGACGCGGTCGATGATGTCGGCCCACATGTCACGATAAATATAGTCATGCACGACCTTCCTACAGAGTGTAGTCTTGCCCACTCCGGCCTGGCCACGGATGAGCACGCGCCCATAGTGAGCAGGTTGCTCCACTAGACAGTTTATCAGCAAGAATGGCTACAATTCCCCAGACAATACCCATAAATGACAGCGAATACAGAGAGACAGAGGAAACATACCGGCGTCACTGGGTCTTGGCTGTGAGTAGAGGTCCGGCAGCGAGAGACGCTGCCCTTCATTGGGCTCCCAGGTGGCCAAGCGGCGACGGAGAGACACGGAAGTGGTTAACGGAGCGTGCTCATCGTCTTTTAGATCGACTAGGTTGATATAGCAATGATCCATAGGCACGCATCTGCCATGATGGAGCCGCTCGATTGTAAGCTTCTTCCGCCCAGGTCCAGTGTACTCGCCACGTATCACCTCGTCGGCGTAGAACACCTGGGCTTCGGAACAGTCCTCCCACGCCTTGCTCAGCAACGCATTTCCCCCTTCCTTGGGCCGCGCCCTCTGATTGCCCAGGTCGGTGCCATACGCGTTGTGAGCGCCTTGTCGCTTGAATAGCCGTTGGCTCATTTTGGTGCCTCCCGGCAACTTGGACAGCAGATTCCCGATCCTGGACGGCTCTTCATGTACTTTCAGTTTCACGGTCAACCAGACCCATTCGTGGACGCGCTTAGACTTAGAACTGCGGGCTTGCTTAGTCAAAAACGTGCTCAGAGTCTTGATAACCAGATCGTTTGAGCTCTTGACGTTGTCATTGCTCGCTTGCTCTAGCTGCGCGCAGAGCCCGCATAGGAAGTTCTCATCCTGCTTGCATTTGAGCTCGGGATTCTCCAGCATTGCTCCAAGGGCAGTGGCGGCCTTTCCCCGGATGAACAGATCGGTGCTGCGAAGGGCGAAATACCAGTAGGACGGCCTTGGCTTCAGTACGTTCCCGCCTTCGTCCACCACCTTGGACGCAGAGGATATAAAAGCCACAGTGTCCGTGACAACGGGCTTGACTAATTCTTTGACCTCGGAGATGGCACCGATCAAGGCTGGTATACTGTCCAGCGCCCCTTCCAAGCCTTCGAGCAGCTTGTGAGGATCCAGAGACGAGACAGAGCTTGCCACTTTGGCAGCGTCTTTGCCGACTGCAAATACGGCCTTCCCAAGCTTTGTCCACGGACTCACGTCGCTGCCGATGCCACGCAAGGCCTCACGTGCATACCGAGCCGATTCGGAGAAACGCAATTCGTGGTGCTTGCAGGCCCCATCCAGCCAGTCTATCAGAGGCATCATCACCTCCGCATCACCGAGGGTGGGAAAATGGACTTCGTTCATGGCATCCAGAACCGCCGATGCCGCACGTAGCAGATCGTATATGGCCGCTTGATCGAACGTACCCTTGGTGTTCTGAACTCCATCAAGGATGAACTTGATGACATGCCCAAGTGGGAGCCCGTGTAGGCGCCGAGCGTGGGGGCTGCGGAGCAATGTGTTGAAGGACTCGAGGATGGCAGCGTCTGGGATCTTGTTCTGGGCAATTTTCTCGGCAAAGTCATTGAACAAGCCGCGGTAATCGTCGTCTTCGACAAAGGGCGACACTGACGCGGCTTCGAAGGCGTACGGCCTCTGCGGGTGTTTGGCAAACACAGTGGCCATAGATTGAGACAGGGCGCGAAGCGCGAGAGCCTCTTTCTTCACCCGCAGAGTCTGGCCGTCCCTTGGCGTGAAGATCAGTTTGTTCAGACGACGGACAAGCTCGTCCGTCGTTTGTGGTCTAGACAACTGCTCGGCCGTCGCCATGGTGCGCGAAGTTCGCAAGGCTGGCTAGCCTGACTTCTAGCTGTAGGTACAATAGAGGAGACTTCGAGGAACCCATCTGCTACTAGAATATGTACGAAGCCTACGTACTTATCCGCCATGGCTCCCGTCCCTGGGCCCACGCGATGGTGCCGTTCCCTGCTTGCAACAAGTGCGAAACGCAGGGAGGGACGCTATAGCAAGCCAGGGCGGCTGGCATCACTTGCTGGCGTTCTAGCAGCTTGGCACGCCAATCAGCCTAGCTGTTTCTCGATCCTCCAACGCCACTTGTTAAGTCAGCTTCAGCTAGCGCCCTTCAGCTACCGCCACTAACGTAGTCAGCCACCTAATAAGACAGACCGCCACTATGTGGAGACTCCCTGCAAAATCTACCTGAGTTTTATGTCGAGGTGATACATACATTACCGTATACTTAAGACAAGTTAGTCATAGAATCCGGGGCACCGACAACATCCTGGCTCATATAACCCACAAGGGAAAATCACTTCGACTAAATTCGGTGTTGTCGTCGAATAGTATCCTATAGTTCGTAGAATCTACCGAGCCCTTATAGCAATCCCAGAGATTGTTGCCGCCGCGAAGCAATCAGTTACATCTCAATCAAGGAAGCAAAAGTAAGTACCTAGCTTATTGGTACTACAATATGTATAAATTAAAATATCTAGCTTCATAATTGACATACTCTACGTACTTACATTTACGTTGCCAATGGTCACACTCTTGATGTTTTGGTACTCCCCCAATCCGTAAACACTACCCTCCTTACCGTACCCACTCTCCTCCACACCACTAAAAGGTGCCTCTGCGGCGCTGATTTTGCCGCTGTTGGCGCCGACCCTACCGACTTGCATCTTTTGCGCCACTCGCATAACCCGGCTCACATCTCGGGAAAAGAAATAAGCGGCCAGCCCAAACTCGGTATTATTCACCATGTCGATAACTTCTTCACTCACCCTCGATCCAAAGACAGACAATGTTGTTCGGTTGACGAATCTGCCAAACCTAACCAATTTTGAGCTCAAACACCTCATCACCATCAATCCCAATTTAATAACCATGATCGTAGCATTTCCCGCCCAAAAAAAAAAAACAACGCGAGCTACATCGACATCATTCTTTCCAACTTCTTAGTCTCAGGTCCTACCGTAAATGGCGAAAGTCTTACCGACTTCGGTCCATTAAATGATCGCTTCTTTCTTTACGCCGACGCTGTCATGGAGCCAGTGATCAACAACACCGCCGTTCTGGTGACTGCAACGAATAGCACACATATCAACTTCACGGATTTAGAAATCCAGACCGGTCTCTTGGAGCAAAATGTCACACTCAGCATAGAAGTCGTTAAAGACGATCCGGGACTGAGGAATGACTTCTTGGTTGACATTGAATAACCACCGAGAAGAATACTATCAGAAGAGTGCGATTTCTGAGATTTCAAAACATTCAGGTGACTTAACATGATACGTATATAGATAACTTAGTACCTAGGTAGGTAGAGAATGCGTGTTCTCGCCCGACACTGAAACGCGGTCGAGAGGCCATAGTCCCTTGGATGAAGACGGGCTTCGTGTTGTAATTGAGCTTGCAGCTTCCAAGGCGGAAAGCACCGCCTCAAAGAATCCCAATGGTAAATCGTAGCGGGAAATAAAACAGTCTGTGTTTAATCTGCGATGAGCTGGATTGTGAGTTAAATCACTAGGCGCCCGCTGCTAGGAGGCCGACCAATGCGAAAACCCTACGGCAAGTTGCCAAGAAACCCTTGAATGATCTCTGCACACCTCTCTGGTCGCTCGACGGGTATAAGATGACCGGATCCGTCAATCACTTCCACCTTTGCCGCAGGAATGTGTGCAGTGATCTCGGTGGTCAGCCTCTCCACGGGCTCGACAACGTCCTGATCTGCGCCCACCACCAACACTGGAACATCGATCTTCTTGGCCAGCTCTGAGATATCTTCAGGCATCGCATAGGCCGGCCAGGCGGCCTTCGCGTATGGATGGCCTCTTAGCATGTCCTCTACAAGCTTCTTGCGAGCCAAGTCGTTCATTTCGCTGTTCTTTGCCGTGAGGACGTTTGTCACTACGTACTCGGCGGCCTCGGTGCTATCGTATGCATGCTTCTGCTGCTCGCGCATCGAGTCTGGCAGCATGAGTGGCGTCGGCGGGGCCGAGGCGACAAGTACTAGTCCTCGGAGGCCGGAAATATTCTTCCGTCCCGCCACAGCCTGGGCGACTTTGCCACCCATGGAATGGCCCACTAGGACAATCTGATCGAGGCTTAAACATCGAATGACACTTTCCACGTCCGAGGCCAACTGGGCGATGGAATAAGCCGAGTCATCTTCTGGTCCTGTCGAGGAGCCCCAGCCACGGAAGTCGATCGCTATCGTCGGGGAGGTTGTCGCAAGTATGGAAGTTACCTCTGACCACGTTGCCGAGGAGCCACCCCAGAAATGAAGGAAAACGAGCGTTGGCGGCTCTCTGACATTATTGCTCCAGTTCGGAGGCGACCGCTTTGATACAGCTCTGATTTTTACGTCGGAGCCAACCTCTAGGTCCACGAAGGTAGTAATTGTTGAGCCCATTTTGTTGTAGGCCACGGGCGAATGTAGGTAGATGATACGAGATGAATAGGAAAGCTTCGTACCTTGACTGTCGTTTTCGCTCCTGCAGATTTTTCTGGACAGTACGAAAATGCTGACGTAGAATCTGCTCGCGCCCTCATATATAGTACGGATTGCTGCACAAACTCCGTGCAGACTCGGAGGTTGTGGCGGCATCCATGTGGGGCGCTAACCGGCGCGGGCTGGGGCTGGCGCGCGGATCTATTCTCCAGTTAAAAACGACAGTCCCAACACCATGTGACTATCGTGATGGGTGTTTGCCTTGGAGTGCCTTCCCTGGTTCTAGCACTGATGACTTTGTCTTGTAGTAATAATCCCGACAGTGCTATATTTCTAGCTTACAGGGCAAGACGCGCTGCAATTTTAATGTGTGTTTGGATAGCATCTCGCGAAGGGCTTCCGGATATATCGATAGTAGTTGAGACAAGCCTTTTCACGACACCGGAAGAGACCGACCCCTGAGTGTGGTAAGCTGAGATACAACATAGTTTTAAGCCCAGCCTCCCTACACCAGACAGGGTGAAGCGTCTCACCTGCATACTGCGAGGTCCTCATTGAGGCAGATGTCAAGGCATATTTTCCAGCAAAAGATAGTGGGAAAGGTTAATTTGTCGCTCTTAGAACCAGCGCCTCCGCCACATGGAACGCCCACCGGCCCAAATCCCAGACGGTTGTCCCAAATGGGGACTTCAAGTTGCGGCCTAGGGGCGTGAACGGTACGATGTTGTATGGAACTAGTGCAGTCTTTGATGTTTTCGCATTAGAGGCGTAGTATCTAATAGACATGATTTGTGCTGCTCTGATCTCCAGGTTCAAATTCGGTTGTAAGTCAGGTGCATCTCCACTCACGATGCCGTGCATTGCGACTCGTGCTCACCTCAATAGATGTCATGGACAGGCCGGCCGGAGAGCCTGTATCCTGGCTCCCGTTTCCTGCTCTTGGCTTCTTCACCTAACAAAACTTCCCATTCTTCCCTGTCTTTGACATGCTGCTTCACATGCTCACCGCCGCGGCCTTTGCTGCACTTATCCGACCAAGCAGCGCAATTTAACACGCTACTCTTTAACTCTGTTCATCTTAATCCGCCGGGGGAGGGCGGGGGGGCATCCGAGACAGCAAATCCTTTTCGTCATGACCTAATGACAAGTTAGGCACGACAGCACCTGCCAGAGGAAGGATATTCGCATGTGGTAGCTGGTAAATATAACGGTGACCGGCTGCGTCTACAATCCGGCCACAGACGTCGGTTTTGATGCCATCATCTGCGGCAGCCCTAATCTGGGACCTTCCTGCAGCACTTTAGATGGGCGCTTGAGGGTTGTATACCATTAATCGCAACTTCAACTGGGATACCGGAAGGTTCACTCACAGCATTTACCGCTTCGGTAATGAAGTGTGAGTTTGGCGATGCTGTTGGGCCTTTTTCTTACGCGCCGAGCGATCTCCATGTCTGGACGTATCCATGTCAAGGTAAGCCGCAGAGCTCTGCCGACCAGAGCTTGCGCAGATACATTCGCTATGTCATTAGTCTTCAATGCAATTAGTTCGCTGGTTTAGATAAGACGTATTGGCCAAGTCACAATGGATTCAGCCTAACCGGCATGTTACTGGTTGCAGTGGAGTATCCTTCAGTAAGACGTCAACAAACAGTTCATGAAGGCATCGTCGTAATAGGGCGGTGATACAAGTGCCCCAGTCACGTCCAAAACGGTCACATTCAAGTTTACGGCGTTGTATTTAATTATGTCTCAAGGCGCTTGTGGCAATCGCCAGAGTACGAGTTCCGTCACTCCAACTAGGTAAATAACAACCTCTCAGGTATAGTTACTAGGAGTCCTACATGCAGCGCAGGCCTCCCAGCCCCGCACGCCGAGCCCACCCCGCATTGGATGAGATTCCACCCTAACTCACCGCAGCGATCAAGGTGTCGTACCTAAGCTATTGTAGGTGCCTCCCGGGTATACTGAGTAGATGAAACTGCTGGTGCCGCGCAACGCCTGCTCTCGCTGTCATTCGATACGGGTACTGGGAAGCGTGAGTCCCAGAAGCATATGATTGTCGCAATTGGTAATCTCCCGCCATTGCGGGTTTTATGTATGCACTATGTACAGTATAGGTAGGCCAGCGTTCGGGGATGCACCATACGAGGTTTGTCTGATAAGCCGATGTTACGCGCATTAACTAAATCCGGCAGGTACCCGAAGTACCTGCAGCCACGAGGTAAACAAGGCATGCGATTGACATCACACGCCACTCAGGATTGCAGTGTCAAGACGAACGGGTTTTTACCCATCTGGTTCTGATCTCACCGTGCTTAGCTTAATATCTATATACTGCTGTCGGTGTTGTCCCTTTGGGACAGTCGCTGACAATCCTATGCCTGCTAACTAAGTTTATCGATGGTGAACCTGTAGCTCGGGGTGGATCACGGTGCTTGACCAAATGGACGGCGGGCCGTGCCAGGCTTCCCGAATTGGCACCCTAGCGCCGTGGACTAGGGTGCGATACTGTTAAAACGGCACCCCCACTGTTGCATCCAGATACTAAGTAGGAAGGTATGCCCTCGGCCGGGCTTATGATGGCCGACCGCAGCGCACCACGCCGCGACCTTCCGCCTCTTGCTCGGCCTCACCGGGTGCCTTAAGAGGCCCGGGGGTGCAGGAGCTCCAGCCCATCTCCTCCTCACCTGCACCCCAGCTCAGCTCAGTGCCAGACGCCAGCCAAGTCATTGCGCCGTCTCAGATCGCCATGCGAGCTCTGTCGATATTCGCCGGCCCCCTGCTCGTCAGGGCGGTCTCCGCAGGCCTCGTTCGAGGAGCATCGCGCCTCGTGCCTCCGCCGCTGGGCGACGAGCGGGGCCCTCTAGCTAAGAGGACCACCGGATCTGGCGTCTTCGAACAGCTGCTGGACCACTCCAAGCCGGAGCTCGGGACCTTCAACCAGTCGTACTGGTGGAGCGATGAGTTCTATGCCGGCCCTGGCTCGCCCGTCGTCTTCTTCACCCCCGGGGAGGTTGCCGCTGCACCCTACGTCGGGTACTTGACCAACCGGACGATCACCGGCATGTTCGCGCAGGCCATCGGCGGCGCGGTGGTGTTGATGGAGCACCGCTACTGGGGCGACTCGGTGCCTTTTGACACGCTGAGCCCGACCAATCTGCAGTATCTGCACCTAGACAACTCCATTGCCGACGTGATCAACTTCGTGAACAACGTTCAGCTGCCCTTCGATTTCAATGGCACCAGCCACCCATCCAAGGCGCCTTGGGTCTTCTCGGGAGGCTCTTACAGCGGTGCGCTCTCGGCCTGGACTAAGCAGAATGCCCCGGGCACTTTCTGGGTGCACCACGCGTCCAGTGCGGCCCAGAATGCCATCTACGACTTCTGGCAGTATTTTTACCCCGTGCAGCAGGGGATGCCGCAGAACTGCAGCACCGACGTCTCCAAGGTTATTGATTACGTCGACGGCATCCTCAAGAACGGAACCGCCGACGCCAAGCAGGCAATTAAGAACAAGTTCGGCCTGGGTGGTGTTGTGCATGACGGCGACTTTGCCAGCGCTCTTGAGAGCGCGGCCTGGCAGTGGCAGGCGACTGACTTCACGACTGGGTACTCTGGTTTCTATCAATTCTGCGACTATGTGGAGGTACGTGGTTCGGCTCAAGATGAGGTTCAAATTATCCAGGGACGAGAAGCTGACCCCACGAACACAGAACATGTTCCCGAACGTCACTACCCCTGCCCCGGGCCCTGAAGGAGTCGGCCTCTGCAAGGCACTCAACGGCTTCGCGAGATGGTCCAAGGAGTTCTTGGCACCTGACAACTGTATGACTATTATTTGGCTCTGTCATAATCGGACAATCCTTGGCTAATTGACGGTAGCATGCGGCGAGGGCTCAAACTGCTTCGACAGCTATGATGCTGACAGCACCGACTATACAAACTGGGATGCCAGTAACAGCTATCGCCCTTGGTTCTGGATGCTCTGCAACGAGCCGTAAGTTTTACCCTGTACCCGCCGCGGGCTAGCTAGCGCAAATTTTGACTCGAGCATCAAGGCTTGCTTTCTGGCAAGACGGAGCACCGGAGGGAACACCATCCATTGTCTCTCGATTTTCGAACGCAGCTTACTGGCAGCGACAATGCCCTCTGTACTTCCCGCCAAGCGACGGCTACACCTACGGCAGCGGACGGGGCCTTACGCCGGAAGACTTTAACGCAAAGTACGGGGGCTGGGACATTGTCAATACGACGCGCCTGATCTACGTGAACGGAGAGTTTGACCCCTGGAGAGACTCGACGGTATCCAGTCACTTCCGTCCCGGTGGACCCCTCCAGTCCACGGAGCAAGTGCCTGTGAAGCTAGTCCCCGGCGGAGTTCACTGCCCGGATTTGCTGGCACGCAACGGTGCTGCCAACCCCGGTTTGGCCAAGATCCAGGCCGAAGTTGTCGAGATCGTCAAGGGCTGGGTTGCTGAATTTACCCCAGAGAAGATCAAGCAGGAGGCCGGTCTCTAGGTACAGACTCGGTGTACCTTGCCAAGCTACGTATGAAATATCGCCATGAGCGTACTCTGCCGGAGATAATTTCAGTAGTATAAATTCCAAGTACCGCGCAGATACCTTTCAAACTTGCATATCGAGCAGTGAAGTTGATTCGCACCCCAAACTCTTCAAATGACTCTGTGTGACACCCTCTCCGCGTCTGAAGAGAACATAGTAAGCTGCTGTGATACGCCTGTGGGTATCACATATGGTATTGGGCTTCGGATCCATGCTTCGAAATTGGCGCCGGCGCTTATGGTACTTTTGGTCACTGGTTTGAAGGGCTAGGAAACATCTTGGTAACACTGGCGTAATATGCAAAGGTGGGAATCACGCATGAGACACTCAGCGCCCAATCACCCGCGAGCTCTCGTTCAGCCGTCGAGCGAATTCTTAGCGCCGGCCGCAAATTGGTCGCGTTGGGGGCCGACCTGTTTGGAGTGTGCGGCTCTGCAACCTAAAGGTAGTGCGCTCCTTCGCTGCTGTGCCACCCTGTATACCAATCAACTCAACAGAAACTGTCCATTGAGAAAACTTGAAGCACCAACAATGCTTAGCCGCGTAGTCTAACGTGAGATTCCATATTGGGGTATATACCTCTTCTATATATACGTCGGTCTCGTCCTCTAGAGAAGACAAACTCATGAGAACACCTTAGTTTTTAAAATCCAAGGTCTCAAGATGAATCTCCATTTCTAACACAATCCAAGTAATCTACTGCTATCACTTTCCTTGCCAATGTCCTATCACGCCAGAGTACCGTCCCGGGGTCGCCCGCCGTCAGTGAGCACCAACAGGCCACGCTCCCTTTCACGCTCCTACGGCGCAGTTAGTCTTCGGCAATTTGGATACCCACATGATAACTGTCATACTGCAAAGAGTGATTCCCATAATTCCAGCAGCTCGCAGTCCACGAGAAAGCCACCACAGAATTCAGGCGTGAACACCCCAAAGCTCGAGAGAGGCCGAAGTCTGCGTCGAAGTCAAAGTCTACATCGAAGCCAAAGCAGGCGCCCCAGCAGTACAAATGAACGAAGCCGGGCCCGAAGTAGGGATGCGCCAAGCAGGGAGCTATATCAAGATCATACGGACCACACGAACCCAAATACAAAACGTGGCAGAAGCATGGTTGCATATGGGGGCGCGTGGAATGGAGATTCAGTTCATCCAAGCAACGTTAGGGGGGCCGAGCCGACTTTGCGTCGACCCGGGACGCCTGTATATGAATCAACCCCAAATCCATATAACGGGTATCCTCTTGAGATAGAGGGCCGCAACAGACGCAGGGCTTCTAGTCATGGGACAAGCGACACGTTACACCCTGGAATAGGGACGATGTCGAGATCTGATTCACAGAGCCGAGGACGCAGCAGAGCTCGAGAGATCGGTTCATTTGCTAATGAAGTTGTGGAGGAGGTGAAGAAGGTGAAGGAGAACTATGATAAGGGGAAGGAGTGCTATGATAGCGTGAAGCGTAGCTGGCAAAGCTTTCGGGGAGATGACGACTCAAACGACAAGAGTCGGGACGGCCAAAATCAGGCCAAAAGCCACCAGAGGAAAGATCAGTCGAGCCAAAGAACCGGCCATGACCAAGTCCCTGAGCAAAGGCGGCATATTACCGAGCGATCTCCACTCAGAGCCGAGTTCGTGCTAGGAGAGCGAGGTAAGTGGGAATTTGTTCGCTACTTGCCATCGGGCCATGATCCCGAACACGTAGAAAGGAGAAGACCAGCCAGTCCATTTCCGCCATCGCTGGACAGACTTGGTAGGACAGTTGGAGGGGAAGACTTGGAGTCAGAACGGCATCGATATGAACGGGCGAAGAGCGCAGAAAGATCCAGCTATGGGGCGAAATGGAGCGGCGACGTAGTCCCGCCACCACCGAACAGGCACTCTAGGATAGTTGAGAGGAGAGACTAGGGACAAGACGGCTAGCAATACAATGGACGGTGATTATATGAAGGTCATCTCATGCTTTTAGTTGTGATCTGATATCGGCGAGTATTGAACGGATAGGCCGAGTTAGGAGATTGATGAAGTGAAATCGCATATTAGTGATGTTCTCCATACTTTCCTTTCTGTCTACGTTCCCTGATAGAAACCCGCAGTATGGATGCCCCACCGACTTTTTGTGAGAAGATAGATACCTACGTATAGTCGGCTGGCAGAACGATTCAACTGACCCGTAATTCATCTTCATCCTCCAAAGAACCACTCGGGCCGGAGAGTGTTATTGAAACCCTCGCATTAGAGTGGGCCGACTGGTTCTGCGGGAAATAACACCTATTTGTGTGCACTATGCTACGCCCCGACTCGCGCTAGCTCAGATGCCGTTCGAGAGTAAGAACGGTCCCTTCCGCTGGTTGTTTGGTATCGTTCAGAGATTCCTATTATGGTAGGTAGCATATGCAACATTTTTTGTCGTCTGGAGAAGGCTCGTTCTCGGTGCGGATCCCTGCAACAGGCCGATGAGGCTCTCGGAGTACCTTGGTTGGCCACCAGCGAATCTCACAACGGCCCGCAGAATGGGGGTACGCTACCTTGGGAGGCTTGGCGGCGAATGCGTATACATCGGGAAAGGCCTTTGATGGTGTGCTGTGAGAGGGGGGCGAAGTAGCTGGGAGGCGGGAGGGGAAAGAGGGTGGTGGACAGCATGCGTGCTGCATGCAGCTTTGAGAATACTGGGATTCCAGATTTCCAAGCCATGACTGAGCAGACCGGTTTGAGCAGCCCGGCTACATGCTTGCAGGAGCATAGCCCGCCACTCAGACAAGCTTTAGACATTTTAACGCGGAAACAAGGGTAGATTCGGCTAACAGCCGGGCCGCAAATGCGCCTAGATATCTGTATCTAGGCTAGATAGGTCAGATAACTAGGATAGTCTGGTTCAAACCGCCGCTGCTGGCGGTGATCTATCACCGGTGCCAAGAAACGAGGCTTTCTATAGCTCTCCTAATAGAGACGAGGCTTGCTTACACCCACGGCTGGCTCGTATTGGGCTTGGGCGATCATCAGCTCCCCGCTTGTGGCAGCCTCTCGGCCGAAGAACCACCATCGCCCCATTGTAGACGACGAGACACTACCTCTACAATGTAGGAGAAGGCTCCGTCAAGATGAATTCAAGAATCTCAGGATCCTAGAGTGTCGTGTCGGCAAGAATCCGGTACATCCTTTCGCCCATCGCAAAGCTGCCTGGAAAGAGCTGTTGCCCGAGAATCACATTGCACCGTTTCAAAGACAAAGGGGGGCATCCACCCTGCACAATCGCATCCAGACCAGGCTTCTGGCGAGGAATGGGGGGCAGGCAAGGATGGAAGGAGGCGTTCACAGCGGCAAAGCACTATTAAATGCCAAGTCGTTAGCAGCCAAGCGCCCGGCCGGCAGCGTCCCTGGCTGAGCTGCATCTTGGTCCAATCCCCGCAGCCACGCGATGCTACACACAGGGAGGGGAGGGTCCCATGGTGCGGGCACCGTCCGGCCGCAGGACCGGGGTCTTTTTTGCAGCGTGGTGCGGATTTCGTGATTGCAGAACCCTGCCGGAGGGACACAAGGAGGCGGGCTTGGCTGCTTCTCCGCCTTTCTTGGCGGGCAGCGTATTGGCTCCTACTCGGCAGGTCACTAGGTAAGGGACGGCACGCCTGACCGGCCTGACCCGTGGAGGTGGGGTCCCGTGGCCTTGTTCAGAGTGCTATCTCATAGTACGCCACCAGGATTGGGCTGGGGCCGGCCACTGTGCAATAGGATGTCTCCCTTGTAGACTGAACGGGGCCTCCGCAGGCCGCATGCACGGTGACAAGGGAGAAGCGTTAACCCAGACTGCTCCGGTGCTCTCCGGTTGGTTCAATACCCAAGGGGCGCGACCCAATCATGAGCCATGCTTCCCAATCGAGATTTCTCCAGGTGAATGACTTCATGTCTGAGTTGCTATTCCCGTCGGTCTAACTCTCGCCGCAGACCAAGGGTCTAGCGTGCAATCAGGTCGAATATTGGTGTCCACATGGCGGAACTGCTTATACAAATATTGCCATCTGGTTCTCCGTGGCTGTTAAATGACTATAGTGCCAAGCGTCGCTATGCCCACTGAGGATACATTATTATTATCAGCGTACAAGCGGGTGTGTCATATTCTGGAGGACTGACGCCTATCATAGATCAAGCCATCGGTCTCTCACACGGCTAGCAATGTTTTCTAATGATGGCATCCCGGGCACGTAAGCTGGCATCTGTATAGAGAAATACGAGTAAATGCATCGGGCCGCAAGCCTAGCCATACAGTTCACACCGTCCATGTTTCCTCAGCTACCTACCTTATTAGCGCATGCTGATCACGGCTCATGCCGCCTCCCTAGACCAAGGTCTCGGACCTTTGGCGAACGTTAGTGTCGCAGGAATGTGCCCATCGGAACATTGGATGATTCCTTCCCGCAATTAGGGGGCGATTAGCGCCGCAGGCGGTATGGTAGAGGGCAACTGACGCACATGGACCACCGTCCGTGGGGTAAGACTGAAAGCATACCGCTAGTATTCGCCCGGGATTTCACAGTGGTACCTCCCTCTCGAGTATTTACGGCAGCCAAGCAACGCCCCGGCGGGTATCCCGGTTGACTGTTCCCATCATTTCACTATCATATCTCCTCAGTCTATGACTACGATCTTACCAATGCCTCAGCCTGAGCTGGTGTTTGGCTCGCAGTTTCGTACCGTTCCGCCTACTTTTGCCAAGAGGGGTTAGGAGACCGCTATCTATTCCTGCCTCGCTCTGCACAAACAAACGGAAACAGTCAAGACATACAGCTACCCCTTGCACTCCATATGCGGGATGGACTACGGATCCGAGACTATACCATTCAAAATAGCTCACGGATTCGGGCGAACCTCGATCCGATCATCGGGTCCTTCCGTCGCCATCCAGCGCGGAAGGTTGGCTCCGGAGGACACGAAGCACCACAAAGAGACTCGATAATGTACGCAGGCAGGGTTGGATAGAGCTGGTGTCTGCGAGATCATAGGCGAAGGAGGCGTGAAAGTTTATTGGCCGCCACGCAGCACACCTAGGCTATCTCCACGCCTCCATTACCACTTGGCTTTGCTCCTCTTCAGCGCAGCCGTACTGCGCTTTTCGGCGGGTCCCTTTTTGAGGTTCCCGTGATTACTAAAGCTAATGAAAATTGGAATATGCTCTTCGAACAAGTGCACCTCTGTCTCTCTGGTTTCCCTTGATGGAAGGTGAGGTCCGCATAAGCCGGTACGCTTCCCTGCAGATACCGGGGGCACGGAGGCACGGTCAAGGCAAGTCGCGCACGATTGGGAATAGCGTCTCAATATTCTGCGAAGGAGGGTGTTGTGTGTGTCGCAGAAAGCGTCACGAGGTGGTCATGGCTACGAGCTGAGAGTTGTGAGGGACTGTGGCGACCCACGGCCGACTCAAGCAAGGTTGACCAGGGACAACTTGACCAGGTATAAAAGAAACCCTAGAAGGCCATGTTGGTGATATTTTTTCAGCAAAATCAACCATCTCTCCAACTACAGATACATAACTTATAGCACATATCCTCGTTATAGGTCTCTTCGTTCGAGATGCGTCCTTCCAACGCCATCTTGGCTCTTGCTCTGGCGATGAGCAGTAGCTCTCTTGCCAAAGACTGGCTAAGCCCACCGTTTACTAATTTATTCCAAACGCCCTTGCCAATTCCGAATGTCAAACAACCAAAGCAGTGAGCCTCTACACCTTAGCATCAGAAAGTGTTGGAAATATGTTGAAAATACACTGACCTGGAGGCAGGCAAGTTCTGAACCAAGTTACAGGAAAGTCCATTAACTACTACGAGATAAATATCCTGCCTTTCACCAAGCAAGTGTATCCTGGCAAGGGACCTGCCCATCTCGTCGGCTACGACGCTATTTCTCCAGGACCTACTTTCTTGATCGAAAAAGGCCAGGAGACTGTAGTCCGTTTCATCAATAATGCTTCCATGGCGAACTCTGTCCACCTCCATGGGTCGTACTCGGTATGCTGATTCCCACTCCACGTTGACGGAAACGAAACTGAACATTGGGTAGAGATCACCATGGGACGGGTGGGCGGATGATGTTACGGAGCCGGGGCAGTTCAAGGATTACTACTACCCGAATAGCCAAAATGCCCGCATGCTTTGGTATCATGACCATGCCGTTGATCATGTACGTATTTGTTCTGAAACTCCCAACGCACGTGTTCAAAGCCGATAGAGACTGATTCACGGTACCAAGACTGCAGAGAATGCCTACTTCGGTACAGGGATCCCTGCCCATAAGGAGTGTGTGTTCTCTTTGTTCCAGGAACCGAGAGCTAACCAGCTTTGACACAGGCCAAGCGGGTGCCTACATCATTCACGACGCTGCCGAAGATGCTCTGAATCTTCCCTCGGGATACGGAGTGCATGATATCCCAATCATCCTAGCCTCTAAGCAGTACCAGAATAACGGCGACCTATTCTCTCCCGCATTGGAGACGACATCTCTTTATGGCGATGTGATCCATGCCAACGGGCAGCCCTGGCCGTACTTCCAAGTCGAACCGCGCAAGTACCGCCTCCGCTTCCTCAACACCGGGATCAGCCGCTCGTACATACTCTACTTCGAAACTGCCACTGGGGCGCACGCCAATTTTCAGGTCATCGCTGCTGATGCGGGGCTTCTCTCCGGCCCTGTTACGACCAACAGGATGGCTATATCGATCGCTGAGCGCTACGAGGTCGTGTTCGACTTTTCACCCTTTGCCGGGCAGAATGTCACTCTTCGCAATGAACGTGACGTCGGTGCAGACGATGACTTTCTTCAGACGGACAAAGTCCTCCGTTTTGTTGTCTCGCCCACCCCTGTTGTCGATACGTCAACAGTGCCCTCGGTCCTGCGCACCGTGCCCTTTCCAGCCGATAAAAACACCGTCGACCACCACTTCCGCTTTGAGCGCAGCGGGGGAGACTGGGTCATCAACGGTATCGGCTGGAACGATGTCGACCAACGCGTCTTGGCAAATGTGCCTCGTGGGACCATCGAAATGTGGGAGCTGGAGAACGGGAGCGGTGGCGGTTGGTCCCATCCTATCCACGTCCACTTAGTCGACTTCAAGGTTGTGTCCCGGACCGGTGGCCGGAACGCGGTGCAACCCTATGAAGCTGCCGCACTCAAGGATGTTGTCTGGCTCGACACTGGTGAGACCGTCCGCCTGGAAGCCCACTATGCCCCGTGGGATGGCTTGTGTAAGTGCTCCGGCAAGTGACTGTCGCGCCGCAAAAAAAAAAAAAAAAAAAAAAAAAAAAAAAAGTGGGAGGACTAACGAAATGGTAGACATGTTCCACTGCCACAACCTGATCCATGAGGACCACATGATGATGGCGGCGTTCAACGTCACTGCGCTGCTCGACCTAGGTTACAACGAGACGCACTTCATTGATCCGATGGAGCCGCGTTGGCGGGCGCAGGATGCAACCCCCGACAAGTTCACGCCGGCGGCGATCACGGAGAAGGTGCAGTTCATGGCATCTCTCCAGCCTTACAACAAGGTTGATGAGGTCTTCTCAGTGCTGGATCAGTACTGGGCCACAAAGACCGGCGCGCCCGTACCCGGCCCGACGCCCAAGATCAAGGCAAGGCGCATCTCGCGGGCCGAGAGCGGTCTCGAGGCATGAATTCCAAGCCGTGCAAGAAGTGAGAGGTCAATATGGAATAAATATGTCAGCTTCGATCACGTGCAGCGTATTTTCTTATCCTGAAGGGAGTGACGTTGGAGAATTCCGTACACGATGGCCGCCTGTTTTTACGAAATAACGCGAACCTGTGACCGAGTTTTATGAGCTCTTCTATATATAGCACACGAAATATAAACCCATTTGGCTCGACATCCATAATTAGGAGTCTAATATTCACGCTTTGTTAGACGGTCACTCCCCAGATTTTGGCTTCACAACTTCCCAGGGCAGGGGTGAGGAGAAGGCCGGGGGTCAGATTGTACGCTAAACCCACCTCGCCTCAAGCCGGAATTACAACGCAAAGCTTGAGGCTATTGCGCAGGCGCCCTGGTAGTCGAACCCTAGTGCAAATTTTCGCTAGCTTGAAACCAGTTTGTTTCATGGGCACACGAACGAATATGGCGTGTTCGTTGCCAGACTACAGCGAACATCGCGACGCGTCGGATCATTTTTGTTGGTGTAGCTGCCCAAGCCAGCTGCTACGAACATCGCATTGCCTAGGCATCTACAGCCTTGCCTGATCAGCCATGTCTAATATTCTATGTATTCAAAATTGCGCATGTCGGATAGCGTTGGGCTTGATTGCGTTGTGGATTTCTCCCCAAGTAGCGCACGGAACCTCGGTCGTGAACAATGCTGTTGATCCAATATTTGCCTCACACGGCTTCTCCGTAGCCGCCTCATCTACTGTTAGTACCCCGCATCGCTCTATAGCCTCCCTGCTCACTTATCAAAGTGTCCATCTGGTCTTGGTGGCGACGGGACGTCGGTCGACTCAGCAAATATTCCCGTCCAACCCTATCAAAATCATGGGCTATGGGAGGTCCGGCTGTCCCCTGGCAAAGGCCGGGGCGTCTTTGCAACGCGAGATATTAAAAGTGGAACTCATATCATGGAAGAGCTGCCGTTGCTTGCAGTCAGCCCTCCCAAGCTCATTCAAGGGCAGGGCTATGTCATCGCCGACATGATATCCGACGTCGAGACGGCGTTCTCCCAACTGACTTCAGAACAGCAGCTAGAATATCTATCTTGCCATGAAGTAGATCACGGCGACGACGAAGAGGCCGGCAAGCTGCTAAGGATACTGCGTAGCAACGCTTACACTACCCGAGATGGGCGTGTTGCTATCTATCCCAAAGTCGCCCTGATCAACCATTCTTGCGAGCCAAATGTCCTAAACGCGGACAACAATGACATCCGAGTCATTGTGGCGATCCGGGATATTACCATGGGAGAAGAGGCACCGTTCCCGCACGCACGCAGCTTACGTAGAATATAGCTAACTCCTTCGCAGATTTTTACCACGTACATTCCACTACTCACCGATACGAGTGGTCGGAATCGACGACTAGCTCAATACGGCTTTCAGTGCGACTGCGATGCGTGTCGAACTGGGGACTCAGACACGAGCCGGGTACACGCTGGTAGTGATCTTCGGGACCTCCAAAGTGCACTTGACACAACGGTTTCCAAGTCCAGCAGGCGAGAGTTTTTACACCAGGCTGAATTATTGGCTGAGTACCTTGAGGGAGAAGGCTTCGCGGATTACTTCAATAAAACTAGCCGTCTCGTCCTGGAGTACGCGAAGCTAGTCGAGGATAAGGATCGAGCGAGGAAATGGACCCAGAAGCGGCTGGACTTTTACAGCATGATAGATGAGAACTCCTCCGATAGTCGTGATGCAGCTTTAGCTCTGGCATCATTGTAGCCATTAATAGGCACAGAATACCGCAGGCATGTGTGGATCGGTGGCATGAACGGCTCGTTGTCTTCGTTTTGCTTTTCTTGGGGCATTCGAAGAATATTGGAGCATTGAAGTCTACCAGTGGCCGAGAATCGTTCGCATGCACGCTCGCTTCCAGGTTGGGCAGAGAAGCATGAAAAATGGTCTATGCAGTTGGGGTTAGCAAATCTTGAATGGAAGTTGAGAGTAGAAAGAATGTTAACCCCTTTCGCCAACTCTGCACGAAGAGCTATTGCTGGCGGATTTGAGCAGGCCCTACCACAGGAATGTGCCAGAAACATCCCTTTCTCTTTTCCTCCAAAAGTACCAAACTTTTCCAAGTTGGCGAATGCCGAGCTAAGCGAGCCAAGCGCTTTCGCCCGGCCATGAGCCCGCCATGTTTGTGGAACGAGTCAGCGAACCCAACGATCTCCCGACCTCCTTGGCATATCTCGCCACGCGAAATCTGCCTTCATCTAAACGGCACAGTAGTTGCGTAAGTATGCCAGCAAATCATGGAGAGCCGAAGCACACGAAGCATGTGTGGAGCGCATTGCAGAGCTGCCCCGGTCGGCCGACGATCATCTTTCTATTTGCCTCGCGGCCAGCTTTCTGGATAGAGTACGGACGAACGATTGCACGGGCTGCGGATCAGTCGATCAATGGCCCTTCTCCCGTCCCAAGTTGGGCTCGAGGGGTTGAGGATTGCGCGTTGGGTGACAAGAACTGACTATGGTCCCGCCTGCTTGATGGACATGACTCTGGCGAGGTTGACTCGGAGCCCCTTTACAAGTACCGGTGTCAAGCCAAAAATAAACACAGAAAGCGCCGCACTCATTTCATGCAAGCAATTGGGTTGGGCCAAACTGCCGATAGTGGATCCCCGGGACTGGGCCCCCCCAGGTTTCCCGTTGTTGTTGGCCGTCCACAGCACCAGGGGCGGAGTCTGCCAAGCCGCGTCATGGCACATACCGCTATGGGGTAGGTTCCAGTCCCCGCTTAATACAGCCAAAGGGTGGACTGAGACTCCTGGGAAGCCGTTGGTCGAGCCACCCACAACCATGTAAACCGCCAACAAGAGAGAGGTTCAAGAGCCCTCGTCATGGAGTCGAAAGTACCGGTCCAAGTGCCTTGGAGCTAACCCTATCGGTATTGCCAGCGGAGCTAGCTAGACAGCAGCACCCACCACAACTCCCACTACCTGCCCGGTGCGTCCTCGCTGAGCCTCGCGCATGATGAATGGACCCGCCGAATTACTTGCTCAATTATAGGCCCGTGGGTTGAAGATTCTCTACGAGTAGTCCTGGCGACACGCACAACAGGGCGAAGTCGTCCTATAGTCGAAGACCCATCTTAATTTACGGCTGCCAGCATATTCACTCAGCCACACCGATTCTTGTCCCCTAGTTCGCCTCCTGACGACTCGTGGCTCCATTCCTCAGGGGTCCGCCCCCAGCAACACCAAAAACAGCCTCGAAAAAAGGGCCAAAGATCATTACGCGTCCGGGAGGGGAGGCTGAAAATAGGAGAAGAAGACTCTCAACATGTGAGTGTCGCCAGTCAAGACCGCGGTGGGCATATTGCTGGAAACGACGATATAAACGAAGCTCAACTCCCTCGAACTGGCGGTTTCTTTTCCTCATCATCACAAAAATCACTCCCACATCTCAACCATCCTCAACAACCACCACCCCTACCACCACCACCACAATCTTCGTTCGCTCTCAACTTTACACTCACCCACCTTTCCAACCACTCTTCTTCAACAACAACCAACCGCCAAAATGCAGACCGTCGCCATCATCGCCACTCTCCTCGCCGCTGCCTCCGCCAGCCCCCTCGCTGCCCGCGACAGCTGCAACGTCGCCCCTACCGGCAGCGACACCAGCGTTCAGCCCATCTCTTCGCCCTCGGTCACCACCGCCGACCTCTGCCGCCAGCAGTGCGCGGCTAACCCCTCCTGCAAGGCCTTCGTCTTCGGCCTGCCCGCCAACGCCAACGCCCCGATCTGCGAGCTCTTCGCCGTCCCTGCCTCGCAGATCCCGGCTCAGCAGAGCAACCTGAACGCCTTCGACTCGGGCTGCAGCAACGTCCCTAACCAGGCTCCTACCGCCGACCACCCCCAGGGTCTGCGCCAGAACAAGCGCGACAACCAGTGCGGTGCCACCCCCGCTGGCCCCAGCAGCAACAGCCCCTCACCTCTCCAGACCACCACTACTCCGGGCTCTCTCCAGGACTGCCTGAACCTCTGCAAGACCACCGCTGGTTGCCAGTCGGTTGAGTACGGCAGCCCCACCGCCGGTGCCCCGGCCCAGTGCATCCTCTTCAGCGTCCCTGTCTCCTCGCTTCCTCCCCCTGCCTCCGGCGCCTCCATCCAGGCTTCGGATGTCGGCTGCTAAATCTCCTGACGGGAAGATGGCCCCGCTGCCCCTCTCGCGGCTCCGGCGGGGCCATGGCGCGGGTCTATTCTACACCCAACTCCAGCGGCTACTTGGTTAGGATGTACGATCTTGTGAGCTGGTAAGGAAAGAACGGGCTAGAATGGTATAGAAAAGGGTGCCAGTCATGGGCATACGGGTCAGACCGGTGCTCTGAGCTTTTTCAGGTCTCATTTTGTCACGGTTGCATTATAGGATATATGGGTTGCATTGCATTCGGATAGTTAGGCTTTTTCAAAATAAATCATCCCGGGATTTAAAAAAATCTTTCCTCCGCCTGATCCAATGTGACATGCTCCGTGACTAAATGCCAAGGTTTAATTTGGCTTCTCGCCTCGCCTCGTCTCATCATCGGACTTGAGAGTGTCCACCGCAACACCCGAGGCAAGCTCACGGGCTCTCTGCCCTGATATGCACTCATACTTAGGAAAGTCGAAGGTTGACACCTTGTTTTGGAAAAGTTCGTCAATTTCCTCTAGCGTGCGACCCTTCACCTCTGGTAGGAAAAAGAAGAAAAATACTAGAACCGAGTTAGTATGTCCAATTCATAAAACTCCTGCCTAAATAGCGGATGCTACAAAGACGTAGTAAACTCACTAAAAGTCGCTATGTTTGCTGCTGCCCAAATATAGCAATACCTCGCTCCCCAGTTTAATTGAGACGGATTGATAAAGTAGGGTGAGCAGAAGGAGACGAGCCCTGAAGGAATTGTAAGCCGCCATTAGTACAGCACTTGTTTTGCTTTGGGCAACACTTACAGGCGAAAAAGTAATTTATCCCAATGGCCAATGCAAACGTGGCACCTCGATTTTTGGAGCTGACCACTTCGGCCGCGAGGGGCCAGCTCATAGGAGCCGAAAAGCAGCCATAGAAGAAGGCATAAATAACAATGAAGGCGACGAATGTGTTGCCCGCCGCTTTTGTGTGCGGCGCAACACTGTTCGCAATGCCAACAGCGAGCATGGAGAGCGCAGCCATGCCTGTGCCGATAAGCATCATAGACCGGCGCCCAAGATGCTTGAGCATGAGGTACATCCCGACAAGCGCTGCTATTAATCCTGTGAGGGAGTTATATATGCCCATGATGAAGGCATCTTGGATCCCAGCTACCTGATAGAAGTACGTCTTTTATCGTCCGTTAGCGCCTCCAGGAAAGGGAGATAATGGGCTTTGGGGAGGCTTACCCCATAGGCCAGAAACAAGGTGATGCCGGAAGATGCGTGCGAGACAATGACAGCTACACAGATAACTGTCCGTCGAAAGTCCGTTCCCTGGAAAATATCCAAGAAGGACCTCGATGTGCTTAGTCGCTTTTCTTCCTCGATTCCTTTTTCCATCTCAATATACTCCTCCCTTAGTAGCTCTGGATTTAGCGAGTCCCCCCGCAGCCTTTTGAGCGCCTCCTCCGCCTGGCGAGAATGTCCGTGGGACAAGAGCCATCGTGTGGACTCAGGGAGAAATATGATTAGCACACTCAATATGGCCGGAATCGGGTATAGGCAGGCCAAGGGGATTTGGTAGGAGAGCTTTGATAGGTCGTTCTTCGAGAAATTGTCCGCCACGGTCGCCACCAGCCCACCAACTTGGATCCACGGCCCAAATAGAGATCCAAGCGTCACTCTTAGGTGAGGAGGAGTGATCTCGACAATGTAGACATTCGCGAAGGTTAGGTAGAAGCCGTTGGCAATTCCCATGAAAACCCTCCCAACGCAAATCGCCGCAATATTCGTCGCAGCGATCTGGATGGCGGCGCCGATAAAAGTGATGAGACTAGCGGCCCAGATGCCAACTCTCCGCCCGTGGAACTTCTCGAGGGGAACCACGAGAAGTGTGCTGACGATGATGCCGATGTTGAGGCAGGACGTGATCAGCTGTTGCGATTGAACGTCGATATTCCATCCTGTCGCGCTGCGCGGATCTTGGTAGCCGAACACCTTTAGAAAGCCGGTCATGGCCTGGAAGCCGCTGATCATATTTGCGTCGAAGCTGTACTGGAAATACGAGGTACTCATGATAACGCACATGAGGATACATTTCCAGTTAGCCTTCAATGGCGTGTTGCGCGGCTCACTGTACCCCATGGTTGCTGTCCGTGACAGAGGCAGTAGCGTGGAGGCAAGTCGCGGATGTATCAGGCAACGTCATAAGTGAATGCACTCAGGGCCGGTTTCTTGGACCGCTATTTTGTCCGTGAGCAACCACTTAGGTGGTAAGAGGACTAAAAAAGCACTCAGAGCTCCCCGTGGATCTAGAAAGCTGGCCGCTCGTCGGTTCGGTAAACGCGCATGGTTCATTACTAGAGCCAACCGTTCACTTCTCAAAGCAAAATTCTTCTGCGAATGCTCTGCCGGTTTCAGTGTTAGGCATGCATGGGATCTTTGGCCACCTACATGCTGTAGATTACTGCTGTGGCACACACCAATTAGTAGGTACAGCCGGCGCAGGCGAGAATCCACGGAACAAGCATTGAATTAGCCAGTGGTCACTCTGGCATCATTGTACACCAAGATTGTACACGGCATCAGCGCAACGCCGACTGTCATCTTTATACCCCGCATTCGCGTAACCCTTCTGCGAGATCTAATTAGTGCTTGCCGTTCCGTCCGAAGTCAAATACGGCGAAGATCTGGGGTTAAATGACCATGATTACCCAGGCCGGCCTGGTCTCGCGCTGCCGTCCCCACTGACTTGACCTCGGGAACACATGACGGTCAATATAGAGGTGAAGAAGGCCGACGGGAGGCCATAAAAGCGGGCATGTGCCATGATAGCTTAGTGTCAAGGGTCCTTTCGTATCTTGGCCTACAATAATGATAGTTTTACAGTGCGAAGAAAATATTCTTAGATCTGTAAAAGCTATTGGAAATAGCGGAGGCCATGCTGCTATGAGCAAACTCTGACCATGAGAAGTTCTATCAATCGACTGCCGTCCTTTCATCAAATTGGAGCTTCCATTGGCAGATGCTGCCTCGAAGTAACCACCTTACATCTTGCTTGCATGAACCTGTCGAGGCCTATCCCACCACCATGCCTGCGGTCAGTAAAATGAGGTGTCTACAAGCTGTATAATACCTTTGGGAGCTAAGCTAGAGTCGTCTTAGTTGAGTGGTCCAGTGAATGCCTCAATTCGACCCCTAGTCCGCCAACGCATTTTAGGGTTCACTTGCACTGCGTCTGCACCAGCCGCGATAGTGGTATTGGAAGGCAATGTTCCATTGAGTGAAACAGCTTAGAGGCCGTATTAGATAGTGCTCATACGAAAATATGAGGAACGTCTTTTGGGGGTAATGACAGAGGCGAATAGCAGAGGGTAGGACTTACAGGAAGGAGCCCAGTCGGTGTTGACCCTGCCGCCCCTGAAGCTCGCCGCAGAAACATTGGCGCACACGGGCGGGTCAACCAAGATGCCTGTCTGGGGGAAGGGATCCAGTGGTCCCCAGAGGTTGCCGTTCTCGTCGACACCGACACCCTCGGTGAGCCATGGCATTTGACTGAAGTCATTGGGCGGGGGCGGGGTGCCGGGGATCAGCTGCTCAGCGTGAATCCACGGATTCACTGGTGAAGAGTAGGTACCCGCGAGGAGACCGTTCTTGGTGGTACGTGTCCGTGGGATCCCATCAATTTCGGTGACGACCCTATATTCCCTGGCGTAGCCTCGCAAGATGTCAGTCTCGTAGCGGAACTCGTTACGTTCGCCACCACGCAGGCCAACCGCTGCTACGATGCGGTCCTTTGTTTCGCCGGTGCAAGGGTCTATATCAATTGCATAGATGGCTACAGTGGCAGCGCGGTTGGACACGAAACCCCGAATCTAAGAAACGAGCGAGTTAGATGAACGAAACCACGCCGGAAGCATAGCGGGCTTACCCGGGACTCGGCGATTTCTGTGTTTCCATTGAAGTTATCGACACCAATCAGCGCGACTTCAATGCGAGCGTATGCCAGAGTCTGTAGGGTGGTGATTTGGACGTTCTGCGCTACGATGTTGAACGCGATCACCTCCGCTCCGCGACGGATGCCCTGCCAGGTGATAAAATCACCTGGAAGGAACGGTGCCATGCTCAAAGGGTCTGGGGCGGCACTGAAAAGGAGCAACGCAAGTTAGCTAGGCTTCAAGCTTGTAATGTGTACACAACAGGACTTCGTACAATGTGCCGGAGCCTCTGAAGGGCCGATTCGAGGCCGGGCAAAGGGGGTCCGAGGCGTTGCGGGGGATGCACATTGGAAATCCTGAGAACGAGGTAATGCTTGGGCTCTGGTCGTCGGCTGTGAAGAAAGGCGCCTCGGAGTACCCAACCGAGAAGACTGCGTTAGGGTCGTTGATTCGCAAGATGGGGCCTTGAGCAATCTTCATGGTGCCATTCTCGGGTTCGATGGACTCGATGAAGCCACTGGCAAGTCCCTCAAATAACTCGAAGGTGAAGATCTGGGCAGCGATTGGAACGCCGTTGATGAAATTTCCGATGACCTAGACGAGAATATGCGGCGTGAGACTTTGTTGTGCGTAACAATGGACATCGTCCTCTGCTTCCATCCTCTGCCACATCCTCCCACGCAACTTTGCTCTCCGTAGGCACATCGATCCAACTCGCACTGGCGGCAGTCGCACTGGAAATATCGCATTCATATGTCTCGAATCGGTCCATATCACACTCTGGGGTATCGCACTGGGGTATATCGCTCTTCCGGGTATCACACTCGAGTGTATCACACTCGAGTGTATCACACTCGAGTGTATCGCACTTGGGTTTATCGCACTTGGGTTTATCGCACTGGGAACTTCCACACAACAACACTCAATTGAACGACGAGTGTATCGCACCAAGAATTTGTCGAGTTTTCCACCTCTTGCTTCCTTATTGTGTCCCATATCAACAAATTCAACGCACTGCTGATGGAAACCGGTCTCGAGGAAATATCGCACCAAACTGTATCGGACTGATTGATTCGCACTGGAAAGTTTCGCTCCCAAAATCCAAAATTGCAAAGCATAGACGAGGCACTCCGATAGGGCTGATGACTGACGGAACTGAAGCATCGAACTCGGGTATTCCGCACTGCGATGCACTGCCAAACGAAAGGTAACAACGCGCTAACTTACATTTGTCTCGTACCCGATCATGGAGCTGGAGTCCTCGGAGAAGTTCTTCCAGGGCACGAAGGCGTTGGGCATCTGAACCAACATGTTCTTGGGGACGGTGATATTGAAGCCGGCGAGCTGGATGAATCCTCCACTGTTATAGCTGTAGTCATTGACCGAGGTACCGTCAAGAGCACCCTGAACGAAGAGAGGTGCATCCTGACCAGCAGCCGACGAGATCAGGCTGAGGCCCAGGGCAAGAGGGGCTAGGAAGGTGAGGGCTGGACCCATAGCAATCGAAAGGGGAAGTCCCGGGGGCGTGACTGAAATGGGAGAATGGGAGATTAGGTGCCGTCACCAGGGCGAGAGTGATGGGTTGGGCTCTATAGCGGATCGGGGAGCATCGCAGCGCCTCTCTTATAGAAGAACCCTAGGCTTGCTGAACTCTTGCAATCTAGGAGGATATTTGAGCTCTGGCCAACGCGCTCCGAGTCGGAGCAAAGAATGTGACCGCTCTCCGCTGCCCCGCGATCATTGTCGACGCCGTGACATCCTCCCCCTCTCGAGTGGCCCCTGGATCTACCCCGACCTGTGAGTTATTGATTCATGTCTTCGCGTCCCTCCACAGAATATGGCCTTTTCTCGTTCAGGAAGCATTCCCCGGGAGTTGCTGCCCCGCGTGATTCAAGGCGCAGCCTCGGGAGGTTACTTCGGCGACGCGGCCGGCCGTCGCGAGGGCGAAAAGGTGGATAGCCGGAACGCATCCGTCTCTGTTAAAAGAAGCCAAGATGAAGCTGTGTTACTCTGATGGATGAGCGATATTCTTTCAAGACGCAGCCGGAGCCTTTTCCCCATACGAATAGGACATGCCTCCAGGGCGAGTCAGGTGGCGTTGGATGCATCTCCCGCGTTAGCCGATAGACCGATGTGTGCCGCGTGCTGGTGGCACGCCACAGACTGGCCGTCAGTATTTTCAGACTAGAAAATTTAAAGACCCGTCTCCATCCACAATAGCCCAGAACGTCCAGTTGCGTGCGGAGCATGTGACATCCAGCTTCTTGGCACGTCGAGATATACCAAGACCTGGTCAGCACCCTGGTACCTCCCCGGACCCGTGCCAAGGGGCGCCCCGGGTGCCGCGATGTAACGGCGGTCCGGTTGCGAGCCGCCGCCTGTCCCAGCCCCCGTCCCCATGGGTCGGCCGAGAGTGCTAATGCCAAGCGGGCCGGGCAGAATAGTCTGTCCAAGAGGGTCGGCGCAAGGTAGGATAGACCCGCCCGGCACGCATGCACGGGAACCACATCGATGCACCGAAGCGCGGAGGTGAGGATGCAGGACCCACGTGCGATTTTCGGCCGCCCAAACATCTATTGACTTGGCGCAGCTTGCCCGCATGCTTGCAACCCGATCGGCATTTAATGCTCCTTTGGAATTAGGTTCCAGCAGCAGCACAAGGAAGGTGAAATGTTCATGGCTGCCGATACACCGGAAGCGGAGAGCCGACTGGGTCCTTCCCCTGCGGTGGCGCACGGCAGCCCCTCTCCACTTGCGAGCTGCAGCGTCCTTGCAGATATTACGCATAGGACACCTAAACGCCCCTAGTCGCGCCTCTGCGGCCTCCTCGTATCTCTTCAGTCCAATACAAGAGGTAAGAAAGGGTCTGTCGGGTGTAAGCAACCGCCGGGGGTGGCACACACATCTTCGTTCCCATTCGAACCAGGCGTGGAGCACCCCTACTGAGCTACCTACCCTATCAGAGCCAAACTATTGCTTTGAAGTGTGTCTTGGCATAGTGTATGGGATTTCGCTACTCTTGTACGTGCTTATGGTCCCCTCGCAACATCTTGTTTGGATAATGCGCCATTGCACTGAGCCCGTTTATCTGGGCTCGGGAGCGGCGCAGTGTCCATCCCGGGCAGAAACTAAACGGGAATGGAAGGCGACATTTGGGGGTGCACATGATCCCTTCACGCTCCCTGGGCTATTTATCCAGTCCGTGACTACCTCTGGCAAGTATCTAATGGAAAACGCCGTTGCTTCGCTGCACACGCTATTTTTATCATTGCAACATCAACTCTTGGCTTCTTTCCCCTTTTTTTGCACAGACCTCACTTGACGCGTTCTCATTTTAATTTTTGTCGTGATAATGAGGCAGCGGAAGCAAGATGCAGGGCGAGGCTTGGACCGAGGACCTACCTGAGGTATTACTCTGCTGTCGCCGACACCCTCCTCTCCTCATTAGTCACTGGGCCCTGTAGTTTAGTATCCAAGGATAAAAAATAGTTCGTCTTGGCAAATCGTGCCTTGGTTTGCTTGTCTTGCGTCTTGCGTCTTGCTTGGGGGGTGTCAACGGTACACTCCTCTATAATACTGGTATTATGCTTTAGCTGCTCTCGGGCTCTCGCCTCTGATACACGCCCTCAAGACGGCGTGTTCCTACAGTCGTATCGGTATCCCTTGGTAAAATATCAACTGCTAAAATATCAAGTTTACCGTTACCTCTAGAGCGGCCCGGAGCGGGGAGTGTTTTGGACCGCTCTAGCTTCCGGCGCACTCACGGCCGTTGCATAATCGCGCTCGATGACTTTGGCCTTTCTTATCTGACCGACACCTCCCTGAACCCTAGCTATGCCTAGAGTAGAGTAGTAATGTGCAAGTCTTGCCGAACCTTCTTCCGCTCTTGGGCCTGATGTGACTAGTCTGTGGGATCTCAATCTTCACACCTCCCTCCCACGCTAGTCGCTGCAACATCGTCAATTGTTGCCATTGAAGGCCGAGGCTCTTGCGTCCGACTACGGCGCAACAGCAGAGCAATACTACTAAATCTAGAAACCAAGGCTCGTGATGCTTTAGAGAACATCCATGGTTCCCTGTCACTCCGATGCAGCTACGGAAGGTATCCCAATTTCGGGATAGTTCCTCATGGCCCCTTGCACATGAACGACAAACCTACATCGACTTGTTCACGAGACGAGGCTCCCGCAGAGGTTCGTATGTATTCCGAGATGCTTACAGGTGCTGATAAATCATTAGATGTTACAATCCTCGGGATGATGAACTCCGAGTCAGCTCAGGGTCGGCGATGATGGTACCGCGATGGCAGCTGGAGGCCTTAGAATCTTCAATGTAGACGCCGCGGCAGCCGATGGATATTGAAGTAGTCAAAGGCATCACGCAAACCTTTCATCTATAAAGGGGCCGGCGTCAGAACGTCTAGAGCTTTATTTAAAGCACTTAATGAGGCTACATGGTGGACAGAATCCAATAACCCACCCGAGTCTACCAGTTGTCATTCCTTGCCCAGTTCCCTCTGGCCAGCCCAGCTTTTCTGTTTCCTCTATCAAGTCCAGTACAACATGGCACCTCTTCGCTCCCTTGCTGTACTCTTTTCTCTTCTGTCGGCTGTTTACGTCCAGGGGCAATTTACTGAAGCTATTCCTCCTGAGGAAGAACTAGCTTTGAGTCAAATCGTCGAGGATGTCCCGCCGGTCAATGCCCCGGCAGCAAAGTCAGGAGGCAGCCCTGACTTTCCTCTGATTTTTCACGTGGCTCTCCCCATCCCCCCAAAGAAAGAGCCCAAGAGGTATTAACACTTTCCTGTCGAAAGACCATAGATAACTGATGAGTCTAGTGTATTTACCAATCCCATCACTGGCAAGGAGATCTGGTATTACGAAACAGAGATCAAAGCATTCCGCCAGCAAGTGTATCCCAACCTTGGCCCAACTTCGATGGTTGGGTACGATGGCATCTCACCCGGTCCATCCATCGTTGTGCCTCGAGGCACTGAGGCTGTGGTCCGCTTTGTCAATAATGCCAACCAGGAAAACTCGGTCCACCTCCACGGTTCCCCGTCTCGTGCCCCATTTGATGGTTGGGCTGAGGACGTCACTTTCCCAGGAGAATACAAGGACTACTATTATCCTAATTTCCAGTCAGCACGTATGCTCTGGTACCATGACCACGCCCTGGGAAAGGTAAGTGCCCAGAAAGGTTGCGCCTTTGATTCTATACAATTCTGACGGGGCCTGCAGACCGCGGAGAATGCCTACTTTGGCCAGGCCGGAGCATACATTATTACCGATCCCGAAGAAGACTCCCTGGGTCTCCCTTCGGGTTACGGAGAGTTTGACATACCTCTAGTCCTCTCCTCCAAATTTTACAATGCAGATGGTAGCCTTCAGACGGTTGTGAATGAACGCACAAGCACCTGGGGTGATGTCATCCATGTAAATGGGCAACCTTGGCGTAAGTATACTCTGGTCTTATCCACAGATAACGCAAGCATGCGCTATAGTTGATGTTGACAACTAGTCTAGCGTTTTTCAACGTGCAGCCGCGCAAATATCGCTTCCGTTTCCTCAATGCCGCTATTTCGCGAAACTTTGCTCTCTATTTCGTCAAGTCGTCCGATTTGAACACGCGGCTACCGTTCAATGTCATCGCTTCGGACACTGGCCTTCTAAAGCGACCTGTTGAGACGGCTGATATGTTTATCGCTGTAGCAGAGCGCTATGAGATCGTATTCGACTTTACTCCCTTCGCCGGCCAGGCCATCGAGATGCGCAACTTCCCCAAGGTCAACGGTGCCGGTGTCGACGACGATTTCGAGAACACAGACAAAGTTATGCGCTTCATTGTTGGCGAGGATCTTGTGGAGGATCCTTCCACCGTGCCGGACAGCCTCCGAACGGTGCCCTTCCCGACGTCTAATTCCACTGCTATTGATCACCACTTCCGCTTCCATCGCACCAACGGCGAATGGCGCATCAACGGCGTAGGTTTCGAGGATGCCGCCAACCGGGTCCTTGCAAAGGTGCCTCGTGGCTCTGTGGAGATTTGGGAGTTGGAAAATGAGTCTGGGGGCTGGACACATCCTATCCACGTGCACCTGGTCGACTTCCGCGTAATTGGACGCTCGGGCTCCGAGGCCAACCGCGATGTTCTCCCGTACGAATCCGCGGGGCTCAAGGATGTCGTGTGGCTCGCGCGCCACGAAACGGTCCTTGTTGAGGCCCATTATGCCCCCTGGAACGGTGTTTACATGTTCCACTGCCACAACTTGATCCACGAGGACCACGATATGATGGCCGCCTTCAATGTCACGCAGCTTGACAACCTTGGGTATAACGAGACGACGGACTACGGCGACCCGATGGATCAGCGATGGCGCGCGAGGCCGTACGCGCTGTCGGATTTCCAAGCGCGGACCGGCATCTTCTCAGACGCGGCCATTGCAGCGAAGGTCCAGGAGCTTGCCCTAGAGCAGCCGTACAGCGAGCTCACTCAGGTAGAAGAGGCACTGGACCGGGTTGCTGCAGGCGCGGCTGCTACCCAGGCAGGGCCGATTCCTCGCTACCGACGGTTTCAGATTTAAGTAAGACTTGCCGTCTTACTGCTCGCACAGCTTGACAAAGGGAAAGCTCTCTTCCAGTATCCCGCAGAGTGGATCAAGGGCCTGCTGGAATCTGTACTTGCCATAACCGATGTCTTGATCAGCGCGCACGCAGAATTCAAACAAAGCATCGACGATCCAAGCAGAAAGAGATGGATGACTCCCTGATAAAAAAGAAGCTGCGGCAGTAAACTCATCTTGACGCTGGAAGCATGTGTGGACTGTCATTTTCGCCAATGTTCGTCCGATTAAGTTAACGATAATCAATTCTGTCCGACGGCCATGTGGTGCATGCACCATCTGCCTTGACTAAGGTAGCTCATTATAGTAGATCGATCTGCATATTACATCTCTTTTAGCATACAATCAAGGTGACCCGATTCCCCATTAATTCTGTCTAAATACGTTCCGTACTATGGTCTCGGCGATGTTCATGTTTGAGTTGTATAAGACCACAAAATCTAGCCTCTAGCTGACTGACTAATTACTGCAACTGAATGATGCTCAACTTTGTTGGGTACCTAAGTTAGATATGCTATGGCAGATGTTGATGATTATAACTCTTTCGACATGGTTGCATCTCTACAGTGGCTTCCTTCCCCAGATAAAGCGCATCGGGAAAAATGCCCCCGTTTCGTTCAGTTCTTTCTCCAAGTTTCCCTCCAGTGCATCTAGCCTCTCATCTGGCAGGGGCTTTACAGATGGATCCAGGCCTAGGAAAGTCAGCATCTTGCCTCATGAATTACTTCTTGGTATTAAGGAGGGAGGATACGCAGTCACCTTTTGCAGCCGAGGAGAAACCACGGGCAATGATCAAGTCAGCCTCGATTCCTTTCTTTCCCAAAACCTCATCTACATTCCTTTTTCCCACCGCCCGCATTGCCTTCCGCTCTTGGACGTCCTCAAGGCCTGCTTCTTCTAGCCATGCCTTCATCTTGGGTGCCTCTAACGGATCTGCGCCCGAGGCCTGACAAACGGCCCGGATGCATGCAAACATGTCGTGGTAGTGCGGATTTTCCGCCTCGGAGGTAGGGCAGACCCGGTCACAATCTCCGATCTGGATCCAGCCACCGGGCTTGACAAGCTTGATATGCTCGTTCACAACGGCGCGCTGCGCGGCGCCGGAGCCTGCCGCGATGAGAATCATACGCATATTTACGAGGTCGAAAGACTCCGACCAGGAAGCCGGTGGCGGCTCTTTGATATCTTGCTTCGTAAACGTCGTGTTTGCCGGGCTGGTGGCGGGGAAGAAGGAAGGATTAAGGTCTGTGCCGACGAAGGTGTGTGTGCCTTCAGGCGGAGCGGGGAGCGAGGATTGGACGTCAGTTATCCATAGGCCGTCAGCGGTTCCTACATCGAGCACGGCCCGGGGTGCGGTAGAGAAATCTAGTGGTGCGAATATCAGGGTGCCCTCTGCTGCCTGCTTGAAGCCAAGATGGTAGATGGTCAGTCGGCCGACATCGCTGCTGGTGTCCTTCTCTTTGAGGTACCATTCGGGGGAGGAGATTGCCGGGCCTGCCATCTCGAGTTTGTTGTCAGCGGAAATGCAAGGCGCCGTGAAAGGGAAAGGGAAAAGGGAGCATTTTAGGCGACTATTCCAGTAGCAGTGCTGACCGGTGTTAAATGCTTCAGCAAGGAGATAAGCAACTAAAATGTGGCAAGCAAAGCCTTAGCCCCAACCGCGTAGCGCCTCAAAAGGCTTAGTGCAAGCACAGGCGGAGACAACAATCCCCATGTTAGTAGTGCCTCAGGCACCGAGACCTGCGACATAACCCACGAAAAGTGGAACTTTAATAGGTCCAACTATACCCTCTCTACCTCTATACGAAGCATCATGTCTCTGTTTTTATGGCAATGCCTAGTGGTACGCCAATTCTTGCTGTACAACAATACTTGTGCGTCTGGGACCTCTACGGTTGAATACCAACCTAGCGACGTCGTACCTGCCTTCCTAAATTGGAGGGAGAGCAGCCGCGGAGCTCACTACCGCACCTAGTCATCTGTTCTGGTTGGAACCCTTTCTCTGCTTTTCATGCCACTACCCAATAGAGACGGTCCCGCCGAGTTGAAGAACTCCAACAGTCGCTTCGCTCAATAGCCTAGATGAATCGAAAAAAGAAGAAGCAAAGGTAGCATATTTAACGTGAAAGACAAGGGCGAACCAATCAGAGGTCGCGATGGTTCTGCGGCCCAAAGGGGTTATGGGAAGTGAGACGGCTATTCGCAGCCGCATGTATACTAGGACGGCTGCCACAGCAGTCGCCTTAGCCAGAGTCTTTACCAAAAGGGGGTATGCGTCACCGCATAATCTCATAGTCAACGTCAACAAGGATTTAAGCACATAACTTCGAACATGCGAATTTCGGCTTCCTAAAGTTGATGAACTCTGCCTGCTCGTATCAATCCAAGGCTAAGTACAAAGTGCTTGCCGCGCTACCACTCCTCCACGACATCGTTGTGAAGACTCGGGCCAGAGTAGAGCTGGAGGGGCGCCTCGCCGCGCTCCTCCACGACGTCGTTGTGAAGACTCGGGCCGGAGTAGAGCTGGAGGGACGCTTCGCCGCGCTCCGCCACGACATCGTTATGAAGACTCGGGCCGGAGTAGAGTTGGAGGGTTGTTTCGTCACGCTTCTCATTCCTTTGTCAGTCCCTGGCAAATTTCAGTGGATTAGGTAACTTTAGTCCTCACCTTGGTTGGGGCGCTAAGAGTTAGAGTGGCCAGAGCCGCGGTAAGGAGGATTTGAGAACGCATGGCGGTATCTGATGGAGATTCAGTTCGACTTTAATTTGTTTAATTCTGGCTGTTCTTTCGAAGTGCGTGATGGAAAGTGTGCTCTCAAGCCAGATCCTCTACTGGCGGTTCCTTTCTTATACTCTGTGACTCGCCTCTCAGCTGCTCTCTTGTCGATAGCACTCAGGTTACAGGACTCGCAAATATGGATCCGGGAATATCTACTTGGCATCAATCCTTCCTGTCGGCTACCTTCCTAATGAAGGGAATATGCTGCCTGGATGATATACCATTGCCTCGTTTATCAGTGGGATGCCAACCTGGATAATATGAACACACGAGAAGCGCATCCGCGTAAAGCGAAAGCGACGAAGATAGCTGTATCTTAGCGCAGCTGAGTCGAAGGTGGGTCCCGCGCGCTGTATACTATTTGCCGCACCTTCCACATGAAGATTCGGAGGCGATGCATGAAACTGGTTGCTGCCCACCCGACTCGACTAGGTCCACGACATGTGTGAGAGCGTTGCGCGGTATTGGTAGGCAGCCCATAGAGGCCTGTCTGCCAAGAAAGGAGCCCGGGAAGTATGTGTATTAATGGATTAGCTTGCTAAGTATCCCACCTCCTGAACGCCGAATTTTATATGCAATATGCATTGTCCAAGCAGGTAGGTGGCGTCGATCAAAAGTACCACGAGGCCCCCTGCAAAATATAGTTGACCTGCCTCTGTCGGTTACGGCATTATACTATTCCCGCGGAGAATCTAGTATTATACTGATAAATGAACCTAAGCGAACTTGAATAGCCGTGGCTTGGAATATTGTGTATACCACCGGAAGGACGGCCTGGCTAATAACGTATTACTAGGTACTATGCCTGACTTGTACAGGCCAACATGGAACGCATACTCTGGCCACCGCACCATTATCTTCCGCACATGCCGCTTTCTTTACCCCTTTGCTTCTGATCCATCTTTTCCATTATTCCTCCCTCCTTTCATACTTTGGTTTTCATCTTACTAACTCGAACAGTTATGCCAAATATCCAAATATCCTCATCAGGAACTGGCTATCCGCTGAGCCATCTTGCGCGACCTCCTATAACATGAGGCCTCCTTATCAGCCATCGAACTCTGGGCCATCTCGAATCGGACCTCTCCCGCAAGGAGGAACGCCTAGTTTGGCCCCCATGGCCATCCGTTCTGTGCAGCGAGTTCCACTATCGATTATATGGACATGAAGACCGTGGGGTACCATAAAAGAGGGAGCAATAATACAAGGGCATCTTTCACGAATCCTCGGAACCTGCATTCAGAATTTATTTTTAAAAAGAATTATCGATTAGGTCATTATGTCTAACCAATTTGGTATCGCTAGGAAGCTAGGAAATATGTGTCATGTGGGTGGCCGGAATAGTCTTGAAGGCGAAACCGAACAAGAGCTGTTGATAGAAGGAACGAGAGAAGCTTATGACGAAACACCAGTGCTGGTCGGCGCCGAAGACTGTAGCACAGTCACCAAAGTGGTCGCCGAGCTAGCGGTGGTCGCGACAGCAGATGAGCTGACGGTCTCAAGACTCGCCGTCTGGTTGTCACTCGACAACTGCAAGGTACCCTCGGTCGTCGCAACGAACGCGGCCAGATCGACCGCCCATTCGACAGTCCCGCCCAAGTTGAAGAACTGGAACGCAAACCGGCGGAACGCCTTCGAGTCCTCGCTGAGGTAGGAGACCCACGTGCCATCGGCGAAAGTGGCCATGTCCGTGTTGCTGTCATCGTCGTGCCAGGAAGTGGCACCGGCGGCGATGGCCTCGAGGATCTCGGCTTCGGCAAGATAGCCGGCCGTGCCAGTGCAGCGCCCAGGGGTGGCAGTCGAGTCCGGTCCCTTGTAGTGGCAGGTCGGGCCCGTGCAGCTGGGGTCGACCATGCCAAAGCTGCGGCCGTAGTTGGCCACACCGACAATGACCTTGGCGCCGGGCACGCCGGCCTTGGTAATCATGGCTAGGGCCGACAGCGTTTCGGTAACGTTGACGTGGCTGCGCAGGCAGTCGCCGTTCGCGCAGCCTGACTGGGATGTGGAGCTGCCGTAGTCCCACTGCCCGTGAAGGTCGTATGTCATGTAGACGATATAGTCAACCACACTAGAGATCTCGGCGATCGGGAAGTGCTGCAGATACCAGTACGACGCCGGCGCGGCAATCGAGATGGTCTTGCCGGCGGGCATGAGGGACCGTAGTGTCTGCAGGAAGGCCAAATAGTTCGCGCCGTCGTCGGGGCTACCCGCCGGCACTCCGGGAAGGCCGCTGGTAATGCCGACGTACTCCCAGTCGAAGTCCACTCCGTCCAGACCGTACTGTTGTACGGCAGCCACAACGCTCTGGGCGAGCGCCGCGCGGTTGGCGGCCTTGACCCCGTCGCTGAAGACGGCGTAGGAGTCCAGGTCCGTGGAGAAAGACCAACCGCCAAAGGAGAGAACCTTCTTGAACGCGGTCTGCTTCAGGAACAAGTTGAACTGAGTCTGGACGCTGGACATGTCAATGCTGAAGTTCGACGTGATGGTGCCGAAGCTGAAGTGGATGTGGCTGTATCCAGAAGGGATCTGATCAGCATTCATGGTGAGACATGATCGCTGTGTGTTGTATCCCTCAAAGTAGCCAACCCTGGTAAACGTCGCAGGAGCGTTCACGTTGTTGACGATGTTGGTGCCGCAGTTGGAAATACAGCCGCTAGTTCCAGGAGCCCCGGTCGACGATGTTGTCGCCGCGCAATAGTCGGAGCTGATCCCGCAACTGCCCCACATGCTGCACTGTACGATCTCGTTGTTAGCTTTTCTTGCCAATGTCGTTGTTTGAAGAAAGAGGGAGTACATACGCAGGCATTGAGCGGGCAGGGGTTCAGTGACGAAATGTCGGACCAGTTGGCTGGCCTGGCCGTCCCGTTTACCTGCGGTCCGCACTGCGCGCCGGCGACAACCGCCGGCATGGGCGGGGTCCCGGTGCTGAGGCAGATCTGGGCGCCGGCTTGCAAGCCGTTGCATCCGTTCCAGCCCCACGTCTGGTTGTTGTACGTCTCGATCTTGTCTACGGTCAGGTAGTAGTTGTCGGCGATGAGGCTGCAGTATTCACCAGTTTGCACCGTACAGGCGTAGCACGTGCCGTCATCGTTCTCCTTCGGGGACAGGTCCGGAAGCGTGCCGGCGGAGCAGCACACTGGCTGCTTGGGCTGCAGCGTGGAGCACAGGTCCGAGGCCGGGTTGTAGGTGGTGAAATCGGACGCCGAGATACCACAGCGTGTCGCCAGGCTAGCGCACGAGTCGCCCTGGTTGACGAGGATGTACGAACAAGTTGCTCCCATCTTGACGGTCGTCGGCGCGTGGGTGTGGAGGTCGACAGCACGGCTTGCACACTGGCCCCCGGAAAGGACTCTAGGCAGCGTACCTGCCTACTATATAGTCACCAGCGGACGTCCCGGGTTAGCGAGTGCGAAGCTACGCATCTACCGTTCGCTCTAGGCTGACATGCTCTAGCGCCCTGCTCCCGAAATGACGAATGCCAAGTTTCTCCCTAGGTACTACGCGCGATACCGAGAACGGCGAAGGGGACGCGAGGCCTGCTGCAAGTGTGCCCCGGCGATGTTGCACCCGTCGCTGTCCTGGGGCCGATATCACGCCCCAGGGGGGGTAAGCACGAGCCAGGTTGTATCCTGGAGGGTTCAACGCCGAGCTCCAATTTGGCCTATAGGCTCCCCGCCGAGATTAGGGGATTACCTGGGCGGACCAGGGCGGCTAGCCAAAAGCGTGGGCAAAGCAAATAACCACGTGAGATTGGGCTACGGTAGACAGCTACAACTATACATGTACCTAACTTGTCAGGCGAGCTAGTGGGTGATGTTCTCTACGTTGCGGACCATGTTTGGAAGAAAGGACTAGAAAAACGGATAGAAGAAGATTTAGATATTCCAAAAGGCCCTTACAGCGGGAATTGCTCTTGGCATCGTAGATGGACTAGGTCTGCCCACGCCCTCGGATTTTACGCACCAATATGCGCAAGAAAGGTGGGGGAGGGAACTGGTCCCATGTTGGGAGGTGCAGGGATTGCCTGCATACACCAATCTCCGGGCCCCTGAACACTCCACCCCTTTCGATAGCTACATCTGTTTTTTTTTCTAACGGACGCAGGGACCACTGCCTGGTCCAGAAGAGATCAGCGATGCTCGCGCAACGTTAAACCTAAATTTGCAGTAAAAGAGGCGGCAACGACAGAGCCGCGGCTTCTTGGCGGTCCAGACCCTCCAAGAGTGGAAAGTGTCAAACATGTCAACGGCCCGGCTTTCCACCCCACCCTAGCGTGGCATCCCGGCACCAAAACGGCATGCCCGGTTCAGTGGTCGAGTATTTTTTTTAGGAGTCAGCCTTCTAGTCGGGTCCTCTAGGGTGCCCGCTCGGCCCTGGACATCCCTTTCTCGCCCGGCATTATGGTGTGGTGCATACGTAGCTTCGGGAACTGTTTCCATCTTCTCCTATCTCGGATTGCGGAGCCGTCTTCTACGGGGAGGGCTAGCCTGCTGATGTCAAATTTCACAAGTATGGAGTAAAAATCGCTCTCTAGTGGCCCCGTCTCCTTTTTCCCCAAACACACAGTGGTAGCCGAGATTGCAACCATCCCTCGCCTCTCGGCAGCTCTTGCCCAGGAATAGAATGCGGCGTTGTCCTAAGCCAAAGCAGCTGGGCAATCGGCAGGTTGAGGAAGAATTCGCCCCGCACACTTGCTAGAGCAATTCTAACAATTCTAACTAGTTCCGATTGCGGAAGCCTCAACATGGGAAAATCCCCCTGGGCGGGTATTAGGTCTATTATGAGACAGGACAGAGCTAGGCTTCCCCCACACATGTATTGCGATTCCAGTGCTCGTCGGCCCTGCTATAATAAATCTAGGCCGGGTATAACCTTGGCTAATTAGGCCGTCATTCCCCTTGCTCAGGTGTCGAATGAAGCTATCGTAGTCCCGGTGATCCTTTTGAAGTCCCCCTCGATGTAGTCCCACACTTTCTGCGCGGTGCCGTCTTGTCTTAACGTTGCGAGGATTCGCTCCACTTTTAGCGGCGAACTCTCGCCTTTGACATCCACTGTGTATGTGCCACTTCCCATCTCTCCGTCGCTGCCCCTAGCGATAGGCGCCAGTGCTCCAGCGACTGGCACACCTGCAAAACTCGCCCCGCCCTGTTGGGGAGCATACCTGGCGCTGGTGGCTAGAAAAGCATGCCGCTCGCCGCACTCGGCCGGTGGGGTCTCGATCAGAGGCCCGAGCAACCTAGAGATGCGGATCACTATTCCCATCCCCAGTCCCTCTGCATCACGCGTGATGCCACTCCTGACGACGCCTGGCAGTGTGTGAATGAAGCTGACGTCCGGGGCCCTGCGGGCGGCTTCCTCGAGCAGCAGCGTCTCTTCGGAGGCGACTTGGTCTCGCCACTTGCGTAGTGGGAAGTCGACGCCAAGGATATTCTCTGTGTCGATGGGCCCCTCACACGTTGCGATCAGGACGCTCACTACTCGGCGGAGAGTGGTCGCCTTTTGAAGGAGAGGGAGGAGGTTTAGGATAAAGCGCATGCGCGAGTGCAGAGCGAGGCACGATCGAAGCGAAAGGCCTTCGGGTGTCGCTACAGCTAGTCAGCACTCCTCTCCAGATGGGTTTACGAAGCTCTAGCTAAAGGGGTGCCTGGACAAACTTTTAGAGAATGCCATGGTGCCTTGGGACGTGACGAGAATGTTGATGGCCGTTTCTTTCTCCTGTATCTGGCGGCATACATCGTCGACGATGTTCAAGAGGCTCACGTCCGCTTGAATGAATTTAATCTGGGTCGTTGGAGCGATCTCCTTGCATTCTTTGAGGATACGGTCGGCTGACTCCTGGGAGCGACCTACGATGTAGGCTCGAAGATTCGGCGAATGCTTGACGAGGGCCTTGAGCGTGTATTCTCCAACGCCGCTCGTACCGCCGACGAAGACGGCCACCAAACCTTCTGGGATCGCGGTAGAGATGCGCCCATTAGACGCGTGAACATCGGAAAGTGCCACCATGCTGCTGCTGCCGAGATACGAATGCGGTGCCTAGCTTCATCATAGCCAGCCGTGGTAGCCACGGTCCTTTTGTACCAGAGTGTCGGGGTATCGGACACATGTTCTCGGGCAAAATAACTAGCCGATATGAATAGACCTGATGAGAACCTGCCAGTTTCATCCTTGAATAAGATAGTTTTGCCTGCTACTGCTACATACTTGCCTTGTTGATCGCGTATCGCTGTATTTGGTTTAGCGTGATCACCAGATTGGGACCAAGACGTCTCCACTTTTCTTCAGTCGATTATGCTAGGTTCGGAGATAAACGGCATTAGATTACTGTCGGTCCAAGGAACGCGAGCAGCTGCGGCGCTGTTTGCCGGGCCGCGTGCCAGAAGCCTGCGAAAGCCCAGTCCTTCACGACCTGGCTATTTGCCTACAGCTGCTCGGCCTTTGAGACTCTCTAGGACTTAAGCGAGACGTGGGTCAGTGCCAGCTCTTGACTCCATACTAGAAATGGTACGCCGTGGGCGCTCAACGGCCACCGGCGCGGCTACAGCCGCCCCGTCTATGTCCGACTTCACGAGCACTTTTGTGCTTTCCAGCTTGCCGGGCACCGAGCAGGGGCTTCTAGAAGTTCCCAAGGCCTTGGGTTATGATCCGTCCAGACAGCGCCGAGCACATCGAAAATCAAGGAATGGGTGCGAGAGTTGCCGCAAACAGCGAATCAAGGTTTGCACAATGCTCCCTACGGCGTGCCTGTACCGCGTGGAACTAACACGTCTGGCCCACAGTGTGATGGGGAGACGCCTTGCTCGAGATGTGCAAGGCGGAAGGAGCGCTGCCGACGCCCAGTACCACATACTGTAGAACCCGCTCCTTCCGACATGCCTGCCTCGGCCCTACTCCCCGACTTGGACGCGGCTGTTAACCTAATGCATCTTAAGCTGTTCCATCACTTCCAGGAGTGCACGCGGCAAACTCTCCTGTTCCCTGAAGATGTGTGGCATCGAACGCTCCAACTCTGCTTCCACTATGAGTTTTTGATGAACGCCGTGCTTAGCGTCGGTGCACGCCATCTCGCCACACTACAGCCAGAAGACCCTACTTATCCGACAGCGGCCACCAGCCATTTATGCCGCGCCTTGTCGGGCTTTCGCCAAGAGTTATCGGGCGACTTTGCCTCTATGAATGCCGACGCCTTCGTGGCGACCTCAACGTTATTGCAGTACGAGATATGGGCTACGGCCAGCTCAGACATGCCACCTTGTACCGATGCGATGGGGTTTGACCCATCCAGAGACCGTATTTTTGCCTTCAGCTCGGTCCTCAAGACGGTCTTCTTAAAGAGCGTCCCGATGCTATCAGCGCAGTCATCGGTATTGCTCCCACACATGCGGGTCGATATGGGAGACAAACTTGCGGAGGCCGTGGGAGTCAGCAATCGCAAGCTGGGCCAGTATCAAGATTTTTTTTCTTACCATCGCCCAATAAAGCCCGATCGCCTCCACATTCCTTTATCCTCCGACCAGGACGGCGACAATGTCCCTGTCATGCAGGGACCGTGGGTAGTGCATCCAGAGAAGAGCAGGCACATATCGGACCCCAAGGAAGCAGTGTACGCGCCGGTGATCGCCCGGCTCTGCGTGATTCTTTCGTTCCTACCCGAGGCTGGATCACGATGCCTAGTCGATACAGCGTCACCTCTATTTCCCGTGCTGGCACGCTATATTTTCTGTTTCCCGGTGACGTGCTGCGGCCCCTTTGCAGCGCTGATCCAAAATCGCGACCCCCATGCACTTCTTATGTTATATCACTTCTACCGCGCTGCAAGGATCCTTCTGCCGCCTAGTGAGTGCTGGTGGGCTCATGAGCGAGCGGCTGTGTCCGAGGTGCTGCTCAAAGACTGGCTGGCAGGAGAGAGTGCCAAGCAAGTTGAGCTGTCGCGAGTGAGCTCAGTGTCTCATGCTTCCTCTTTGGGCTTTGTGTAACTAGAAGCATTCTATACCTATCATTGCTTACAACGCCTACAAGTCACAGGTACGGTGCTACTATATAACGACCGATTAATACAAGCAGCTACAAACTAGGTGTTCGTTGACGATATCGTAATATATACAGCATGACCGATTCGACGACAATGTCCTTCGGGCATCCCCCTATGGCATCGATGAGCTGGACTGGTGTTCAAGTGCTACCTTGCCGCTTCCCCGGTCCGGTCGCTGGTAGAGTGTTTCTCGTCTCAAGGACAGAACCCGCACCTCCTCCAACGCAGCCGGTTGTATGATCTCCCATCTCGCGTCCCTCGTCAACCTCTTTTGCCTCCGATGATGGAACAGTAGCCAGAGTCCGTAGATCGCAAAGACGAGAATGGTAAGAGATATCGCCACCAGCCAGTACAAGCCAAACGCGGGGCTGACATCTATCGCCAGCGGGTTGACGGCGTTCGAAGTATCCCAGTTGAAGACGTCGATTGAGAACAGGCTAGAAACAAAGCTCCCCGGCAGGAAGAGCATCGTCACTACTGCGAGCGTCTTCATTGAAGAAGAATCCTGCTGGCTGGACACGGCACTGAGCTGGGATGCTTGAGCGATTCGGAGACTGATTAGGCTGTCGTGCTGCGTGATGAGGTTGAAAAGCTGTAGACAGTCATGTCAGCGGCATCTCAAGTCAGGAAATTAGTTTTACTCACAGCCTCAATCTGAATGCGCACTCGCTGCTTGATGTAGTCATTGTCAATCGCTTGCGCCCGCAGCTGATCTCGCAGTAGACAGAGGCTTCGAGAGAGAATCTCATCGTGCGGGAACCCAGGGTCTGCGTGCAAGGCGCCGCTTGGGTTCCCACCAGAAGCTGAAGGCTGGCTCTGCGTAGCCTTTCTGTCAGAACGGGGATAGCGAGCCATGAATGTGCACATCTCCTCGAGAGTATTGATCTTTCGAGACACGCTGGCTAGTTTGGTCTCGCAACCGCTCATACGAGCACACAGCTCGCCGAGCTCACCCGTAGCCGGCCGCTCCCGAAGGTGCGTGAAGCGATGGTAGCCTGTCCGAACCTCGACGCCCCTCAAGTCGATTTTAATATCTTTCTGCGTGTCGTGGATCTCTTGCCCAAACAGCAAACTGCACAGCAGAAGTGGGAACATGGTGTGCGAGGCCATGCTCTCCTCCCACCGGATGTCTAGCAGCGCTTTCATCAAATCGATCTTTGCTCTTGTGAGGACCACCACAACATTCGTGGTGCTGGTGGCGCTGTCGTTGTTGACCCTTGCCGTGTAAGACCAGAGAGCCTGCAGCTTGGGCTGATGTGCAAATGCGAAGACTCGCCTGCTTCTTGAAGTGGGTGACAGCTCAGCGACACCAGTGATGTGACTCGCACTATACTTTTCTGCGAGCTGTAGGCCGAATGCATCGAGAATTTTAGAAAGGACCGGACGCGGCAAACCGACTTGCGACCTGTCATTGTTAAGTTCGGCCCATACTATTCGAAAGATGGCGACTTCGGCATTGGTGTCATCGTCGCCCGAGGTTCTGGCAAGCCAATCCCCCAGCTCGACAACTGGAATGCTTGAGTTTTGGGTCCTGATGACGCCCGTGGACTTGTTTCTGCGCAGCTCCGTAACATTAATCGCTTTGGCATTGGCGTATGCGTAGTGGCTCCTCGCGCCATGATCGCTGAGCGCCGCGCAAAACCCATCCATGGCCAGTTTCGATGCCCCAAAGCCATACCTCGACTGCGCATGAGATAAGAGAAGTTGTCTCTCTTCATTTACCCCTTCATCTTAAGGGCGCACTGCTGGGCATGGGAGGGGAGGGGAGGCTGAGCTCCGAGGCTCTCTCAATCGGTACAACAAGTGGCGGAGCATCGCTAGCAAGTTGTTGGATAGAATTGCCGGGGAACTGTGGAAGCTGTCATTATGCAGGCCCGGGAGCTTCCTCGGGGCAAAGTCCGGGTCGCCATGTAAGCTGTACCCAGTAAGATTTAGCGAGACGGACAAATACCTGCCGCAGCTCATCACCAGACCCCGGCAGCACCCATGGATATGGGCGATTAAGCCACCGCCACAAGAGGGGTTCGCCAACCCCCAACCTACATTCTGGATTAAGACATGTAGCGACAGCGTCTCATCACAGGTAACCACAACAGCGTCCAGAGATTGAGCAATGCGCAAAGCAACCCTTTCCTAGGGTCTACACCTATCTTAATGAATGCATCTAGTATACATGTCTAATCCGAAGAACGCCGAAGTAGTTCCATACAGCCAGGGTTGCCCTAAGGCCGCCCTCTGGTTAGTCCATTTGGTCCATTTGGCCCGTTTGGCCCGTTTGGCCCATTTGGCCCATTTGGCCCATTTGGCCCGTTTGGTCCATTCGGGCCTGCCCCCGGGCCGCCTGGCCCGCTTGGCCCTCCTGGACTATTGAGGCCCATGTCAAACTGCTTGATGCCCATGGGCAGAACCCCAGTGCACTCCACAAGGTCGTTGATGTGCTCGACGCCAAGAACGCTGAGGCGCACGTATGACGCCGCATATGCCTATGCGTGCCATGTTAGCCCGTAGCCCGTTATAACGAAGTAGACTACTTGTCAATGTGTGCGTCGCGATCGAGAGACTCACGTTATTCCATGCCATCTGCCCCGCACCCGGGCTGGCGAAGAGCGACCAGAAAGGCTGTGATGCGTCGTGGCGGGAAAGGGCAATATCGCTCTGAAACTTGAAGACACCCGGCGGCGTTTGGTCGCTGATCGTCTCTCGGTAGAAGTTAGTATCCCACACCCCAGGGGTGCTGTCCTGAGGTGCGTTGGCTTTTGAAGGGTCTACAAAGCGCTGCTGGCTCGTCGTATGCGCGCCAACAAGACTGAGGAGCTGCGGCAAGCCAATCGTCTTGTCCTCGAATAGCGAGATCAGTGTTGGTGCATCCGAATTCACATCAGGCAGCCGCCCTTCGGGTGCGGCTGAGGAGCTGTCTTTGCGGCCAACAAAAGATCGTACTCTCGGCCCGAGCGGGCATGTCACGACCGCTACGTTGGCGGCCATCTGAATCAGATCGGCCATTCCGGCTCCTTTGTCGTGATACTTGCTGTACCAGGACTGCATCTGCGCCGCGATATCGTCTAGCCCTTGGTTTTCTTTCCGCTTCCACTCTTCAGCGAGCACGATGGATCCATCGGCACCGCCTCCACCACCCGACTTCGACCACGTTCCCGCGTCGTGAAATCCAAAACGAATGGCTTGCCGCGCGAGACTGTTGCATGTACCGTTCGATTCTTTGAATGAACCCGCCATCTCGTCGGCGACGTATTTCCAGACACAACATTTGTCGGCGCGGCACTCGGAGCTGTCGACCGCCCCGGGTGCGTTGTACATTGCACCCAGGTCCTGAGGCATGCCGTTTGTCCGGTCCATAAGAAGGATCGCTTTGATGGCCTTGCCGGCTGAGGAGAGGTCACCGTCTGATAACGTCTGCAAATCGGCGAGGAGCTCTCCTGGAGGAATATCCACTTGCCGGCTGGCTATAGAGGATAAACTTCCGATAACATTGTGCATTCCCGGATAGCCCACAACACACGCTGGCAAGCACAGTAGAAGCCAGCCGTGCAAGGTGCTGGGTACCATTGTGAAGTTTGCAACGGAGTCTTGCTAAGGAAGCCGGTCCGTTGGGGTATATGTAAAGCTCGAGGAGGGGAGAAAGGGAGTTGGGATGTATAAGAGCAGCAGAATTCTAGATGTCCCCCACAAGAAATGTGCAGGATGAACAGACATCTTGGCGATTCTACTTATACCCACGAGAAGTGGGAGGTTGTGAGCTGCCCAGACCGCTCTCAGCGCCGGTAATACCGGGTTCCGTGCGTTGTCTGTATCGACTAGGTCACTAGTTGACCTACGGAAAAGAGGCTTAGTATCCGAGCACGGGCTTAAAATAATACACCTAGTAACCCACGGACATTGAAGCTGCAGTCAACAGCAGCAAGCCAAAGAGTTTCGGCCTTGGGAGGCTAGGCAAACGGGGAAGTCCGAGATAGGGTCATGGCCATTCCGGCCAAGAAAACACCATGAGGCCCGGGCCGAGGCCGGGGAGCAGTGCCTAGTCTCCCCGCACTTCTGACTGTCCCTAGCTAGAGCACAGTCACGCACTGACTTTGGGCCCACCGATAAGCGATACACACAACTTTATCTTCGATCTACTAGTTCCACTTTGAAGCTCGCGCCGAGATCGTGGAGCACCGAACGGCGATGAACGAGAGGTTTCGTTTCACACCCCTGCCTCGGGGAGCTAAAACAGGCGCCATATCGACTCGGCACTCTTTCCTCCCTTGAAGGAGCTATATCGTACACATAGTGGGTACATGACAGACATCACGAGAAACAAATTCAGCCAAAACAACCACATGTTATCGACACCAGGATCGCTATGCCCGTCATGCGCGTCTAGCCAGCTGGTCTTGTGCCCAAAGAAAATAATCAGCACCGGGCTCAGGAGCATCAACAAGAGCAAGTGCCCGACATAGAAGAAGAGGGAGGTGTTTCCGTACACCAAGATGGGCTTCAACCACGACCGACTGAATGCTTCCGGGACCAGGTCGAAGAGCGCCAACAAAATAAAGTTTCCCGCGGTAGTATAACAGAAATACGCCCCATCGGGCGGGTACTTAATGATGTATAAGAAAGCCTTTGAAGACGCCAAGTAGGGGTTTGCTGACGTATGAGATGTCTGGTCCGGCGTCAGGACACATCCTTCTGAGAGGTTTCCCACATGGAAGATGCGAGTTCCCACGAAGAAAGTGCCTAGGATGAGGCTAACTGTAAGGTTTCTTTTCGCCGTGTTGAGTCTAGGCAATGACTTCGCAGATGCGATTCTGGTGTATAGTAAGCCAGAGATCGCGAACGAAGTCCAGCTCAAGGGAGGGTAGATCGAGAGGACAACAGGTGTAATGATTGGATAGAACCAGAAGGACCAGAAGCTGTTACTGGGCGTGAGTGGAGCAGCCTCATTTGAGCAGTGCTCGTTGGTTGGGGACAGCCAAATATTCCACGAGATGGTGAGAAGCACCAAAAAGAGGAGAAAAAGGTTATAGGTGTGCCATGTAGCTGATTTTGCAGTTAGAAAGACTCTTTCTTTCCCCAGCGTCGGTATTCTTGACTGATCGTGCTCCATTGGCTCATAGTTGCACATTATCTTTCGATACTCGAGAAGCCACCGGGATGTGAATCGGACAAGAGCAGGTTCCGAGATAAATATCCCGGTCCATAGGAGCCCAACCACAAAATAGTTAACGGCAAGAGCCACCATGACAACATTTAGAAACCAGATCCGGCCATGTGAATAGATGAGCCCAAAGGCAATTGAGACCAGTGTGAGGACGGTGGCACGGATAAGGAAGTGTTTGATAATACGTGGTGCGGACCATCCGATCTTGCACCGCGATTCTCCGAAGTAAGGGATCGCCATTCCCATAAGAAAGAGAAACCCAGATGGGCAAAGATGAGAGAGCATTCGGATGATCCAGGCAATGTCGTGATTCCACTCGTAGATGGGCAGACTGTCTTCTTCATTCACGCGACCGGCGCCGTGCATCCAGGATCTCAAAAACTGCGCATTGTGGTCTATGGCCATCAACACCATCAGAAGACCGCGAAGGAGGTCGGGTGTGAGTACTCTCCTTCGCTGTGGCAATGGCGGTGTCTCTTCTGTAAGGCTAGTAAATTGCCCCATAGTTTAATTCAATAACCGTTTGCTAGTGTTTACCTTCAGCGAGTTTTCAGTGGGTATTCGTCATGTAAAGCAAAGCACATCCTGGTATCTTGTTGTTTTGGTGATGGCCCATACAAGTCAGACAGCAAGGCACTTGCTCAACAGAATGCTATCACATCTTCTAAGCTTTATTACAATAATAACTGTCCCCTTGACTTTCTTTTTCTAGGTCAGGCTGTTTTCGCCGCTTGAAACACATCTGCGTCTGCTGAGCCTGAGAAGTATGTACTACGGACTTATCTCCGTTTGCCATCCAGGCACTCGACCAACTGGGGCTGTATCATCTTGGGCTGAAGATCATAAAATGTCTGAGCCGGTCAATAAGCCCCAATATTGACGCACAGCAGCCGTCATTGATAGGTGTGCGATGACGCAAAAACGCCGAACATCGCCTTGGTTGCATTTTATGCGAGTGGCTTCAAACGCCGAGACGCCAGAGCCGCGTTTTCACCAGCCAACATCTAACTCACCAGGAAGTTTATGCTATTAAATGCTCGCCACCTTCTTAAAAAACCTTTCGGAGTTTTAGGGGGTTGCAGATACGACTGCAATAACGGCATTGGTGCCGGGCCAGCCTAGTTCCCGCAACCCACCCATCGCTTTGTTACACATACCAAGCCGGAGTTCTATCCGAATCACCACCACAGGCGGTGAAGCATATATTAAGCAATGACTATTCGCATACGAGTCCTGCAAGTCCTAAGCAGTCGGATCGCTCCCGCCACAGTCACCGATGTCGCTTTGGCCCCCCGTTACCCCAAATGGTCGTATTTTCCACGACGGGATGCAACCTCCGGCCTAGCGTCTTGGTTACTTCACGGGAGTTGCCACTAGCGTGACTGACAAGAACAGAAACCCTACCAAATCAAATATAACGGCTTGTCAACCAAGGTAAAGGCTACGCTGTAATGTGTGGGGCAAATTATGCAGTCATCCATCGCTTGGGTAGCTCGTGTTCGCCAGATAGAAAGGGGGGCATGTGCCCCATGAGAACTGCCATTTCTCGATGCTGTAGAAATCCGCCGATAGCCGACCAAGAACGGAAGTTCCGATCACTATGTATCGCTCATTCACCTTGCTAGAACTAAGAAGAAGACCCCGCTCGGGTGGCTAAAGTATCGCTGCTATGTTCGTGTCTCCACCCTCTAGCGGCTTTAGGATCACACGTCTCCAGATTGCAACGAACTCCCACGCCTCTTGAAAAGTGTTGTAAAGCGGGGAGAGTGAAAACCGAATGACTCCAGGCTTCCGCCTGTCGCACACTACCCCGGCATCCACCAGTGCCTCACTGACTGCGTCAAGCAGCTCTGGTTTCACCCGCACGCTCAGCTGTGCGCCGCGCTCGAGGGGGTTGCAAGGCGTGATGATCCGGAAAGACGCTTCCGGCCTGGCTTCATCGGCGAGGATCCTGTTGAGCAAATATTCGGCATATGCCGTAAGAAGCAGCGACTTGGACCGGAGCGCCGCCATGTTGGTCTTGTCAAAGACGCTTAAGGCCGCCAGTACACCAGCTAGGTCGATGGCCGAAGGGCTCGACATCTGGTATCCGCCGGCGCCCTCGGTCGGGACAAAGTTATTGTCCATATCTAACCGTAGCGACTTGACACCGCCATACCACCCACGAAGCCGGGGTCGAAATTCTGGTGTGCCGTGGCTCGTATCAACAAGTCCATGTTTCTCATGCACGAACGCGGCGGCTGTCGCTCCTGCACAAGCGTTTTGATACTTGTAGTTGCACCAGACAGCCCAGTCCACGTTCCAATCATGCAGCTTAAGTTCCACATTCCCTGCAGCATGTGCGAGGTCCCATCCTATAAGGATTCCCTTTTCCTGCGCGTGCTTAGTGATGCGAGGAATATCGAACAGCTGCCCGCTGTAGTATTGCACGCCGGGAAGAAGAATCATAGCGACATCCGTCCCATGGTGGTCGATGGTAGCGATCACTTCATCCGTCGATATGCAGAAATTCTCGTCCGGTTTGATTTTGATCATAGACGTCCGCGGATCCAGTCCATGCCAGATGATCTGAGACTCCACTACGTACTTCGGAGAGTGAGTCAGCGTACACTTCTCAGGGGGAAATTGACTCTGTATCAAGGGTTGAGTCTCACATAGTCACTCGGGAATGGCCGCCACTCGATGATGACCTTGTGTCTCAACGCCGTCGGTCGGTAGAAGCTCGCCATCATAAGATGTAAATTGACCGTCAGGCTGTTCATTATAGCGACTTCGCTGGGGAGGGCTCCAACGATCCGGGCACTCTTTTCGGCGCAGACCTCCGCCAGGTCTTGCCAAGCTACGAGAGGCGACCCCGCCAGGGTCTTAGTGTGCCCATACACTCCGATCGACTGCCAGATGTCGAGCTGCGTATCGAGATAGCTCTTGATCGTTTTAGGCTGGAGGCCTTGCGAGTGGCCACAGAAATAAATTGCAGGTAATTCATTGTCAATTTTCGTTCCTTGCTCTTCCGACTGTTTCCCGAGAGCTAAGGGAAAAGAAGACACGCTACCTGCGAGGACGGATAGAGCTTTAGAATAACCCGGAAGAGCTGCGGTGAAGAGGTGCAACCTACCACTGACTGCCGTTTTGTTCAGTGATCCTTTTGTAGGAATAATGAAATTGTTTCTTAGGCTCGCCAGATGATCTTGGAAATCCAGACCTTGAGCGTAGTCACGCGTATTTGCGTGTGCCGGAAACTTGGCCTGCCTACCAGCTCGAAGCTCTGCTGTCAGGAGTAGCGTATCCATATTTCTAGCCAATCTGGAGTAGATAATGGGATGTAAGAATCGGGGATGATATTGAGACTGCTGCAGGAATATTTTGTTCGTCGGCTCTACTCGGACCCGAGCCTATTTATGAATACGTAGCGAACTGCCAAGAAGGTTCTGACCTGCGCTGTCTCTAGGATTGCGCGGCTCGCTGCACACATTGTCACTTCTAGTGGCAATACTACCCTGTATTCATGCGAGAGTGTATTCTAGCTCCGAGCCACGATCATGGTTGCTTTGTAATGCTAGGACTTGATGTAGTATAGTGTGGTGCAATGTGCGATAAACTCCGGGATCACTGAACCAGTATGGATGTCAGAAGTGAGCGCCACTGTGCCCTAGAATAACCAGTCATGCGACAGGCATATTTATTAGTCGGTGTTGCCACAGATAGCCGGGTGCTAACCGTGTCTTATAAAGCAGATACACTAACCAGGCGCTATCAAGTCAACTCCTCATTATCAATAAACTTAGCTCATTGGCAAGGCACTTTCACTCTCAATTCCAAAGGATAATATTGTTTGGTGGCACAATGGATTCACTTGATGCCTTTCCCCTTCTATGTAGTGACTCCATAGATAAGCGTCTTCTTGTGGACGGGGCCGTAACGATCAACGGTTTTCTACCAGCCACTCAACCTTTAACAGTTCTCCGGGATCAATATTATGCACCATGGGAGAGCCTTATACGGCTGCTACCTCTTCTGATCCAGTCTGGGAGTCTTCGAAAAGATATAGATGAGTTACCTGTTTTGATAACGGATAAGCTTCGAGACGGGGAGGAATGGAGACGAGCCTATGTGATACTAGCATTTTTCGGCTCGGCTTACACCTGGGCAGGCGAAACTGCCGCGGAAGTGAGTCGATACCGTGACCTTGCCTCTCTGAGCCTCGCTTATTCCCTGACAGATCCTCCCCGCGTCCGTTGCTGTCCCGCTCCTAGAGGTTGCCAACCGTCTCGAGCTTCCACCAATTGCAACGTATACCTCGCTCAATTTGTGGAATTTTTCAGCGCCTCATGCGGATTCACAGATCTAGATACCCTCGATGCAATCCACACTTTTAGCGGAACTCGAGACGAGGCTTGGCTCTATGTGGTGTCGGTAGCAATGGAAGCAGAAGGCAGCCGCCTCGTTCACCAGCTTCTGCGGCAGTCAAAAGCTATCATCTCGAGCGACAACGCGGCCATAATAGATTTTCTAACCGCAACGGAGGCCTACATCAAACGGCTTGGCAGCCTCCTGGAGCGCATGTACGAGAGATGCGACCCCAAGATTTTCTACTTCGGCTTTCGACCATTCCTGGCCGGAGGGATGAACATGGCAGCAGCGGGCTTGCCCAATGGTGTTTTCTATAGCGATGGGTATGGCGGAGGGTGTTGGCAAAGTTTAAGAGGTGGAAGCAATGGGCAGAGCCCCATCGTGCAGTTCCTAGACATCGTGTTGGGCATTGAGCACAGGTCCCACGGTGATCATGCCGCACAGCTCGAGTATGGCGAGCAAAGACACCTTGGATTCCACGAAGAGGTCCGTGGGTACATGACGGGCCCGCACCGTCGGTTCCTGCAGAGTGTCGCAGAACATGTCCGGATTCGAGAGGTAGCCATGATGCCCTCAGGATCGGCGCGGCACGATGAGCTCCGCCGTGTATACCAGTGTGCCGTCAAAGCGCTGACCGAGTTCCGCAACAAGCACCTACAGATTGTAGCGAGATATATCGTCTTGCCGTCGAAGATGCAGGATCCTTCGGGCGGGAATCGTGCGAATTTGTCCGTCCCAAGCCAGCCGGAGACGGAGCTGACGGGCGCTGGGGGCACGGCGCTGATGCCGTTCCTAAAGAAGTCCCGAGACGAGACATTCGAGGCTGCTCAATTATCGGTGCAGTCCTGTAAGTAGAGCTGAGCCGTCGAAGACGTTCCCGTCTTCAGTGAGGATCAACTAGCCACGACGTCGGTTTCGTTAGAAGGGAGTCGAGGTACGCGGAAAGAGAGGAAATTGATCAAATAAATGTTTTGGTAAATAAAGTAAGATAGAGTGAATAAACTGCCCTAGACCTTGGAAGCTCTCCAACGGCCAGCATTCACCTTGTGACTGTTTGTTGTCTTGCACGTGAAAAATAGTCGTGACATGGCTTTTTTGCAACTCTACAGCCCTAGCACTACTAACTTAGGTATACAAAATGCAAATCACTCTAACTACGCTCAAGCCATCCGAAAAGCCCTGCGAGGCTGTGCCTGCCACATGCACCGCTCTCGCGATGACGGGGACGGTGGGGCCGGGGTGCCAGGTCTGTCAGCTATTGGCTGCGCAGTCTGCTGGTCAAAATTTTGTACAGCTGCAGGCGGTCCTCGTCTTGAGCGGGGTTGCAGTGAGATACCGACGCAACAACAATTAGTTATACAAGATACTTACATCACCGACCGTGCTACCTCCGTTGGCCAACAGATACAATGCTGTGCCACAGATGCCAGCTCGCTGTTGAGCAATGCGCCGATTTCGAAGAAGGCGACTTTAGGATGGGAGAACACCATTCCACATTGTTGGACCTCAAGCAATCCGTGAAGCAATGCTGTTATGCCTGCACACGTCTTTGGGGGAGAAACCTTGATGGGCAGAGTAGATGTCGTCCCCAGCCATCGAAAATGCTTAGTCCACTAATCCATATCAGACCAAGGCTCCGACCAAGTCTTCCCGAATGGGACTGAATACGTGCTTTATCGTAACGAGTTTAGCCCGGAATGTTTCAACCTACGGCTGAGCCCCAAGAACCTTCTAGGAACGTACAAGCTACAAAGGTGCGGCATAAAATCAGCGGCATTTTCCAATGCGTGTCCAGGAGCCGATACTTACCTAAGGAACCTAGTTTTGACGCGATGACTCCATCCCACCTAACTAGCAAAGCACAATGGTTTACACTCTATCACGATACAGGTAACTATTGCCATGTCACATTCCTCTGCAGCTTGTGTACATTCTGAGTACGAAGCAGGCGAGAATGCTCCCGCAGAAGTTGCGAGTCTCGGAGAGTCTACATGGTCACGAAACACAGTATCTCTAGCCAAGAGATGGATTGCGAATTGCACATCTTATCACTGTGGATGCAAGCCATCGAACACAGGTGGTCCATGGTGCCCCACACGTCTATTGCACTTCGACTTGACACCCAGCTCGGGAACCGACCAATTTCGACTCGTAGAAACGAAAAACATGGGATTCACGGGACAATATACTACTCTGAGTCACTGTTGGGGCACCGGCAGCCATTTCACATTGAATAAGTCGACCTACTCCCTGCTCACCCAAGGATACCCTTTTTCCTCTCTCCCTAGGCTCTTTCAGGATTCTATCACAGTCTCACGAGACTTGGGCATCGGATACATCTGGATTGATTCTCTATGCATATTCCAGGATACCGATGACAAGTCAGATTGGGAGCGCGAAGCGTCTTTGATGCAACTGGTGTACTCACACTCGTTCTGCAATATCTCCGCGGCACAGTGTAAAGGTTCCTTAGAAACAATGTTCTACCCCAGAGACTGCGCCATACTTCCTCCTCCGGTGATAAACATTCAGTTATCGGATAAAATCCAGGATCAAATTACCTACGAAGATGAACGTCGGGATAGGGGGCATAACCGACCAGACATTACTTCTGAAGGCACGTCTAATTTGCCACAGCCCATCACAACGCCTTTCCGTTTAGCAGCCGACATATGGAGCGATGAAGTGTCGAATGCGGTCTTAAACACCCGAGCCTGGGTGGTTCAAGAGCGGTTATTGTCCCCTCGCATCTTACACTTTGGGAGAAACGAAGTTATTTGGGAGTGCTGCCACACCTGTGCCTCGGAGACCTATCCGGATGGGTTTCCCGAGGTTACCGCCTCTGGCGAGCACGAATATAAGAGTTCCGTACCGGCGGCAGACTCTGCTACCGATGTTGGCTCTATCGCCGCCCATGTTCGCTGGGAGAGGATTGTTGAAACCTATACGGGATGCAATCTCACATTTGGCGGGGACAAGCTGATTGCGCTGTCCGGAATAGCCAGCCGTATTGGTAGTAGTCTGATGGCGCAAGACAAATACATCGCCGGAATGTGGCGGCGGGACCTCGAGGGCCAGCTGCTGTGGTGGGTTAACAATCCCGTCGCCGCTCCGACGCAGTACCGGGCGCCGAGTTGGTCGTGGGCAGCCGTGGATGGCTCCGTCAGCGTGCACTTCGAAAGGAGGAATTTGCTGATCCAGGTGGAAGCAGTTCATATTGAGCATTGCACGACCAATGTCACAGGCGCTATATCCGATGGCTGGCTCCGCCTGCGGGGTATCTTGAAAAGAGTATGCGCGATACAGAACTCCGAGGGTGGGTGGGACATCTCCATGGATGATCTGACGATCAAAGAGGACAAAACCGACGCAATCATGGTCCGAACTATGGTGCTGTTCGACGTGAAGGATGACGATATCAAGTGGGAGAATGGCAAGTGCTGTCTCTATTGCATGGCTGCGGTCGATGATAGAAGACTGTCCATGCAACTACTCTTATTCCAGGTTATCAATGTAGAGGCAGGATTATTTCGCCGTGTCGGTATCGCCCTGGTTGGGGATGGGGCATTTAGGAAGAAGGCGCGAGCCGAAAACAAAACGGACAACAGCCTTCCTTGCGTTCAGTTTCGTGGCGGCATGCATCTCATTTGTATAGTCTAGATCGGTTTTAATTGACCTGTTACATTCATCGACTGTGCTTGTAAAATTTCTCCAAGCCCTCGATGGGATTCTTGCTCGGATAGGATGCATCGCCACCGCCATGATCATGATAGATAGAAGCGCTATGTTCAGGAAAATCCGACCGCCCATCACACCACACCGGCACCGGCCGCTTTCTATCTTGTACTGCTGATAGCAAAGCTCAGGCTACTGATTACGCCGTAGATCGCACTCTCAGGCGGCTAAACTCTGCTATTAATCTCCAAGCTCGCCGCTTTCATCATTTTCATGGCTTCCCCATGTCATGTCGAAATCGGCGTATGCACTGTCTAATGCCAGACTGCTTGTTTGATGTTCCGGAACCAAGAGAGCGTCCTGAAAGACGTAAGTGTCATCGAAAGGGAATTGATGCACGTGATTGTCGCCAATCACTACGATATCTGGCACGTTCTGTAGACTGGGTTCTACATCCGGTGCCCACTCAGAATCAATGAAGCCATCCGAGGCCGGGTTATTAACGTGATCCGGACCATTCTCTTGGATCTGGCCCGTTGGGCGTGCAGGAGAGTGGATGTGGCCACCCTGAACCTCATTCGCTGTAGATGCAGCTAAGTCGGACCTGCCGAGCTCGTGTGTTTGCATAGTCAGGGCTGGAAAATTTTGCTGATTGTGCCGCTCTAGAGAATCAGAAACGATGCCGTGACTTGACAATCCTACGCCGCTGTCCGCGGTTGAGCTATGGACTGTAGTATTTGACGACATCGCACCAGTGCCGCGTGCTCCTCGACGCGCGTGATGGATAGAGCTGCCCGGGAAGGAATTGCTTGGCGAATCTGGTTGCTGTATCATAGATCCATCCAAGAACCGGTTGACTATCTCATCTTGGATGCGATCCCGTAACTGAGACAATGGGGTCGGGTCCATGATTGCGACGCCAATTGCGCGAAGCTCCTCGTCCAGAATGCCAGAGCCACGAGTGTTCCAACACTCTAGAGCATATATCAAGGCTTCTGGCAGCCTATTATCCACATATGGTGACGCGGGCCTTGCATTTCGAGGGAAAAGAATATCCCAAATTTCATACCATCTGGCTTCCGATGTGTTTCCCTTGGACCTTTTAGACAGCGTCTTCGACTGGTCTTCTACGATGCCATCCGAAGTTGTGCCAATTGGGTGCACTGTGCATTGCGGCTCTTCCCAGTGCTCTCTCTGACGGGCCTTGGTATCGAAAAACTTGAGGCATCGTTGACAGTGGTACTTTGGCGTGTGTTTTCTGGTCAAGTGTTGCTTGACCTGCGAGCATGTGGAGAGCATCATTTTGCAACAATGTACATGCCGCATCGGATCCAGCTTCCAGAATGGACATGCAAAGTACTTTCCTGGTGGCGCCTGGATTTGGTGTGTGTGACTGTTTCTATGTGGACGATCCTCATGATCCGAGTTATTGTCATCTTCCTCCTGGCTGCGCTTTCTCTTCCGATTGTCAGAGCCAGCGCCGCTGCTTCTACAGCCTTGGATTCGAGGCGCTATCCTGACAGCTTCTGTCGAGTTACTGCCAGCATTCGATCTGTCGCCTCCATCACATGGCTCCGAGAAGTTCCCAGGCGAGCCCGCGAAATGGCATGTGTTGAATAGGCGACTCGCAACAGCGCGGACTAGAGCAAGTAGGGCGTCATCCATAAATAACGGGTTATCGGCTGAGTCACTTGAGGAACTAGAAATGGAGAGCATATCGGAGTCGAGAGACGTTGCAAGAGACACATCGGGCGTGACTGTCTCTTGATCGTGTGCGACTTGGTCATCGCTTCGGGCTCCTTGGTCGTTGTCCAGCCCTACTCGTGGAAAGAATCTGGGGATGGTAGACTCGTAAAGCAATGACTGGGAGCCAAGGGCCTTCCCAGGGCACTTTTCGATGATGTAGCGTTGTCTCTCAAGCGGGTTGAACGGCACTCGATTGGCCACGATATCGACTCGGTTATCGCATCCATGCAGCGGACATAGGCATGACCATGACACCGACCTTGTCACATGCCAAAAAGACAGACGCCTCCCACCTTCTTCCCATGTCTTCTGTAGCTCCATCGTGGTTTTTTCTCCTATAAGCTCCACTCTTTTGCTCGCGAATACCACTTTACAAGTAATACCAAGAGCGGGTATCATGCTGCTTAGAATCTCGATTCCAGGAAAGTCCTCGGCTCGACTCGAGATGGGATACCCTATCAAGGGCACAATGTTCCAATCACGAGATGGAGCAGCTCCCCAGAATGCACTGCGAATAAGAGGGGTTAGAGACTCGGAAAGGTGTCTATCGACACGATACTGAACCAAGAATTCTCGCTCAGCCGTCTTGATTATCGAGGGTTGATGAGCAGCCCCAGCGGAGAGTCCTGGACACTGTAGTGCAGTCCCGACGAAGGCGATCTGTTCGGCACACTGTGCTATGGAGTAGGCCAGACCAGTAGTGGTGATGACAAGTTGGTTTCCTTCAATTGCGACCTTGCAGCCATTTTTGAATGGACCGGGAACTAGGCAGTCGCGTTAATGTCCTATTCTTGACCTCTCGAGGGGTCACCTACCGCTGACAGGGCCACATGCATGACCAGATAAGAGAACCTTATCTACAATGTCAAGCAACCAGGAACTGTCATCTTCCCATGTCTGTCTCATGTACTCTCCGACATCAGTAACTTGCATATCTGTCAAGGACGGACACACCAAGATCCTGATCCTGGAGATGCGGGAAGGAGACGAGAGCTGGTCCTCCGGGCTACCCATAGAGAGCCAGTCCTTAGTTGGCCAAAGTGGAAGCCTGATCTTGACAGAGAACGTGCGAGGGGGCTCTTTGCTGCTGATCGTGCCCATACGAAGCTCCGACAGGACTGTCCTGCGGATCTGACCGGCCATTGTATCGAAATTGCCCACTCCATGGCGCATCGACGACTCTCGCCTGATGCTTTCCAGAAGCCATCGGTACGAATCACTGTTCTGAATGATGTTGTGATAGTCAGAATCCGGTGCCTCATTGAGAACCACGTCCTCAACTTCTGGCGGATTCCAGTCTTCAAGCTTTAGGATCGAGGGCTTTTCCGTTGATTTAGCGTGCCACAGCATCATCTTCTCGCCCACAGGCATGTTGTTCTGCCCATCAAAAAAAGCCCTGGACTCCTCGGTAGGATCATCAGTGAACATAGCCTGGAGGTTGGTGATGATACGCCTGCTCCTATCGTCAGCTTTCCAGCGCAAAAGCAGTTATAGCATGGTCTTCGGATAACCAACCTATTTTGCTGATACACAAAGCGCATAATCTGAAGATGTTTGCTGTTTGATTGATCTGCTCCAATCTTTAGAGCGAAGGCCCTGAGCAGGTCGGGCAGGGTGTGGACAAGAGGTTGAAACGTAGCAGTATCTATACAGTCGCGAAGACTATTATGCAAGTCCTCACAGATTGCTGAGAGAGTTCTTAGCGCTAAGTTGTCTACTTCAGAGGACGCCTCTGAAAATTCGGTTGAGGTTTCCCATACGCGGCTTGCATTGGCAATCTTCTTCCCACATTCATTGCTCGCAGTCCCTGCTCGTGGTACCTGACTCATGCTACTCTGCAGTGGTCGATATAAAGAAGCATATCCGGAGTCCGTCATTGCAGAATTGCAAGCTAATGCAGCGAAAGTGCTCGTTTTCTGTAGATTTTGTGGTTCTATAGTCCTGACTGCTGCTGAATTTGCTTGACTTGGGGGTCTTACAAGGCCACCGATGAGTGGTTTTGCGATGTGACTATGCCCTTCTTGGGTTGTATTCTTTAGTAGGCCATCTGAAACGGTAGCGCCGCGGTCGAGAAGTAGCTGTACGATATCAAGCCGGTCGTTACAAGCTGCCTCTTTTAATGCACCGTCTAGATCAGTTGCACCATGGTCGAGAAGTAGCTGTGCAATATCAAGCCAGCCGTTATGAGCTGCCGTTTTTAATGCACTGTCTAGGTAGCTTGCGCCGTGGTCGAGGAGTAGCTGTACGATATCAAGCCGGTCGTTACGAGTTGCCTCTTTTAATGCACCGTCTAGATCGGTTGCACCATGATCGAGAAGTAGCTGTACGATATCAAGCCGGTCGTTACGAGCTGCCGTTTTTAATGCATCGTCTAGATCAGTTGCACCATGGTTGAGAAGTAGCTGTGCAATATCAAGCCAGCCGTTATGAACTGCCATTTTTAACGCACCGTCTAGGTCTTTTGCGCCGTGGTCGAGAAGTAGCTGTACGATATCAAGCCGGTCGTTATGAGCTGCCTCTCTTAATGCGCCGTCTAGGTCGCTTGCACCATGGTCGAGAAGTAGCTGTGCAATTTCAAGACAGCCCTTATAAGCCGCCATTTTTAATGCACTGTCTAGATCGATTGCACCACGGTCGAGAAGTAGCTGTGCAATATTAACCCAGCCCTTATAAGCTGCCATTTTTAACGCACCGTCTAGGTCTTTTGCACCGCGGTGGAGAAATAGCCGTACCAAGTTGGTGCTCCCATGATATGTTGCCGTTTTTAATGCATCGTCTAGATCAGTTGCACCACGGTCGAGAAGTAGCTGTGCAATATCAACCCGGCCGTTATGAGCTGCCTCTCTTAATGCACTGTCTAGGTTGCTTGCGCCGCGGTGGAGGAGTAGCTGTACGATATCAAGCCGGTCGTTATGAGCTGCCGTTTTTAATGCACCGTCTAGATCAATTGCACCACGGTCGAGAAGTAGCTGTGCAATATCAACCCGGCCGTTATGAGCTGTCTCTCTTAGTGCGCCGTCTAGGTCGCTTGCACCACGGTCGAGGAGTAGCTGTACATCCTCGATACGGCCGTGCATAGCGGCAGAGATCAAGCCCGCATGGATATCGTTTACATTGTATTTGCGAAGTAACTCTGCAATACTGTATTGCGTATGAGACGTCTCCTTATGTAGTAATGCTCCATTGTCGAGCGGGTGTTGGATTGGGGGTTCAGGCACGATTGGAGGTAGGCTCCTGCGCATTGATTCTATGTTGGGATCCGTGATCTTGTTGAAGTTCCTCTTGTCCTCGACTGGCCCGCCGACTTGGCTTTTGTCTCGAGTGATGGCCGACGAAGGTTGCGAGAGCTGCCCTCGGGCACGCCAAGCGCTTGCGATAGTTTCGGTACGAGTAGTTCCTCGGTCTTCGGAGGAACGTTTGGCACCTTCAGAGTCATTTGAGACCGGAGTTTCGCTTTTTGTGTTCGCGATTTGTGCTCGGTATCGTTGGAGTTGCGCACGACCGCGACGTCGGCTTGCGGGTTGCATATCCATGGCAATATGTTTTGCAGCTCTGTGGGAATTTGGCTACCGTTGCTAGGAGCTGGACGCACGAATTACATAGCATAGATTTGAAATCGCAGTGCCTTGATTCTATGCTGACCGGGCTCGATTGGCAGCTAGTCGAGCAAAGAGAAGATCCGGGATGTGAGATGCGCCCCCGTGTGTGGTTTCTGTCTTGTATCGCCAGGTATGTGTATTTCGTAGTAGATCAATCAAAATGATATGGCGCTTTACATCCCGCAACCCTAACGCCTCGCCTTGGATGAGAGTGGAAAGGGGCTGTTGCAGTGATGGATTGCACGACCAGCACCCGCAGTGAGGCTACCAGGTCCCGAACGGCACTGGACGCTGCATGCAGCGGCAAGCTTGCAAGCCAGTGGGAATGGTACAGTCACGAGTCGCGATGAGATGATGAATTAATCAACAAGTGAACGAAATCAATAAATGGCAATAAGTTTCCAGTTTCGCGATCAACAATACTGTGGCCTGGGAATAGTTTAGCTCAGGCAGAATTGAACGGTTGTTTGTAGTTGGGCGAGGCTCAGCTCGTCACCTTCGCGGGCCAAGCGCTTGGTGAAATCAGCTGTGATCAGCTCTCCTCATTGGCTGCAGGTGCCACCCCGGTAAAAATTCAGTCCTGCATCTACAGACAAATGTGGCCAATGACAGGATCTAATCACAGCCGTGTTCAGTTCGGGGTCTTGTGGTGTCAGTGCTTCGATAGTGGCTAGGAATGAAGCGATGTAGGCCGCTGCAGTGATATCCATTGTGTTGTCGGTACTGTGCAAAGACTGCTGTCTTCTCTGAGACGTGATATCAGGCAAGATGGATCAAGTTGAAAAAGGATGAGCGTCTGAATATAAATTTGAATCTAAAGAGCTGCGATTCAATCATGGGATGAACTGTCTTTTCAGCCAACTTGCTTGCTGCCTATGTCTCCTGTTTGGCAATCGCGGCGAGTCGTGGACTTCTCAGCAAAAATACTCAGCCTAGCATATAATGCCATCCAATTACTCTTCTTCCTGTCGGCCTAGGTGAGTGCCTTCTGCTTAGCCCTCATAGCGATACCACTGTCGAGCGCCGATTAGAGGAACTTACTTCGCTCGATAACAGCTCGTGCCCTGCAATGCTTGGACGCTACCTCCGGAGTCCCGCTTCGGTGACAGAGCGCATCGCTATGGGCGCTAGCGCTGAACATTCGCCCGAAACAAGTCTCAGTACCGTTGCCGACCTGCCGGCGAAGAACACTGAGAAGTTCCTGATAAGCTGGAGTGACGGATGGAAGAAGAATGGCAACCAGCCTTCAAAGAACGCTTGAGGGCGCTATATGTAGTTGGACTAAAGGGCTCGCCTCTCTACATTCGGTTCGCTTAAGATAGAGCGAATGGGCGTACGGAGCCGTCTCTATAAGTAAAGTCAGGAGGGTACTTGGGTACATTGAGCTGGTATATAGTGGCGGTGTGCACAGCACAAACTTCGTTCTTTGGAGGCTCGCTAGCGGCATATTATTCTGTGGTCGCGGGCTGCTATTCCTCGAGGTTGATATTTGGGCGCTTGACGATAACTACTAAGGGGAGTTATGTAACTAGAGGAGCACAGTGGTTGCACATGGCTGTCGCATGTGCTGTTGACGTTAGGCATAAGAATTGTGTTTTATAGGCACAGTGATCAGCCTGGATTGGTAAGGTTAATTGCGTTTCTATGTCTCAGTGTGCTCATCTCGCAAGACAATATGCTCTTTCTATAACTAGGTGGAACTCTATCGTAAGAGTCGCGGCAAGGAGAAATGGACTATAATAGCCAGACCAGGCATTGGACACACCCTTCACCGGGACTAGGCGAAAGCCATAATGAAGCGAATAGCTTACTTTCTACGGTTATGAATTACGATACCCACAGTGTAGCCGTAGAAATGAACGTAGAACCAAGGTTTCGAGGCTTGTGGTAGAGTCATGGAAAAGATTTATCATGAACAATCGAGCTTGCACGCAGAGCACCTGGCATAGGCGACCCTAGCTAGGATCAAGTGACAAAATCGTGGCCCGTGCACTGGCTGCTCGACTCGGCCCGGCCGGCTGAAAAAGAAAAAGCGGACCCAGTTGTGGGCCCCTGCTCTGTCTCTGTAGGCGCGGCGTGCACTAAGCCGACACCGGCCGGCCACAAAAGCTTCGTGACCTCAGATTTGCTGGTTTGATAACTATCAAACAGCCAAACAGTCTTGTCGCAGCGCCTAAATACGCCAAATCTGTGCTTCGCCGCCTCGTTTCTAATACCTTTTTTGAGCATATCTCCTGCTGCAACAATGCCGTCCCTCCAGGAGAGCAAGCTTGCCTTCATTGGCGGCGGTAACATGGCGTCTGCCATCATTAGCGGTCTCCTTGCCAAGGGCATCAGCGGCCAGAGCATCGTGGTGTCGGAGCCGTGGGACGTCAACCGCGACAAGATCGCCGCCCTGGGGGTGCGAACCACCACCTCCAACGTCGAAGCCGGCGCGGACGCCGACGTCGTCGTCCTCGCCGTGAAGCCCCAAATCACCAAGATCGTCTGCGAGGAGCTCGCCGGCACCTGGGACAAGCGTTCTACGCTCCCCACCGTCCTAAGCATCGCTGCCGGAGTCACTGCGAGCAGCCTGGCGGCCTGGCTTTCCACAAGCGGCGGCAAAACGGCACACATCGTACGCGCCATGCCCAACACCCCCGCGCTGGTAGGCGAAGGAGCCGTGGGCCTCTTCCCTACCGCGGAGGTCTCTTCAGACGAGAAGGAGCTTGTCGGTGCGCTTCTTGAGAGCTTCTGCCATGCTATCGAGTGGGTAGACAAGGAAGAACTGCTGGACGTGGTAACGGGCTTGTCGGGTGAGTGGCAAAAGAAGTGGCGGTGCCAAGGCATTCGAGGAAACGAGGCCACACTAACACGCATTAGGATCTGGACCTGCCTATTTCTTCCTCATGGTCGAGCATCTTATTGCTAGCTCCGTAGCCCTCGGCTTGCCCGAGGACCAGGCCAAGCGATTGGCTGCCCAGACGTGCCTCGGAGCGGGCAAGATGCTCGTCGAGTCACCTGAGAGCCCTGCCCAGTTGCGCCAGAATGTCACTAGCCCGAATGGGACAACTTATGCCGCGCTGCAGTCGTTCGAGGCTCTGGGCTTCAAAGACATCGTGGAGAAGTCGGTCAAGGCGGCAGTGGACAGGTCGGTGGAGCTTGGAAAGCCGCAGTAACACTTGGAGATAGCCACAAGAGCAGCCAACGGGAAGAGTAAAATAAAATCAAGGGCGTAAAAAAATCTAGACTAGAGAGTGTAGAGATCATAGAATCTTTCCGAGGGTTACCTTACGCTCCCGATAAACTTTCTACGCGCATGCTATGTAGCTTCTTGATCATCGCAATCGCTTTGTCCTCGTTAGATAGATCAACGAGAAAGGGCGCTTTGCTGCGATGCCGAAGCCAAAGCCAAGCTAAAAGGCACACTCCATACTGCTAAAGGCATTAGCTCTCCTCCCCAATTTCTCTCGTCGATGTTTGAGATTGAATTTACCGTTATCCAAACTGACAGAACGAATGCCGTGTCTGACGCCCAGAATGCCGCCACTCCATTCGAAACAAGGATAACGCAGCATCCAATAAACGCAAACCATGCCGTGACAGGCTGGAACTTGCTGCGATAGGGGTAGTCAGGTTTTCCCTTATACCAGCGTAGTACTTGAGGGACATTCCTTCTCTCAAGAGCGGTTCTGTGTCGCTTGATGCTGATATCTCGGTTAGGGCGGACACTTCCTACCACTTCATGGGCAACCTAGGCTCACTTGCCAGTAGTAAAATCTAAGAAAAGCGGCGGATTCAAAGGTCCACACTAGCACCACAGCCACCGCGGATGCGGTCGCAAAAGCATGATAGAACTGAAACTACATTGCTGATTAGCTCGGCGTTTCATGGACTTGATCTTCAACTGCCATCTTACCGAGGGCCCAGTCTGGAGTTCCTCTGAGCCGGTCGCACACTTTCCGGAGGTGACAAGTGGATACAGCAGAGATATATATACAAAAGTCAATGATACCAGAAGAGCTCTCAGTGGTACTCGAGACTTATTCGTCGTGCCGAAACTTGCAACGCAGCGACGCCATTTGTACTCTCTCTCGCTGCCGCTTACTCGAACCAAGACGGCGAACAAGCTTCGGGATGCAATGTAAAGGCTTGTCATAGCACAAGTGAATGCTGTGAAAATCAAAATGGCGTTGATAGCGTTAGCCCAAGGAGTGCCTGAGCCATCAGGACAGTCCTGGATAATGGCAACAAAGGGCGATACCATGGCGGAGGTCTGAGTCGAGTTGGTATTGGTGAGTGTTTTAGATGGGAGCCGTGGATCATCTTGGCCAATGTTACCCGAGAGAAAGATTCCGCTAAGCACGTATGAAACGGTGATAATGACCGGTACTCTTGTTGCTGCAAGCTTCACCGTGTCGCTCGATGACGAACCCTCGGTCTTAGGACGCCGTAACAGATGATGCTCACGCAGGCGGCGCGGCAACAGACGTCCGGCCAGAGAAGAGAGCATATGCAATGGCCTAGAACACAAGTTCCCTTTTAATCGTTCGTGTGAACCGCCTTGGTCGCTCGTCCATCTGGCTTCCAGAGCAGAGGCGGTAACAACCTCAATTCCAACGTATGCAAAGGCGGCAGTGGACAGGGAAAGACTGCTCTCGTCAGAGTCTATCACGACGTCATGCTTGATAAAAACGTACAAGCCGGCGACAACAATGTTTACGCCGCTGGTCTCAATATCGGGGACCTTGTTCCACTGGGACCAGACTGCGGGAAGAGTTGGTCAGGAGTGGGCACGGCAGGAAACGACATCAAGGTGTTTAGACTGCCCACATTGCTTTGTCCTAGGCTTATCACTTCCGCAATTGACTTGGGATAGATTGTCAGCCGAGGTTTGACTTCTTCAATGAGAGGTGTACTTTACATCCGGCGGTAAACATCACCAGCAACACCAAAGCAAACAGCAGCATGAGTAGCTTGACCGTGCCAGTGAACGACTCTACTCTTCCGTACCTCTGATGAGTTACCCGTTAGTCAATCTGTTGCTCCCCTGGGCCATCGGACTTACCTGGGTCGAGAAAGAGTTCAAGCCGCCGAGGATCGCAGGCGTGACAAGGGTGAGGATGAATTCTACCAAGCAAGGCTTGACATTCCAGAAGGTAGCCTCGGCAGCCATAGTTGCCACCAGTGAAGTACAGCCAACGGTCCACGCGAACCTATCTTGCATCAACGGAGGTGCGGAGCACCCAGGCGCTCCTCGACTTACCAATACATGATGCCGACAACGGTTCCCAGATCAGGGTTGACAAACTCTCCCACAAAGATGTAGACTGCGCCTGGGATCGGCCAGATGCAGAGAAGTTCACCAATACATTGCATCACGGACCACGCCACAAGGCCGACAAGCGAGTAGGATATGGCAACCGCCAAAAGGCCGGCTTGATGGAGAATCTCTCCACTGCGCCAGTACAGACCGGTTCCGAGTGTGGCATTTATAGCGATCATCTTCTCACGATCAGCCAGATATCCAAGGTAAGCTCTAATCGAGCAGCTGTGAGATTGCTCCTGCCAACACTTACGAACAACTGGTAGCCTGTGAGCTGTCTAGCGACAAGCTTATCCTGATCTGGCCGGATATCTATAGTCTTAGTAGGCCAACAAGACCATGGCGTATCTTGAAAATTCGGCGTTTCGGCCGTCAGGGACGACTCGCTTGATGCCGATTCTCTCGTGCTGGAATTAGGGGACAACAGGGGTTGTTGTGCCGAGTCAAATTGGGCATTGGATCTTCTCGTTCTGATTCCATCGGGAATCACTCGTCCTAGCCGCTGGGAACCAGTTGCCCTTGCCTGAAGGGGTCCTGAGGATCGATTGTTTCGAGGCATTCCCAACTTCGAGGAATTCCAAGAACTGAAGCAATGAGTTAATTGTGAAGCAAGATTGATGAAGTCCAAGGCTGCGTTACAGCCGCATGTGAGAAGCTGAAGCGGAATGAAAGGATATACCTCCTCCGGTGCAGTAAGGCGACCTCTGTGGCTCGAACGCTCAGACCCTCAAGTAGGTCGCTTATGGTTTGTACCTTGAGGAACCCCTGCAGATAGCATGGCCAGTGGCGTCCAGTGCCCAACTTGTGTAGCGAGATAAGGCGCCGCAAATGCATTGCCTGCAATTCAATTCGATCAATGCATGCTGACGAACCGGGCTGCCTCATCGGCGGCTCTGCATCCAGACAGTCGAAACAAGTTGCCTTGGGCGGAGAGCGATCCTGCCCAACTTGGCGAGTTCCGCCTCAAGAACCCGCCCAAGTCAAGAATCATCCTGTTTGCTTCCGTTCTACATTGTCTCATCGCTCTTCATTCCGATCCGAAAATGACTACCATGATACTGCAAAACGTGCCTGCGCGCTACCTCAGCGAGGAGAATCTGCGACAGGCCTTGGAAGCAGCATTTCCTAAGCAGCGAAATTTCAGCATTAAGGTAGCCGAGCCCGCCCTCTCATCTCCTCTGATATTGACTGACCATGGAGCAGATGAAAGACGATCAGTGGAGCTTTATGGCACCGAGAAAACTTGACTTTGTGAGCGGACCCCTTCAAGTGCTCCGCAAACACTAAGCAGGCATGGTATCTAACCAACTATAGGATTTTATCGAGTATGATGCAACTAGAGCTATCAAAATGCCAGGTCCACGCTGACGAATGCTGTAGCAAATATCGGGATCTATCGAAGGCAGACTGATCGCTGATGGGCTGTCTGCCTGGCAAGGCGTCGGAGGAGGGTTGTCCTGGAAGCCCCGGGGAAGTGGGGGCAGCTGCATGGGCGGATAGGCAGGGTAGGCTTCCCACCTTGGCAGTGCAGGCTGGCCATAGAAAACGCAGCTATTCATGTATTGCTAAAACTCGCTGTTTCCCCTCTTCTCCATAATTGCCATCCATAGTCTAAGTGCTCAACATGTGGACCAAAGAAGAATGCTACCTATCTAGCGACGGGGCCAGCCAATCAATAGAGCTGGTCGATGTCGTTCTAGGGGATGGGGCTTCTGTCCCTAGCCATCGGGTTCACCACCCGTCCAACTTGGAGGAATTAAGCGCGTATTTCGACAGCTACGGTAGAAACAGTTTTACCTGCCGCCTCATGTAGGTATTCGATCCTGTACACAAGTCAGACGGGATACAAGTTTCAATCGCTCATCTCAGCAGCTCGCTATGTCAGTTCAACTCCTGGTCTAGCTTGCAAATCAGCAGGCCGGTGTTAGATCGGATCAGCACCGAGCATGGGTTCGGCCAGGGCCTGCAACATCTTGTCTCCGTGTTTTACCAACGCACTGTGGATGTTGAATACGGGTTCTGCATACCCTACACCAAGCACGTCAGGGGTCCCGTCACGGGTCCGTATGGAAACGTTAAAGCGCCTCGTCAGAATACTAACCTGCTATAGAGATCTCTTACACCCTTCGGTATCCGCAATACAAACCCAACCTGCGGGGTTGGTACATTCGGCAGAGCGGCGTGTATCACTTACTCGACTCACGTACGGGCCAGAGCGTCATCGTCTTGTTCAGTCCCGTAGCAAACTCGGCGGCGCAGCAGGCGGCGATGGCCCGCATCCAGCAATGCATTCGTAGTCCCGATCCCATGTGGATTCACGAAGCTCTTTTCTCTGCCTACTTTCCTGCATGGAGAGAGTATATCGCACACTTTGAACGAGAACTCTTGAGCATTGTGAGTCACTCAACTCGATGCATCGTGTATCTGTAGTCTAAGTGACCCCAAAGGCAGGTACTACATTCTCCAGCTACATCGATCGGCCATTGCGCCAGGGCTACGACCAGCTGGCCAGCCTCGTAAGCCTGGAAAATCGGTTCGCCCACGCTTCATCGATGCTCTCGCACTCGGAGGAAGTTCTTGGCCACCTCTTCGCTTCTTTTGGAGGAGATTCTAATCTCGTAAATGCAATCTCAAGTGACAAGTGCGGCTTGCTGTCCGAAATGCGCAGCCACCAGAGCCACTGCAAGGCATCCCTGCGTACAGCTGCGTATCTCGAGCATCGCTCAGCGAAAACGATGCAGCTCCTTGCCCATGCGCTGGGGCTCCGGGACCAGGTGGTTGCGCAGTCTCAAAACGATGTGATGGTGAAGCTGAGCAAATCGGCCATGTTCCTCACCATGCTGACATTGCTCTACCTACCAGCGTCTTTTGTGGCCGTGAGTTCCCTGTTTGCGCCGAGGATTCCGTAATCAGGCATGGACAATGACTGAACTCTGACAATGGAACAGTCCTTTTTTGGCATGAATTTTTTCATCATGGATCAAGATGGCGGCGGCATCGCGGTTTCACCCAAGATCTGGATATACATGATTTGTTCTGTGGCCCTTACCGCGGTAACGCTCATTGCTTACTATAGACTGATGACTTCTGAGCAAAAAGGGCGAGAAGGGCGGATGACTTCCGTCAAGCAGCTCTTTAGGAGGCTCATGACAAATCGGGTATCTGGGACGGTGAGCACGGAAGACTTGACAGTGTAGCAGGCAGATGGCGTAAATAAGGCCTGAAGCAGAGGAGTGGGTATGGGACTTGCTCTGGCGCTGCTTCCGGCCGCGTGTGCGGCATTTAAGAGCACCCTTAATTCGCATCAGCTGCTCCTAATCAACTGAGCCGTAAGTTCTGTGGTACGCGCACCACAAGCGAAGCAAGCCGATTAAAAGCTCACGTGACATAAGACAGTTCAGCCTCTCCCACAGCCAGGGGCATCTTAGACGCTAAGGGCGTTGATTCGCATAAAGATGAAAGCTGGTCAGCGCCCAAAGCCAGACCGTGTTTCAGCGAGCTGCCAGGCCCAACCATCATCACTGCACAATTTTTGTCACTGCACGTATTCCTTCCTTAATTAACCATTAGTTATATGACGAGCCTGAACATGATGAGTCTGGGAGAAAGTTTACCAGATATCCCTGAAAGTCGATATGATAGGGTCTGCCAGCATGTATACCGGAAGATTTATCGAAAGCTCGAGAGAAAAGACGATAGAGAGCGACGATTCATCACTCAGGCATCGCTTAGCAAGTGTCTGACAGATCAAACTCTTCGGGAGTTCTTTGATAGCCTTGGAACCGCGACTTGGGATGCTGAGGCGATCTTCCAGATCCAGAGCCAAGTGTTCACTGTGAACATCAAGGAAAGGGGTCTGCAGAACTTTCTGGCCTGCTTAATATTCGCAGGCTGTCCTGTCAGTGCTGCGCGGTCGTTCACTATAAAGCTTGTTGCCGGGGAGCCACTGCGCGATGGAGATGCAGCGCCTGTGGGGCTTCTACCGGCGACTAGAGGGCAGCTCGACTTGATCTTTGGCGACCTAGTCGCAAGAGACAAGTTCATGGGCTCACAATCGTGCTTTGTCCCAGCAGTTGTCTTGCGCAGGAGAGAAGAAGTCACGGTGCCAAATCTTCACGCCGGACGACTACCGTACTTGAGCGAGGAACCTATAGCTGAGGGCTCCGGGTCGTCTGGCAAAGTCTCAAAAGTCCGAATCGCAAAGGGTCAATTCATTGACCCCAGGGAGGGCGACACGATAATGAACGTCCATGAGGTGGCACGCAAAGACTATTACAGGGAGCCGTACTCCAATCATCAACATGAGCACAAGATCATGTTGCAAATTTTGAAGTCGGATTCCGAATGTGAGAATGTTTTGGAAACATTCGGCACTATCCACATCGCCAGCGAAAACATGTATTGCCTCTTCATGCCGCTAGCGCTGTGCGATCTGAGAACCTATTTAAGGGAAAGTCACCACTACCGTCCTATCACGACTAAGGCTAGGGCGAAAGTTATAAAGTCTGCCGAAGGACTTGCCAGCGGTCTGGACTTTCTGCATAGAAAATTGAAGGTCGGAACTAGTAACCAAAAGCTAGTCCTCTATCATATGGATCTGAAGCCAGCGAATATCCTTGTCTTCCCCGTTTTTACTCGATCAACCGATGGCCAGACTCCTGAGGGGGACGAAGTTCGTTACGTGTGGAAAATTAGTGATTTTGGCATGTCCAAGATCAAGGAAGCAAAGCGAAAGAGTGACAGTGCCGGTGACGATAATGACGATAGCAGCGGCGATAACGACAGCGGCAGCGACAATGATGACAACCGACCCAGGTCGACGATTTTCCGGAACTGGCTCAAAATCCAACCAGGGCCTAAGAAAGGACTATCGCTGGCAACGCCCACGAAGTTTGGACGTCCTCCGGGGACATATTTAGCACCCGAGTGCATCGAAGAACGCGACATGTCCAGTAAAAGCGATGTCTGGTCTCTAGGATGCATAATCAGCGTCCTCTTTGCCTACCTCGATGGTGGCAGGGATGGGGTGATTCAGTACCAGGACGCCCGAATATTTAATGGAAAGGATTGGTTCTTTTTCTATGACCGACGAGCAAGAAAATCTCGCGGAAACCCAAACGTTAAAAAGTCACACACCTGGCTTATCGAGAGAGCGGAAGAGCGAGGCCCTGCAGAGCACAATGCAACGAAACACATGCTGCGATATCTTGAGAACCAAGTCCTAAGAGTCGACAAGAATTCCAGAGACATCGCTAAACGTGTGAAAAAGGCTCTCAGCGAAACATGGGAAATTCTACAGGATATATCCGGTGCGAGTAATGACAGCAGTCAGCAGGATCGCAGGTTAGAGAGGCACCGCCTTCAGTTTTGCACGGCAACCGCGATTGGTGGAGAGCTAACATACAATCCATAGGAGGCCTAGCTTCGCGCTCGAGCAACTGTCGCCCTGGAATCAACTTCGGTTGAACGATGTCAAAGGATGCGAAGCATCGCCGATGGGTACATACGTTGCCTACTGGAGTGACCGAAAGATAACCGTCTTTAATTCTGTGTCTTTGGCTGAGAATGGAATCTTTAACCGCATGATCCGCCATGACGTCCCGTTGGACGACAACGATAACTGCATTTTCAACAGCCTTGCATTGACGGAATCAAATTTAGTAGTGTCAACTACTGGTCTAGCGTTCCAGGTAGGTTCGTTCTGTTTAGTAAAATTATCTAAGGCTAGCTAACGCCTAGTGAACCATTTAGTGTTACATCTACAACATTCGAACCTTACCGAATGGCTTCTGCACTGTTAGTAGTTGGCACTTGATCCTTGAACTACCGAGCCTTGGTGAAATCCACAAGTTGAAACTCTCCCCGAACGGGGAGACCCTAGCATGTATAGTGCGTGACAGAAAAGATCCGAAAGGAGCCGGATCATTATTCTACGCTGAAATGTCCGATCTGAAGGGCTTCGCTCAGGACAAGAATAAGTGAGGATCCTCCCAGCTTAAACTAACCACGAGTATGAGGTTGAATATTTACGACAAGCCAGGAAAATTCACCCTATGTGGAAGCTAATAAAGCTAAAGGGGCCAGCATGTGATGTTACGCGTTTGGAATTTGCCGGCAATCATCAACTGTGTCTTGTGCTTCAGCCTGAGCTGACGGCTGAGACCGTGGAACATCAAGTGCTGATCGTTTCGGTTCGGCTTAGCACCGGCAGCCTACAGATTTTAAGCTTTAAGCCGCATGTGAGTTAAGCTGATACATATGTGTTCGTGTGGTCAAACTTGTATTAAATCCGGCCTAGGATCTGGACCTCAGCAACCCTGCTGCACTGTTTTCAACCTTTGTTCCACTTCGCCACGGAAATGCCTGTGCGGTTGTGATCCGCCAGAATCGAGTGCTCATCCAGACATTTCCGCAATCTACCCAGAGCCCAGCCGATGAATCAGACTCTGACGTTCAACTGTGCACTGGACAATATCGGATAACAAATATGGTATCGGACCGAGGAAGCTCAGAATGGGACACTGGACGATGGTTTGCCCTGGGTACCAAGTCGGGAAGCAATGAGATCCTGCTCCTCTCGCTTAGCGTTGACGGAGAAACGCAGCAGCTCAAAATTAGCGAAGCCCAAAAGCTCGACGGCTTGCAACCCAGGGATGATTTTGTGCTACATCTCTATAATCCTGGGTCTGGATCGAGCGACGAAAGGTGCATTCTGATCATGGTGCTTGGTGATGCAAGCCGTCGATGTGCGTACATAGTACGGAATATAGGCCAAGGGGTACCAGGAGATATGGTATAGCATTCCATTTGCTACCTAGGAGAAGGGATGGAATCGACGTTTTGACGTCGGGTTGCTTAACTTTGACTGTCTTTGTTTCTATATGTAACTACCCTGTTTATAATGGCCAACCGGCGTTGTAGGCCAAAGAAGTTCGGGGCAAAATACTACCTAGGTATGTATGCTACACATGCATTACGTGTCTTCGAGAACAGGACCTGGGCAATGTTGAGGGGTTCAGCGCCAAGGAATTTTATAGACACTGCAGTTCGTAAAGCAGCCTATCTGGTCGCTTCTAATGTATTTATGCTATATGCACACAAGCGAGTCCTGTATAGTGTGCCAGTATCAGAGCCTTACAGCGGTTCACTTCAGTGGCCAAGCGCTTGCGGGAGCCAGCCGACAACACGCAGCACTCTCTTGCGTGCTTTTATGCTGCAATTAATTAACTCATGCTTCAGCTGAGATACTAAAGCGACCAATAAGAGTGGCACATGCATGTCAATGGGTTTTCCCGAAGATGTGCTGACGGAGGCCTCGTGGTTATAATAAGCGCGACTGAATTGCCAGGACAATTCTTATCTCGTCTTCTGCTGCGGCTCTTGACTCAGCTTCGTCCCCATGCTGATTAACATACACAGTGTTCGCTCACCCCCTTCATCATGGAATTCGTCGGCCTCGCCCTCGGAGTCGGTGGGGTAACTGCAAAGGTTAGTTCTAAGTTGTGGGAACTGACCAAAAGATGGCAAGACGCGCCAAGAGAAATCTTTGCGCTTCGAGATAGTGTCATGCGTGCGGAGAACTTCTTCGTCGAAGTTGCTACAGTTATCGAAGCGAGCACAACAGACACGGTGACAGAACCCCGGACGCAGTATGAACAGATCAGCGTTCTGCTGAGACACGGCGAGGCGACCCTCCGCGAGGTCGATACGATCATCGACCAAGTTCAAGAAGTCGTACCTTCTATCTCGGAAATGGTCACCAAAGGACTTCGAACACCTGGTGGCGATGTCAAGCTGAAAAAGTTCACATGGCTGAAGAAAAGGGCTCGAGTCACAGCCATTCAGAAGCAACTAAAGGATATAATGCTCCACATTTGCGGCCTTCTGTTATCTTTGAATACGTGAGAACCTACCTGCCTGCCTACTTATCCGATGAAAGATGTCTTTAAACATTTAGTATAGACCAAGCTGTGCCCTAATTATCACTTACAGGTCAATGTCGGCCGACATACACTCCTCTGTTGGCCACCTGCACGAAACGCAACTCGCCCGTGGAGGGGACCCATTTAGTCCCTTCCATGAAAGCCTCACCAATCGCATCGAGCAGACGCTCACCACCCACATTGATCAGCGCTTGGAGCAAATTGTTATGGACATTGTGAAAAGAGTCGCCCCGGTACCGGCACATACCCCCATTAGCCCTTGGACTCCGTTCATCCACGGAACGACCAAATGCGTGCAGACTTCTTTTCGCTGCGATTCGGACTGTGGCTGTCGGTGCCACTCTCCACGCGGGTATGGTTCTTGGACCTTGAGCGCCCTGAAATCTGTCGCCGGGACGGTCAACCTATCCTTCACCGGCTTCAACCTGCGAGGGAGTGCATGCGACAGGCAATACTGCAAGAGCGGCCGGTCCGGTCACCAGCGAGTTTGCCTCAGCTACATATTACCACCCTGGCTTCTCAACAAGGTGATATTTCTTATCTATAACGACATAACTGGAAGTCCCGAAATGCTCCTGCGCATCGTCAGGGTCGTTAGTCCGGAGTACCTATCCGTCTCAGACAGCATTTTCGGCTCCGTCCGCAGCGAAAGTGTCGAAGGCCTCAAAGTAGCCCTGAAGAACAAGAAGGGTTCGATTTACGATATTTTGTCTGGCTTTTTATACACTCCTCTTGGGTTTGCTATCGCATACGGATATATTGATTCTGCCAGGATTCTGCTGCGAGCAGGTTCCGATCCGTTCCAGCAGCATGGGATAGTAGAAGCACCAATCCGAGCCGCCTTCAGAATCTTTCTTAACGGAACAGAACCATATGCTACTGATTATGCCGAATTGTTCGATTTCGGGGACCTGCTAGAAGAAGATTACTCCGAATTGCAACGAGTTATCCTGGGCTTAATGCCTGGTAACCTAGATCAACTACTCAGCACACCGCGTACAGCATCCACGCTTAATCACGTAAATTACTCGGGCTAGATCGCTCTCCATCTCGCGGCTTTGAAGGGAGAAGCTGATGTAACTCGGCGGCTTGTGCGAGCCGGCATGGATGTAGACGCCAAGGATAAAATCGGCAAGAGCCCATTGCACCTGGCTTGTCAATCCGGAGACTACGACACAGTCAGGGCACTAGTGGAGGCAGGCGCGTTTATAAATGCCAAAGGACTCGACGGCGAAGCTCCGTTGTTTATCGCAGCTAAGCGTGCGGATTCAGTAGCGTTGATAAGCTACCTCGTGCGCCACGGAGCAGATATAAATTGTGTTGACAGGCACGGGACCGCAGCCGCTTCTCCATGCATTCTCTCGGGCTGTGTTGCATCCCTAGCGTATGTCTTAGATCACGTCGCCAATATAAATACCCGAGATAATGATGGAGATTCGCTGGTAGTGGACGCCATTGTCTGGAATAAACCTGCCTTCGTGCGTCTTCTCATCCAACGCGGCGTCGATTACCGAGGGGCGAACAAATACGGGGGTACCCCATTTCACATGCTGGCAACCTATGGGCAGGTTGAGGTTATCCAAGCACTGGCGCAAATGCACCTCGCAGACGTCGACATCACTGCAAAAGACAACGCAGGCCTGACGCCACTGCAGGTTATGGAGAAGAGACAGAATTGTGCTCCGGATATCCGAGAGGCTTTTTACAAACTGCTTGATTCGATGGAGCGCAGCTATTGTGGGGATCAGCTGACAGCATCACCCTCAGTGGATGTGCAGGATTGCGGGCTCTCTGATGACGAGATGTTTTTCGACTGCGCCGAGGGACCTTAACAGCGAATATTCGGCGGTGCGATGTCGCAGTTGTGTTCACGGGGGGTTCATGGCCGAGAGTGAGTCAATGCCTCATAAGTAAATGAGATTGAGAGCGGTACGGCCATATTTCATTTAGATTCACAAGTAGAGTTATAAGAATCAAGGAGGATTCATACATGTGTTTTCTCTTACTCGCGGTATACCTATGTTGTGATACCTCATCCCTACTACGGAGATCCTTTTTTTTATTTTATTTTATTTTTATGTTTGAGCCTGCTGAGAATTGCAGTCCACTATCAGCTAAAACGGTAGCCGAAATAGCAATCGATATATTTCTATGGATTACACATATATGTGCCTTCACACCAACCTCGTACCCAAAGTCTGAAGTTTGTAGATTAGCTGGCGTTTGCGTTGGGATCATCTTCCACTATCATTTCCCTAGTTGTTCAGTTTTCTGATGCATAGAAGGCAGGCATCATAGTCGTATCCCCAGAGCAGAGTAGAAAACTTTTGTAGGTCTGGCCTTGTTCATGTTCATCGCTTTCGAGTCGCCTAGATCCCTCCGGGTCTGGGTCTGCAGCGGCTCGGCGCCAAGGTCCAGAAGGTTGCGGCTAAATCCAAGGCGCTCCAATGCTCTTCGCAATTAGTCTGACGGAACACCAAGATACTCGCTTGCGCTACGCGTACCGCAGTCGATAATCCCGGCATATAGACTAAAGAGTCGGCCCAAGGAAAAAGCCCTCGCCCCTCCTTTTCCCGCCCGTGTCTTCCATACGTATAGAAAAAGCGTGAGAACCCGGATTGTCCTGCCGTTTTAGCTACCGTCAATGGTCAAGACATCTCAAACTTGCAAACGTAAAGCGGCTGTCATCATGATCTATCCTTTTTTTCTAGCCGCCGTGGCCCTCGCATCCCGGGCTTCAGCAACATGCACACGGGCCACACTCCAAGGAGCTGCGACGGAATATATCAAGGCATTGATCAGCGGGCAACCGCCACCAACGTTCAGCAATGTTAGCTATTCAGAGAACGACACTCCAATCGCCTTTAAGAGCGGTGTTTTCTCCGAACCCGTTGCGATCGACTGGAGCCGCATTATCTACGATACGACCCAGTGCGCCACTGCCATAGAGCTCAATGCAGCCTCGAACAAGCACCCCTACGTCATCGTGACTCGTATGCTGCTTGTGAGCGACAAAGTCGCATCTATCCAGTCTGTCGTTTCTGACGACGGGGATTGGTTGTTCAATGCAACCCTGCACCTTCAATACGCTCAGCAGGAGAAGTGGGATCCCATTCCGGAAGATAAGCGGGACACTCGTGAGGTGCTTAAGGCTGCGGCCGACGCCTACCTGGACAGCTGGACCGACAATACCCTGCCGGTGCCGTTCGGCACCCCGTGTACGAGACTTGAGGGTGGACTGTATACTGGGGCCGCGAACTCGACAGCCAACTCTTGCAAAATGGGTGTCTTCCCGGAGAAGTTCAAAGTGGGAAATCGTCGTTACACAATCGACGAGGAATACGGAGCGGTTGACATTTTGAACGGCTTCCCGTGGCTCGAGAAGACAAAGCCTAGCACGTTTGAAACCCCCAGCACGAACTTTTACCGGGTAGAAGGAGGCAAGATTCGTTACATCCATGAAATAACCATATGCCAGACGCGAAACTGCGGGAGATAACTGGTACCAAATTGGAAACTACCCGCCAAATAGCACTGAGCCAAAAAGTCACAGGAAGCCACCTAATTGCAAGGCTTGTATTCGCAGGGTATGTGTTATTTAAACTTTATTCTAGATAGTATTCACTTGCGAGGCTCCCTCGGCGTTTATGCTAGCTCTATAGCCTCCATTTGAAGACACTCGCATGCTCTAGTCTTCATAGACAAACTAAAGCGGGGATGCCGGTGCGTGTAGACATACTTGTTTGTGGGACCCGTACCGATTTGTCGTATTTCCACCACCCCAGAATTAACGTCGCCGAGGAGCGAGCCAGGGGGCCTCCAAAACACGTCACTTATCAAGCGGTAGTATCTATCCGATCTCCTCACAATGAAGTCCTGGGCTACATCTGGCGCAATCCAGATCGTCCAGAGCTCGTCCTTCTCGCGGACGCCGAGGTTTCGCGGCTGAATTGGCTGGTTCTTGGAGAAGAGCGAGTTTAACGTGCCATCATCGTTGACGGTTCCGATTCGAAAACCCCATAACCGCAAGACGTGGTATCTTTGGCCGTGGAAATCGGTGCGTTTGTAGGTGAATCTGGACTCGGGCGTAGGCCCTTTGACTGTGTAAGGAACCAACGGCTCTGCTGAGTGCTCTCGCTCTTCGCGCTCTTCGAGCCAGGTAGGGACCCATGAGGGAAGTCCGTCCAATCTTGAGGTAGATGGGCGCTTGTTGCTTAGAGCATTCAGCAAGACCGTACTAGGACTGCGTTCGAACATTCTTGCAGCCACATCCACGAGGACTTCATTTTGTGTGCTGGTGTAATCCGGCTGGATCGTGTGGCGGAAGTCCGCAAGGCCGAGAAATGCGAAGACTTTGTCCCTCGGGTCGGAAGTTCGGCATTGCCTTCCGTAATAGAGTAGTTCCGGCAAGGTAAATATTTGCTTCCCTGCTTTCATGCCCATAAGCTGCAAGATCTGCTCGCTACTTCTGTTGCCTGCTAGATAACGTGGGATGAGGGGCGAGGGATCGAGACCTTGGGTTAATGCGTCCAACACGAGCCGGTATTTCTCATTGCCTACGAGCCTGTAATGCTCAGTAGTCAATTGGCGCAGCTTGGAGCGCACAAGGTCCAAGAACTCTCGAGTTCTTCGCGCACTCTGTGGTCGCAGGTCTTTAACAAGGTAGTAGACCGCGTTCTCTGTCTGCTTGGGCACAAACAAAGATTCGATGACGGAAAAGAGTAACTGCCATGGTATAGCGTGACCACCTCCCATGAAGAAGCCCCGAGGTGCGAGGATGAATTCCTGGCATATCCAGGCTCTTGACCACCAATCACTCTGGAAAAGATCCAGCATAGATTTCCAGGTGTCTATGTAATCTTCAAGCCCCCGTTGGGCCATCTTGCTTAGCCAGGGATGGTGTCTGGCAACCTCTTTGGAGCCATGGAGGTGACAGTTCAGCGCCTCAGAGCCCAAAAAGCAGGCCAACTCGATGCCTCGACAAGTTTGGTTTGCTGCGGGAAGGCATACAAGCACTGCGTCGCAAGTGCTATAAATTCGGTCCATGAAGGCGACCTGCTGAGATCGCTCTTGAGGGTCGCTTTGGTTGATGCAGATCTGATCTGCCCAGATGTAGTCTTCGGAAAGATCTCTGTCGTATTCAAGCAGATATGACCGAGCTTCCTCCAGTGCCCGTGCGAGATTGGCAAACGCGTTAAATGGCACACCGTTCACTAGGATCGTGGTAGTCTTGTTTGGGTCCCCCGCCGCATACGAGAGGGCTGAATACCGAACGAAAGGTTGCGTCGTATCCCCCAAGGAGCACGGCGGCCTAAGTTCGCAGCGCAGGATCCCATCTTCGCTTTCCGGGAAAATTTGGAGCAAGCGGATCTGGTTTTTGGGAGGTTCGAGTGGTGTGTACAGTCCGCGGGAGTAAAAGTCTGCGTTTTGCGGGGTGTAGAAAGCGTCTAGAGCGGCGCCGTCGGTGCCCCCGGCGTGTTTCGTCCCTTGCCGTTTGACATCGCTGTAGTTTTTCGTCACTGAAGCCATGCGTCGTCCTGAGGTAGAGGAGTATATATGCGTGTGTTTCGTCTCTATTTCTGAGAAAGACTCGGAATTATATCCTGCGCGGGTTCTTTTATTGATCAACCATCGTGGCTGTGGCTGCTTCACTCAGCCCAAAGAGTAACTGCGCCCAACCATGCAATAGGCTCAATGCAAGGCGGAACATCAACCCCTGTATTTTTCATGGTAATTGACCGCCTCTAAAGGCGCCCTAGATTCGAATATAGCTTAGCGACTTTCGTCGTATCCTTATGTCATCAGTATTCAGACCCATCCTGAACTCCGCCTACCAAGGACCCCTTGCCATACCTCCTCTCATTCGTCGTTGTACGCTCAACCCCTTATTTTGCGCGCCGGGGTACTCTGGCACCGGCTTGGGTATGTTCAATACATTTCCCATCCGCTTTCGTTGTAGAGTGGCTCATTAGGACGCTCCTGCACTGTGGCACTATCATCGCCTTCTTTTAGCCCGTTGAAGGAAACCCCGGCAGACCATAGACGTTCAGTCAATAGGTCGATCCTGGGGCCAACAATCCAATCGCCGATGCGGTCCACTACGTTTTGTTCTCCACACTGGTATGCCAGGCCCAAGATGGAGAACGCCGATCGGAGATAGTAAAAGACGCTACATGTGCAAATTTGTTAGAGCGAAATGTAGCATAAGTAGCGTAGGCAGTGGGTTTTCTCACATGCAGATGAATGTGGAGAACAATGCTGTCTTAACGAGCAGGCAGGAGCTTCTTCCCTCGCCATCTACTGCCGCGCAGCTCTTCTCCATATACCATGGCTGTGGGCTGAGGTGTCGTGTGTCAGTCATATCACCCGAAGTCTGCGCCGTTGCGCTATAAGTCCACAGCCCTGAGAGGCAGATATCGTAGAGCACGTTGGTCTTGGTAGCAGTGATACCGAGAAAAAGGAATGCCGCCCTAGTCGCACAGACAAAGCCTCCAAGGATAGCAATTGCGAGGGTAGAGTCTGCCAGCCTGGTAGGTGTCAGCCCGGTTGCACAGTAGAGAGCACGGCGCATCAAGGCGTGGACTCTTACGTTTGGCTCCAGACCAAAGGAACAGCAGGCGGCTCTTGGTGATTCGCATAATAGTATATTCGAAGTTTTGGGTTTGAGTTCCACCCATTCTCGGCACCGATTACCCACAGCTTCGTCCTCGTGTCGTAGCTCCATAGCAGTATAAATACTGCAAGCGTCGGGACGACAATGATAAGCTCAAGGACTAGCAAGAAAAGTCGCTCCGATGCAAATCGTCTGATCATTGTTGCAATGGCCCGGGCATTCTCTTACCAAGCGTCTGTCCGGGATGCTGTAGATGCAATTCGGGGACAGTGCGACTAAATAAAGATGTAATGAGTTCTGGCCACAATACAAAAAGCGTGGCTTTTTCGCTGTATAACTTGGAGATCTTCCATATTAAATACAGGCATAGTATTGGTTGGTCCAGTAATAGTAACTAGCGCAAACTCCCTCATCCAACTTGCTCGCACCACTATGCGAACAGCCAATTGGTTAGCTTGCGGGTACACACGTATTACCTAGCCTCCATACAGCTATCGAGCACAAACACTGGTCTTCCGACCAACGGAGAGTACGGTCGTATTCGAATCATGTGACGAGATTGAGTGCACCCTTGCCCCTCGAGAGCTCTTTTGAGAAAATTCTTTCTGAGAGGAGGAGGGTCGGATAAATGGCGAACGTCACTGGTGGCATATCACGGACAATCAAGAGGCATGCTGTAAATTTACAAAAGAGGCCGGTACTATTTCCAGCATCATGCGCATCTACTAGTCTTAAATGGAAGCAATGTAGGAACGACGGTGATACTTCGCATTTTTATCTACATACTTATCTTGGCAACACGGCGTCATTTCCTTTACGTAGACATATGGTAGATTTGAGATATCCGCACAGTTTGCAAGTTTCGAATTCAAATGTAACATTACCGTCAAATTCACCCGTCGTCGAAAGGTGGTGTGGTCAAGAGAGCTAGCCGGCGAGAAGATAAGGGTTCATCTCTAAACGGGTTGTGTGAGCTGTAGTTACCTTATGCTGACTTTGTAGCCCCAGTTGCAGGTCCACAGTGATCTCAACGTTCTCCACAGCTCACATCTCTTCAATATTCTTGCCAATGCTCTTGCTTCGTTCCAGTGCCGCTACATCATGGCTAAGCCCAGTAGCCTAGTAAGACTTGAAGCGCCAAGCCTGCCGTTTAGCCTCGAATTACTCGTCGATCTCTTCGAGATTTCGTCTCTACAAAGGTTTAGTCAGCGTTTAGGTAGGTACATAGACAGTTCGTTTCAACGCTCTCACCTTGACCTCGGACATGCAGAAGAAGACCCAGATGGCGCCCAGGATAGAGCCTCCCATCTAGAGATAGCCAAGCCTCGGTCCAAGGATCGCTAGCAAATAAGGAGTGGCGTAAACCACCACGAAGCTAGCAATGATGTTGATAGCCATCTTAGAAATTTTATATCACACTAAAAATCGAGATTAGTGTGGAGGCACATACCGAGACCATCATTGTCTTATTGCGTAGAGTGCTAGTGCCAACCTCAACGGCGATGATACACCCTTCACACCGCGCTGCTCCTTCCCCGGGTTCCCTTTGACCTACGTTTGAGGATATACTTCAAGATTAGAAGGAGAGGGATAGAGCAACGCCAAGAGCTGTGGCCAAATAGCCTAAAGGTCGTCCCGTGTTCTAGTGCTCCGTAGGATCGGTACCGATTCTTAGCGATAAGGGTTCTGCGAAATAACGGTTCTGCTATGAATGCGCCAATGTAGCATTAAATTATGGGTGCTCCGATAAGTTCTTTGGCAGCTGATCGACTTCCGCGAGAAGTTACAGTATCTCGACAGTTTACCCGGAATTGCATGAGGGCCTGCTGGGCATCTCATGAAAGAAAGCCAAACTCTGCTAAAGCTGTGTACTGAAAAGGAAAAGGAGAAATAATTCTGTAGGCAAGGTGTTTCCATCGAGATACCAACCTATCAAGAGTCGTAGAGTTGCAGTACTTGATTTGAACGCCACTGATAGTCACATCGTCTCATAAAACAAATACTTAAAACCTTCCGCAGTACACATCGGTAACCATAATAGGCAGAGGTTTGTAGTGCATACCTAGTTTTATTTGTATCTGGACCTTTTGAACCTAATTAATGATTATACGCACGGAGGCAATAGTTTTTCAGTGAAAATGAATGCTTAAAGCGGCCACGATGGCGTGATCATTATAACTATGTAGATGCCTACTACTTGACATGTTTATCGCAAGTACTCACCCTTTGTTTTCAATCCGCCTTAACCAGAACTAGAATAGACCATCTCACCAGCAACGTACGTCCTCAGTACCTTGGTGTTTCCAATCTCCGTCGCATTAATCTTAAATGGGTCGCGGTCGATGAAAACGAAATTGGCAGCCTTGCCTACCTCAATAGAACCCACGACGTCGTCGAGACCTGCGGCCCTGGCGCCGTTGATGCTGAATATGCGTATCGCCTCTTCGACCGACACCGCCTGCTCCTCCCACAGAGTGCCGGGGAATTGGCCCGTCGGGTCTTCGCGGGTAACGAGACCTCCGATCCCCTCCCAGGGGTTTGGAACAGAGCCAACAGACCAATCAGAACCCCCCGCAACAAGGACGCCAAGGTCCAGTAGATCGCGGTTAGGCTGCATGTGAGTGGCCATTTCTTCTGGCAATACGAAGGTGATGGATAATGGAATGATCCCGGGATACCAGAGAAAAGGGGAGATGTCGGCTGTGATATCAAGGAGCTTCATGCGCTTTCGATCCTCAGGCGTGACGAATTGACCGTGTGCGATCTGGTATTTCTGGGTCGATCCTTCAAGTCGCAGCACCTCGAAGGCGTCCATCGCGACTTGTACTGACCAGTCGCCGGTGCAGTGAATCTTGGTATGACGGCCCATTCCGCGATATTTCCGGAGGGTCTCCACAAGCTCACTGCTTGAATTGTATACAAGACCGTGATAGTTACAACCGTGTTCACTCGAAGGAAGATATGCCTCAAGGAATCCACCGGTCTGGGTCGTCGGTACCCCGTCGAGGAAGAGTTTAGTAAAGTCCGTACGCACGCGATCACGGTAGACTTTATGGGCGTATTGGTCGAACTCGGCCTCGCTGAAGTTGGCGACGGCAGATGCACCGGTCAGGAGGAGGCACGTCGAAATCCACCCTTTAAGGTTATTTTCGTCATCTAGCGCAACCATAGCTTCGAGTTGGGGCTGTGTCACAGCGGCGTCCTGAATGCCTGTAACACCGTAGGAGTGGAGAAGCTTCCATGCCGCTAGACTCTCCTCCTTCAAGGTCTCCAAGGTCTCTGGCTCCGCTAAAGCTTGCGCTATTTGAACAGGGTTCTTGGCATTCTCAATGAGAAGCCCCGTAACCCCTTCCGTGTAGATTCCGGCCGCCTTGAGCGCAGCAGTGTTTGCCCAGGCGTTATGATAGCTGTCATCGCTCAGAAGGACGGGATGGCCGTGTGAGACATCATCCAGACGTTTGAGGGATGCAGTGGTAGAGACGTCACCCAGTAGAGTGCTGCCCCAATTGCCGCCTGTCACCCACGCAGAAGCGCTGGTTAGATTTGTCGCGTACGCGTCGACAGCAGCGAGAACCTCATCGAGCGAGAGCGTCGACGAAAACTGCAACTGTTTCGAGAGCAGCTTCCCACCACTAATATGGTGAATGTGCGCGTCGAACATGCCAGGGACAACCGCAGCTCCGGCCATATCCTTCACCGTTGTTTTACAAGTGATGAACGGGTCGAGCTCCGCGTCATTACTAGTGACAGCCACAAACTTTCCATTTTTTACGGCGAAGCCCGTAGCCCTACTCGACGACCACTGAGCAGCGGTAAAGATACTAGCGTTGCGAATAACGATGTCGGCACCGGCGTTCGTACTATTCACGAGGCGGAGTCTCGCGATCGTATTGGCATCGCTGGGCTGAGTGTTGTTTGTAGTCGAATTGCAGGTGATGTTGGCTCCCGAAGTGCCAACACCGAACGAAATATCCGCGGCGACTAGCATACCCAAATTCATTTTCAACACCATTGCGTGATTCAACACCGTCGGTCTTTTTATTTGCGCATAAGGTTCGGGGCTTGAGGTAATGGGTTGGACGAAACATTGGGCATGTCTCGTGGCCATATATACATGAGTATCCCTAAGATTTGGCCGCTTCCGAGCTGGTTTCCGCTCGATAACCCTCTAAGCAGAGCACCTATCGCCCTTGCTAAAACTTTGGCATTGGATTACGGTGAACCACACCGGAATTGAGCTGTAGAGGTAGTTCAGTGAGGGGTTAAGATAGGAAGCTTTCCGAGCTTTCCGCTTCGAGAATCGGCAGATGAGACCGGATCCACTTATATATCGCGGCTATCTATCACGAACGAATAGAAGAATAGGCCGGCTAGTAAAGTAATAATAGAGTTTGACCAAAAAGGGCGAAAGGAGCCCGGAACGTGAGTAGTAAAGCGGGGCCGGCTCATGCTAACTTCACTGTTTCAAATTAATAAAAACAAGGTTCTTCAGGTAGAGTCCGGGGCTCCAAATCCCACTGCCCTTCGCACTAGGCCAATGGCTGGTAGCCTTAGATCGTCGTGCTCTCATAACAACGTGCCTGGATCGCTGGTAAATAACTCTAGGCTGGCTGAAGATGAGTTATTTCAAGATGGTGCAGTTAGAAAGCCTTCCCAATCCTTCCTACTGTTCCGGAGCAGTCGTTACACATCGAGGATAAGCTGTTAGATTATAACGTAGAATAGAGCGCAAGTCAATTTTTTAGGTATGAGAAGTTCTTAAAACACCAAGCTGGGAAGGAGGTCTGACTCTCTCCTGTCCGCACAGTGACGTCTCGGTTTGGAAGACCAAAAAGAATGGGGCCGCGGCAATGCGTTAACCTTCGCAGCGAAGACATGGTTCGGAGTATCCATCCGCCTGCCCGGGAGTTGTTCTATGGCTAGATTGGAGGGCGTTCCCATTTCCGAAGAGATTGCCGCTTTTTCCGAGTACGGTGCTTCTAGTATCGAGGGGAGTGCCTCGCTAGTTATCGTAGTATGGCTCTGATGCTAAGATCCTGCATTGAATCACCTACGCCCAGTGCTACAAACAGATCGTCCAACTCTCCCCCGATGTGATGTAAAAGCCAGTGATAATACCTATTGCTGATGACTACCACTTTGGCGGCTGCCTTGCACCGACTCTGTAAGAGATATAAAGACGAGGTGAGTTTCGTTTGGGTAGATGCCATATGCATCAATTAGCAGGATGGAAAGGAACGGTGTAGCCGAGTGTGAGCATGATAAGATATGTCTACTCTAAATCGCATAGTATTGTTGCTTGAATATAGAAACTAGCGCGGACTCGTTAAAACTATTCATCGTGGCCCAGACCATCTCTAGTAACCCAAGCTTTGCGTGGCAGGCCGTGCTTCGGCGTTTAGGATCCGAAATGTGGATCCTCGTGGATTCGGCATCCAGCCCAAAATCGCCGAAAACGCTAGGCATTCGCCGCCCAAGATCCGATTTTAGCGTGATCAGAATCTCCTATCTGATAGCATTCCTGCTTATCGGTACTTTGATGGCACAGAGGAGTGATGTCTCGGTTTTGCGAGCTTTCCTGTCCGTAAATCGATATGCGTTATCCAACAGCATCTCCTATCTAGTCACATCCCCCCATGCTACGCCTTAGCAGGACAACGAAGTAAAGCATCCTTGGACTCCTGGCAACCAATTCCATGTCGCAAGAGGCCAGGGGGTTCAGTGATTTAGGTTAGTCATTTTCTTCCGCTCAATCGTGTAGAAAGTGGGCGGCACTAGAAGTCAACGAAAGGGTGGGTCGGGCGACGGACGGAGTGGCATCAACCAACCGCAATCGCATGTCCGCCGGACAATTTCCTCTCGTACCATGAAACAAATCATTGACTTGCCGGTCACCAAGCTCCCACCGGCAGTCCTCGAGTGCCGAACAAAGTCTTAGAGGGAATTGACGCGATGTCGCCAAAGACTACGAGGCGCGAATACAGGGGTTATGCATGCCATCGATGCCACAAGCAGAAAGTAAAGTGCGATAGAGGTATTGTAGAGGTCCACCCCATGATGAGTCTACTGTGCCTGGCCTGACTGCCATAGAGAGACCGTGCCGGAGCTGTGCTTTGGCAAACCGGCCATGCACATATGTAGTTCACGACCGTAGAGTAACAATCCCGGAAAGTTATCTCCGAAGTCTCGAGAGAGATCTGGCCGGCCCAAGCTCCATTGTCACTACTACCGGGGCTTCTGCCGGTGATGCCGGTGACAGTTCTCAGCAGCCAGGGCCCCAAGATTCGGGCATCGACGGTGCTCGTCGCCCTATTGATTCCGTGGTCGAGAATTCCAATGCGGATGCTTTTGTGTTGAAGCTGAAGGAGATTCGGGATCGTAATTCGCATTCGAATTCCTCCCCAGGCCCGCTCCATGTGCAATCTGAAGCCCGACGTCCTCAGGCTCAGAGCGACTATTTGGAGCTGGGTTCATCACAGCAGCCAAAATATGAATATTTTGAGTTGACTTTCGACACCCTACGTATGTTTGATGTCATCCATTTGCTCTGGCTGCACGCTAACTTGGGATTTGCATAGATGAACAATGCACCTTCAAGTTGCCGCCATATCCATATGCGATTTACTTGCTTGATCAGTTTTCCATATTCTTCGGCCATGACTGGCATCTGTTTCGGGTCCAAAAGTTTCGTCAACAGCTACACAATATTTATATGACAGCCCACTCGTCAGAATCAAAAGATCGCACCTGGTTATGCCAGCTATTGGTAGTTCTCGCACTCGCAGAATCTGCGGATGCTAGTCGACAACCGGAAATAAACCAGAGTTCAAATGACGACACATCAGAGTCTCCGAGGCATGATACTGCGCGAGCATCTACGCATCCTCCCGGTCGAGAGCTCTTTGAACAAGCCCTAAGACTACTGAGCGTTCCTTTCGAAAATGCTTCCGTTAGCCACGTCGAGGTTTTGAACATGATTGTTAGTCCCAAACTAAGAAGCAAAGTATCCCGTCCTCTTGACTAATAGAAGAAGGCGCTCTACTCGAACCAATTGAACAGGCAAAAGACTGCATACATGTACGCAGGGGAAAGTGCAAGACTCTGCAACATGTTACAGCTGCATGAAGTATCAACATCCCTGGACTGTTCGCCCGTGGAGCGAGAACACAGGAAGCGCGTCTGGTGGTCGACTTTCTGCTTGGATAGACTAACGAGCACACAGAGGGGTCTGATGCCCACCTTGCACGTTGGTCAAACTGATTTAGCCTATCCTACATCGATGGGACTCGCAGCGGAAGATGTTGGGGAGTTTACCGATCCGGAATATCTGACAGCCCGTATTCAACTCACCGTCATTCAGGCAAATAATTCGAAAAGTGTTTCGCGTTTCGGCCAGGATGATGCACGCGACATCGAAACCATCCTGCGCCCAATGCTGCAGCGACTGACGGCATGGAAGGAAGCCTTACCTGACCACATGGCTTTTGGAATGGAAGACGGCCTACCCAAATCGTCAAAATCACTACCTTGCATGAGATCAATAGCTAATTTGCGCCTACGATACAACCAGGTATGTCCTTTATTCTTCTTAGACCAGCAAGAAGCGATGCATCTGACCGAGCATGATTAGTGCTTGATTCTGCTGCTCCGATCGCTTCTTTTTAAGCAAATCGCATCCATATTTTCCAACGAAGAATCGAATGCGTCTGATCAAGATCTGGAGGAGCTCAATAACACTTGTCTCGCATCGGCACGCTCCAACCTGCGGATCATGATAGATATATGGTCATACGGCCTCTTAAGTAGGTTTCCCGGCACAAGAAAGTATGCGCCGCTGCTGCTACCCCCTGCTAATGAATATTTTCGGAAAGCGCGATTGGGATTGATGGAAAATATGCATTTATTTACCAGCTTGATGATTTTATGCCTAGCCGTATCGATTAACTCTCGACTGCCGGGGACATTTCGTCAAGACCCCGGGGATGCTGCTATGTATGAGGCTGGGAAGGATGTACTTCGTTATAACATGCAGTCCGGAAGCCTGGCTGCAAAAGGGCATCTGAACACGCTCAAGGATGTTGAAGACATGGGAAACGTCATTGCGAGAGACGCTGGGGCAGGGGTCGCTCATGAAGGGTGGCAGGAGGGTGTTGGCGAGTGGATGGCACAGTTATTCGAGACTGAGCATATGTCGCATTCTGCTGGGTGGCTATTAAACTCGATACTAACTCCGAGCGACACTGACAACGTTCCGTATCAATCTATGTAGTAATCATGCCTCTAATATGTATAGTCACGCAGACCTTTAATCTTTATGCATAACTCTTGTTCCACGAGCTAGCTTTGACTCAGCACTCTGCGTCGCCTCCCAAGGCTCGCTATTGACCAAGGCATCGTAGACAAAAGGCTTTTTGATCAAGCTTCCACTGACAATTCCCCGCTGCCATCGCTCGAACCCCTTAACGGTCACTTTAGGAGTTGTCCACATGCTATTCTTGCGATAGGCGTTGGTCAAGTCGACGAGAATGTGGACCGGCACAGCAGGGAATATTTCGGCGAGTTCGTCCCGGAACGTTTCGGCGTCGTGTTCGAGCAGCCAATCCATCCCCTTCGCAAGCCCCGCACAAAATCGGGCTTGAGCGTCGAGTACCGCCGGGTTCATATCTTTCGTTTGGTGATAGTATACGCTCCATGGGATTTCGTCGCCGTCCTTGACCATTTCCATCACTACCGAGACGCTTGGATTTTTCTCCGCCATTACTCGAGCCGTGACGTTGTCGACAAAGAAATAGTCGCCCATGCCGCCCTGGAACAGCTTGCCCAGCATGATGCCGTCGAGATCTTGCACGTAGTGTACGGAATTTGGGTCGATTCCGTTTTCCCGCAGGAGCATCTTGAAGAAGAGGCCAACGCTGGCCCCGTTGCCCGACTTCATCAGCACGGTCCGACCCTCTAGTTCGGAGAGCTTGAACCCTTTCGCGCTTCCACGCTTGATTAGAGCCAGGGGCGATCGATTTGAGACTTGGGCAAAAGTCGTGTAACTTGTAACCCTGTCACGGTACATGGATGGCACCCAGATGCCTCCTAGGGCTGCGTTGGCCGCGTTCGATGCCAGTTCATCCAGTACGAGGTCCCAAGGTTTGGGCACCGTGACGGTCACATTTAGCCCTTGCTCCTTGAAGAAACCATGCCGTTGTGCGATGTATTCAGGGAGATAGTTGAGGCTGTGACCCGTCGCCGACACGTGGAAACGCTCCATGCTATCTCTTGAGTTGTATATTTCGAGGTGTGACAACGATGCGCACGAGATAGTAAGAACCGTACAATGCGAAAGCCCTTTGGACTGAGAAAGTCGTCACGGGGTAATATGTAGTTAGTAGACATTCAAAGGTTTTGATTCGCCGAATTGTAATTTACACGCGTGTTCGGTTCCCCCTTCTATGGATCCCAATATTTGACCGGGCATCTTTCTAAGTAGAGACGGTGATTTGCCCTGCAATGCCGATCAGGAATGGAAGCGCGACTGACAAAATTGTCTACGTGACCCTAGCCAATGCCACAGCACAGAAATTTGTAGCTAGGGATTTCTCCGGGGCAAGATAGGTGATCGGAGTCTATTGCCTAGTGTGCCGAGGTACAGGGGGTGGCAATAAGTTTAACTCTACCAAGAAGCTCCTTATCTGGACGCTAACTCAGATTAGCTCGTGCTTTTGCAAAAAAATCGTGTTCATTGCGGGCCGCTGAGATTATTTTGGCCTAGTAGTACGTCACAGCATGGAGTTCTCAGTGGGATGGAACATAGCGCTGCACCGCGCTGCACCCAAATTCGATTAGCGTCCCAGCGGGAGCTTCCAGGTCGAGTCGGTCTGATTGCAGGCCCTGCCTGCTCCAAAGGCGTGCTAAAATGTTGTATTAGACTAGCCCATGTCGAGAAATTTGGCTTTGTACACCTTGGCCAAATCTCACTAATCCGGCGTTGAGCGAGATACCACGACAAGACCGATCGGCCCATCGGAGCCCATATACCTACCTATACGACCAATACTGACGGTCCTCGCGAAATGTTCTCAGGACGGACAGATATAAAATAGGCTCTCAACCTAGTCTTCAGTAAACTGGGTTGCCAACCCCTCACACTTTACGAACCGGCCATACACATCACTTCCATGGAAAAAAAGGAGGATCTCGCGATGGTCGCCAAGGCCAACGCGCCCGTGGACATAGCCGATTTGCGGTCTTCGTCGCCAGCCGATATTTACATTGACCCAGAGAAGGAAAAGGCGGCGATGAAAAAGTTCGACAAGTGGCTCGTGCCAGTCGCCTTCGTCTTTCTTGTCTTGTCCTCCCTTGATCGAAACAATGTGGGCACTCAGTTCCCTGATTTTTCTTTCGCTGCTCACGAATGATCAGGTTGGAAATGCCAAAACCTTTGGCTTCGCAACGGACCTCGATCTCACCGGCAATCGGTTTGGCAACATAACCACCCTGTTCAGCGTCTCTTTTGTCATTTTTGAGGTCCCTTGGGTCATGGCCATTAAGCGATTTGGGCCCAACAAGGCGCTTGGAACCGCGCTCGTCCTCTGGAGCATCGTTACCCTAGGCACTGCATTCATTCAGACCTACGGCCAAGCCATTGCAGTCCGCATGCTATTGGGTGCTTGTGAGGCCGGTGTCGCCCCTGGCTTTTCCTATCTATTCTCCACCATTTACCCTCGCAACATTGCTGGAAAGCGTGTCATGATGACCAATCTCGCCAACTGCACTTCAGGTGCCTTTGGTGGCATGTTTGCTTATGCTGTCCAGTCTATGGGGACGCGACGGGGAATCGCGCCGTGGAGATGGCTATTCATTGTCGAATTTTGCCTCACGATGGTCGTTGGCGGCGCCTGCTGGTTCATTCTCCCAGCCACGCCCGAGACGGCCTGGTTTCTGAGTGAGGAAGAGAAGGAGACCATGGTTCTGAGAAAACAGCGAGACGCTTTTTACAGAGGAGGTGCTGAATCTAACAAGAAGTGGCTAAAGCCGAGCTTTACAGACCCTTTTGTCTATCTCCTCGGCCTCGCCTTCTTCACTTCCTCGGTCGCCATAACGGGGTTCGGTGTTTTCTTGCCCACCATCATTCAAGGTCTTGGGTGAGTCGATTGATACACGTCAAGAACACTGGCTCTTGGCCAAATTGCTAATTTGGCCTTAGCTTTGCCTCCCTCCAGATCCAATACATGACTATCCCGGTATACGTTCTTGGCGCCATCTGCCTGGTAACCAATTGCTATCTCTCGGACAGATGGCAGCGGCGGGGTCCGTTCCTCGTCGGCTGTGCCATCCCGGTCATGGCAGGTTACCTAATCTGTGTAGGTTCGTCAAACTCCAATGCGGGATACGCTGGCATGTTTGTTCTCGTCACGGGTGAGTTTCCATGAATCCAGATCTTTCGTCGATTGTATTTACCTTAGCTAATATATCGAAAGGCGTCTATACCATTTCAACTCTGGCCGTTACTTGGATCGCTACCAATGTATCCCCGGATGGCAAACGCGCCGTTGCCATGCCTTTTGCATATTCGATTGCAAACTTGTCTTCCCTGGTGTCATCGCAGCTATATCCGACCGATCAAGGCCCGCGATACGTACAGGGAAATGCTATTTCTGCCGGTTTGGACATTATTGCCGCGTTTCTTTATTTCGCCTGTTGGATGCTTCTCCGACGAAGAAATCAGCAGAAGGAAAAGCTTATCGCTGAAGGAGTAACGACTAATGGCTACGAAGATGATCGAGGACTGGGAACTATGTACATACTTTAAACGCGAACAGTATCCTTTGCTACAAGTCGGCCATACGGCCACGAAGCCTATATTTAGCTAATTTTATAGCTAATCGAATGATTGTATGCTGTAATTAGGTGGCTTCTCCCCTACAGAACTAGGCAGCTCGTATTGCTTGGTCCCATGGTAGTGGAGCAATCAGAAATTCATCGCTGCACTCCCGCATTGTTCGGCAGCGATGTGGGCATACATGTAACTCTCTAGGCATGCAATGGCATCCCCCGAGCGTAGTCCGTATAAGCATGACTTGAAATTAGTTTTAATAGTTTCCGCCTCAGTTGCCTTCTTTGGTAGAGGCTCTCTATCCTCCGTTATCTGCATTGCGACTAGGCTTGCTTTACTTCGGCTTTGGCCTTCTGAAGCTTTCCTTGTATGCTCGTTAATACGTGTGGGACTCTCGGCCAGTGACTGTAATTCTGGTGGATAAGAAGATAGGATATATCCATGGTACTATAGGCGAGGGTCAGTGACGGCACTTTGCAACTCAAAATTGGGCCGCAAGTAGTCCCGAATTGGAACCCCAAACTTTTCTTTGCTCTAGACTGTGTACCGAGGGATGAGCTCCCACCCGGGTGGAACAGATGGATCCCCTTCCGTGCCACTCTAAGGGCTCTGGGGATCAATGAGACTGGGCTTGGCACTTTGCTCTCTGCATCTTTGACGAGGTTATCAAAGGCCCACCCAAGCCCTTATCAAAACGCCTAGCGCCCGGCGATTGGAGCAAAAGCCGGAGCCACAGCCGTAGCCCCAAGACGCCCCTCGAACATGCGAACCTGAAGACGTGTTAGAAGATAATTGTTCGCGGTTTCCTCAAATGCTGATTGATGGCTGGTTGAAAACAGCTAATTTTGGGTCGTAGATACGCGGCAGTGATCGGCGGTTAGCTCAAATGCCGAACTCGTCCCGGCTGCCGCCGATCAGTATTGAATTACGGCCAAGTACCTCGACATGCGAAACGCGATTCATGAGGTAGCCTCTCTATTGCATCTTTCTTTTACTCTCTTATTAATACAAAATCTGAAGTGGCAGTGGCATATTTAAGCGCTACGCTGCCGGAGCCAGCAACTTGTAGCAAATTTGTTGTTTTAGAAGCATCCACGCCCCTAAGTAATATAAGTGAGCATCTATATGCTTCCTGACCGCAGCTAGGATCCTCGATAAATTCGAGCAAAAAGTCGAGAAGTCGTCCGTCATACCAAGATACTATAGCTGAACCGCCATGGCTGCCAACACGTCTCGTCCTCGCGACTTCGTCGGCTACGGCAATGCCCCACCAAAGTACACCTGGCCTGGGGGGAAAAGGGTTGCCATCAACTTTGCCATTAATTATGAGGAAGGCACCGAGCGCAGCCCGCTTCTAGGTGACAGAGAGCGCGACTCCCGGACGTGGGTGAGGAGCGCCCTTCCGACCAGCGAGCGCGACCTCATCCAGGAGGGCGAGTATGAGTATGGCACTCGGGTCGGCATCTGGCGTTTACTGCAAATTTTCAAAGAATTCGGCGCTCCGTATAGTGTCTTTGTCTCATCTGAGGCCCTCCTTGTAAACCCAGAGTTCGCCGAGAGGCTGAAAACCGAGGACTGTGATGTCGTCTCCCACGGCACACGCTCCATCAGCCGTCTCGGCCTTACAGAAGACGTGGAGAGATTGGATCTTCGCCGCGCAATCGACCAGACTCTGGAGCTCACCGGCAAGAGGATCCTAGGGGCTTTCCCTAGGCCCCCAATCACAGAAAACAGCCGCCGTGTCATGGCTGAGGAAGGCCTGCTTTTCGATTCTGCAACTACGAACGATGACCGGCCACACTTCGCAGACGTTTCAGGCCGACCAATGCTCATCCTGCCTTATGCCTTGGACACTAATGATGCCCGTTTCTGGGGCGGTCAGTCTGGCCCAGGCTTCACCGGTTCTACTGACTTTTTCGATTACCTCAAGGACGCCTTTGACGTCTTATACCGCGAATCTAGCGAAAGCGCTACCATGATGTCAATTGGCTTACACGCTCGCATAATGCGCCCGGGACGCTTAGCTTCCGTCATTCGATTCCTTGAGTACATCGGCACTTTCGACGGCGTCTGGGTTGCGAAACGCAACGATATTGCCGCTCACTTTGCTCGACAATTTGCACCAGCGAACATGTGGAATCTCGAAACCCTCTCGAGCTTGCCGAAACATGAGTAATTGCGGCACGAGGGTTAGTATTTAGGATACTGTCCTCTACAATAGCGCAAGAAAATATACCAGCAGTCTCTAAAAGACCGATTACGAAGATTGAACCCAAGCTAGCACGTGTGGTTTAAGAGTTGTCTGTAATATTCAAGAGGCTGTGCAACGGCCAGCCTCGTCTACTGCACTCTCTCGGCGTATCTAGCTGCAATGAGTAGAGATTTTGACTCTGTTAAGCAGTCGTTCCAGGCGATTGTCAAGTCACAATTGTATATTCAGGACCTACGATGCCCCCCTACTGTACGAAACGGATATTCTCGGACGAAAGTTGAGTCGGAGTTCTCATTCCTGCCGGATTCAGCCGGGCCACCCAGCGCCCAGCAAAGAATCCAGATAGTAGCCTCTTGGCAATACAACGTTGTTCTTTTGCATTGTCGCTGGTGCTTTACTGCTCAGGGGCATGTGGGCTACATTAAGGGATTCTTGCTCCCTATATTATCATTATTCTTTCTCAGTCAGCACCGATGCCTCGGCACCTCTTTGGTATCCGAGGTTCAAGATTAGCGTCACCTAAAACATGCCAGATATGGCACGAGATCTGTTGGAGCAGCGAATTTGCGTGTAACACTAGCCTCGGACATTCAACCTGAGATAGCTCGCATGCCCCACTAGCCATGCAAGTGACTGCGAGGGGATTTCCTTTTTTAGCCATCCTGCATTCTAGATGAACTGAGCTGTAGAAAAGCACCGCACTCGGGGGGCGCCGGAGGGCTGCGTGTATCCTGATATTGTGACGCCAAGATGCCATGATCTGCTTAACGCTAAAAGTAAACGTAGCGGCTTCATGCGTTCCTTTCACGTTGCACGTTGCCCTGCCGCATACACATTCATATCTACAAATTGAAAACAAGCGAGCTATTTGATATGAGATATCTTATTAAACGTACCTAGTCAGGGTGACTATCTTGGAATCGTCCACAGCTGTAACAGAGTTGTCCAGTGGCAAGGACACACAAAAATTGCCAGGCCTACAACTTCTGTTCCAGCTGATTAAAACGCTCCTTTATAGCGATCTGCCTTGCAGTTCTAGGTCCGCTCCTTGGCACCACCTGAGCCCCCGCCTCTTACAGATGCAGCAATAACTCCGATCCAACACAGACTGATCGACCAGCCTAGAATAGCCTTGGCTATGGCAGTAAAAAAGCTATAAGGCATGATAATATACCTTTTAGCTTTCGAAAGCTCGCCGCACCCCTTTCCCGCCTAGGTTAAGACATCTAGACTGCCATATTAAACATTCTAAAGCTTCGCCCGAGCAAGCGAGAATCTACTGTGTGGCAAGACTGTTGGAGATGGAATCCACAGCGTCGACCCAGCAGAAGGTTGTCCTGATTACCGGGGCAACGGTTCGTCTGCCCTCACCTTTGACCGCGAGACCGTGCCTTCCACTGATCAGCCACCGTCAAACAGAGCGGTATCGGCGCCGAGCTTGCCAAACATCTCCATAAACTGGATTATAATGTTGGACTAGCAGGACGACGAACCAAGGAAGGCCACAATGTTGCCGCAGCGTTAGACCCAGCCAGCGCTACAGCTATATTTGTCCAGTGCGATGTCTCAAACTATGAGGAACAAGTTGCGATGTTCCGCGCAGTATGGGATAAATGGGGTCGATTGGACGTGGTAATTCTCAACGCAGGGTTTGCCGACCGGGACTCCAAGTACATCTTGGGACGGCGAGGTGCTTCCATCGACGATGTCCCTCCACAGCCTGACACAACATGCCTAGATGTCGAACTGAAGAGTGTTATCCACAGTACTATGCTAGCAACCCACTTCATGCGGCACAATCCTATTCCGGGCGGCAAGATAATCATCACAGGAAGCATTGTCGGCGTGCATATTTTACCCACGCTTCCGGAGCATGCTACGGCTAAAGCAGGCGTGCATCACTGGGCTAGATCGGTGGCTCCTATATTAAAACACAAGGAAAACATATCCATGAATATCGTGATGCCAGGGCCATGTGATTCATCAGCTATGCCCGGCTTCGCTGATGCCTTCTTGCCAGAGCAGTACGTACTCGCGAAGGGACAAGCGTTGAGTCCAACCAGAATTCAGTGAACTAATGTCCACCGTTTAGCCTGACAACACCTGAGTGTCTCTTGTCTGCATATGACGTCTTCTTCGACGATGATGCAAACGAGAGGAGCGGCCAGGCTATTGAGACTGCTCACGACAGGCTCTTTTTCCACGAGTTGCCAGAGTACAAGCATGGTGAAGTATCGAAACGACCCAAGAAAATATACGAGCCGTGGTTCGCTTGGGTGCATGGCGAGAAAAGCAACCTTCCCGATGCCATCCAAGGCCCGTGGAATGGGGTCTAGGGCGCCCGCCAAAGTACCTACCCACACACATCATAGCCCAAGAGGCGACAACTACAGTGTTGCCGCGATGGACACCCTGGACTCTCGATATTCACTATATCGATACCGGCTGCGGCAGTGCCACCCTGGTAGTCAGAGCGGCCATTCTGACCGATTGCCGTATAAGCAATAATCGTCTCTCAACTCAGCCGAGCTGACGTGCGCCAATCCAGTAGGAAGTGTTGCAGAATCAGTAACCTTAGCTAGACACACTTCATTTACTAATAGCTTTAGAAATGCCATGATACAGATATACATCTCAGTAAAGTGTAACTTGAATACCCCGTCAAATCAATGTAGCTGCCAGGGAAATAACGGATACTATTTATGTGCAGAAGTTGGATGAATACTTCGCAGCTAAGGTCCCACCTTCTCCTCGACGTGTTCCAGTTCCACCTCGTTGTCGCCGTGTTGAGTCATCTTTGCCCTCTGATTTCCAATTTCGGCCAAGCTCATCCCCTGCTTCTGGAGCTCTCCAATGTTGTTCGCACTGGCGCTATGCTGGGCTCTCTCCTCCTCGCTCATCTCTGGCCCCAATAGCAAAAATATCAAAAGATACACCCATACCGCTCCCATAAATATGCCAATAACCCTCCCGTAGTCATATCTTTGCACTCCATTTTTGGGAGGCAAGGGAAAGCGCTCCCCGATAACCGACTGGATTGTTGCCGAGGCAGACGAAGCCAGATTTCCGAGCTGGTATGTCAAGCCTACCATAGTGGCTCGCAGGGAGTCCGGAGACAGCTCACTTAGATGTATCGGGATCGGTCCCCATATCCCACCGACGAAGAATTGCAGGAAGAATGCACTGGCGACGAGTGCCATGGATCTTGGGAGGATATAGGAGGGTAGAATAGCACCACCGAAGAAGCAGCATGCAATCATGGTCAACCGTCGGCCAAAGAAGGTGCTGATGTATCCTATGCAACCACCGCCGATCAGGGCCCCGATCTGGCCGACAACACTGATGATTGTGACTTCAGTTGCACCAACTCCGACTTCTGCATTTCAATTATCAGTAATCAGCCCTAGCAACCGGTATGGAATCATGCAGAGCTCACGGTTCTTCAAGAATGTCGGATAGAAGTCCTGCGAGCCATGGCTGCAAGAGTTGAAGCCAGTCATCAATACCACCATGTAGAGGAGCAAGAACCAATTCTCACGAAGCTCTGTGCCGACTTTTTTGACCCAGGAAAACCTCTCATTCCCGTTGGCTGATGGTCGCTGGGTTTGGAGGGCAAATTCTCGTTCCGCTTTCATCACCTGGAAGCCATTTGTCTCGGGGAGCATCAACCGGAATATGATAATCAAGACTGGCGGGGCGGCACCAAACCAGAAAAGCGACCGCCAGCCGCCAGCCGTCGTCGGAACCAGCTATAGAATATATCAGAGCTGCGGTGTGGCGTTGGGAGGGGAGATGGCTGGTTGAATCGGATATCTTCTTACCGCGCGATAGAAAATTGCGGCCAGTAGATAGCCCACTGCATATCCCTGCTCGAATACTCCGGAAAGTAGACCCCTTGCGTCGTACGGGAGGTCTTCAAGGGCAGTGGCGGCGGCAGGCCCAAAAAGCCCACCCATCGCGATGCCATACAACGCCCTAACGCCCAGGAACTGCGGAAGGCTCTTTGTGAACCCCGTTGCTAGTTCCAGGATAATAAACAAGAACAAGTTCGCGATCATAGGCCACTTGCGTCCGTACCGATCAGATAGGGTTCCGAAGACGAGTGCACCGACCGAGCGTAGCATGAGCGTTACCGTAAGGCCCCATGTTACACTAGAGTTGTCGACACCGAAGTCTGTGGCTATCTCCGTCACGCATAGTGACACAGTAAAGAAGTCGAAGGCGTCCCATGTCCAGCCCAGGAACCCAGCGGTGAACATCAACCACTGGTGTCGATCGAGCTCCCTGAGGATCGCGACCGGGCTACGTAGCTTGGTCCGCGGGGGCTTTAGGCTAGTAAGGCGTGTTTGGAGGTACTTCGCGATCTGTGGAGGTGAGTAAAACCACCCAGCGGCCATATAGTTCCTCATCTTCCCGCGATTAGTTGACAAGTGCTACTATCGAAGAGATTGTCGAGGATGCAGCTCTAGTACGAACGTTCAAGAAGTGAGGGGCCAAAGACCTGCTATTCCTCTTGGGAAGTGGGAGTGATACATTGTGCTTGGACGATGTACACACTTCGCATTCTCAGCCATCACCAGCTTGATGACGACGTACTACCTCGTAGAAAAGGCGGGGAACCTGGTTCATTCCACGTTCAGACGCCAATGGGAGATATCCTGCGACCCCATTCCTTGACCACGTGCTGCAGATCGAGCTTTACCAGATTGCTCGGCATATACTTCACGGCTTTTGCTACGGGAATAGGTAGACGCATCGTGCTTGCGACGAGTGCCTTAAGGCCCTTAAAGTGCTTTCCAATTCTTGCTAAGCAACCTGTCCTTCAAACGCGGGGTAGCGTAGAGCTAGGTATGCGCAATGCAAGTACCCCAGCTTTCGCTTACGACGTATACCTCTATAGCTCTCAACGCTAAACTGCATTCGCCGCAGGTACTTTACACATTCTTACGCACCCTAGCTTGGGAATCCATAGCTTTTTAAGGAAATATCCATTGGTTGTGACGCTTTAGGTGATACGAGTCCGTCTAACACAGACTGAAGCGTGAGCAGGAGACGGCTGATGGAGGAGGCGATCTGGGACGGCATAACAACGGAAAGAAAAGCGTCCCCTTCGTGATGAAGAACTGAAAGTTCGAGAGTTATTCGCAAATTATAGGCCTAGTTGTGCCATCCAGCGCTACCTAACTGTTTCCAAGCTTCCCGGCTGAGCATAGTGACGAGATGAGGTGAATCTTGGCCGTGGATCGATGCTCTATGATGAGGAAGCGTTGCGCTGACGACACCATCCCCACTCCTAGTATCAGTTTCTGGCTAATAACGTAAGTAAACTTGGGCTATATACCCATAGGGCTACAAGACAAGAATGAAAACGATCAATTCCGTATCCGCCCACGACGCTCAACACAGGACACCGGCGAGTGATCCGGATATGAAATCTTGCATTACGCCTTCGCACCCTTACTCTTCAGCCTTGGGTTCATATCTCTGAAATGACATGCCATCCGGTACTTCCTTCCACTGCCCCTCTGCATTCAGAAGCGGTTGGCAGTCGGCCCAAGCCTGCTTGATCACCTCGGTACGAGCAGCGTTCCGAGGTGTCACTTTCATCGGGAAAGGATGCGGTACGATCAGTAAGCCATCAGTCACATGCGACGGATCCGGAGTTATCTCATTGCCGAGCTCATCTACGGCCTTATCAAACCGGAACGCCCACAGCAGGCGTGAGATGCTCAAGAACAGCGATCGGTCCGCGATGTGCATTCCTTGGCATACGCGCCGGCCAGCGCCAAAGTTGAACTGGTCGCGCTTAGACACGTCGGAGTTCATCGTAGAGTCGGCAAGGCTCAGAAAATCGGTTGCATATCGCGCGGGGTCGAACTCATCGGGGTTGGGATGGCGCTTTCCATCTCGGTGGATTCCCCTGTCGAGCACCATCAGTGGCTGCTGGCCGTCGCAAGCCTCTATGGGCTAAAAGACAACAGTGTGGTACTTACCAAACGTTTAGAATAACAGTAGCACCTTTTGGGATACGATATCCCTTATATTCATCGTCCTCGGTAACAGCATGTGGCATCCCCAGGACTGCCGTTGGCATCCATCGCAGACTCTCCTTAACGGTGCCGCGAACATACTGCATGTTTGGCTCGTCTTCTAACTCCGGCATGCGATCTCCGCAAACGCGATCAATCTCCTCCTGGGCTTTCTTTTGCGCTTCGGGAAACAGCACCATTGCCTGAAGGAATCCGACTAACGTGCTCGCTGTCGTGTCGGAGGCAGCTTCGTACACTGCACCTCCGCTCATATATGCGGCTTGAGGATCAGAGAATCCTTCAACCCGTTGCGCATTTGCGAGTCCCGCGCAGAAGCAAGGCTTACGACCGGGCAATGCGTCAGAAAGGTGCTAAATTGGAGGCTATCGCATAGGTCTCGTACCTTGGCCGTCCCTGCCTTGAGCTTCTCCTTCACTTCCATCCACAGACTCAAGTAAAGTGCCTTCTCCTTGACGTGTAGCCCCTCGGCATACTTGCGCATGGGCAACATGAATTTTGGTAGCCTCTGTAACACTGGATAGAGATCAAGGAGAGCGGCGGTCTGTGTACCGCTCACTCGCGCCCAATCTTCTATGCACTGAAAGAACTGCTTGAGCCTTGGGTCGTCGTTTTCTAGGACGCGAAAGCCAAAAACTAATTGTGTGCTAAGAGAATTAGTGAATCGACGAACATGATGGAAGAAGTCGTGTGGTTCTTCCACGAATGCTGACAGCATATGCTTGGTTTCGAGGTCTTGATATGGAGCGTAGCCTTTAGAGGCGTTGACGTTGAGGAGGCTGTGGAACATTTTGCGGATCTTGCGCCAGGCTGGCGAATATTCCTAACTAGAAGTTAGCTAGTGCGGGAAGTCAATCTAGGCATTTAGCACGCACCATAAGGACCATACGCATCCCGCCACTGACGAGTGTTTGGGAAATGTACATCTTCGGCCGCGAGGAGTAGATGGCACTGCGTTTGTCGAGAAGGTCCTTGACTGCCTGGTCGGACGACAACACAATTATAGTCCTCGTTCCCATGATAAGGGAATAGACTGGGCTACACAAATGCCGGTTAGCCGCGAGGGTAGCCATTGGCTTGTCGTCGGCATGAATCCCTACCCGTATTCCTCCGCCCACTTCTTGAACTGAGTATGGGCATGGTGGTTTGGTATCTGGTGTAGATTTCCTATTAATGGAAGTGTAGGCGGCCCAGGGGGAAACCCTTTTGGCCTTCGTCCAACATTTCTTAGTCGGAAGATCGCAAGGGCGAGAACGGTTAGAAAGATGGGTAGGTATAGCGCCATTATTCGTTAAACGACTCTACTACAACTAAGACAGAGATACAGCAGAATCCAGAAGATGAGTTTCGGGGCGTGCGAGTGTTAACTCCTTCCGAGTTTAAGTTTTTGAAAGTGACCTCGCCGAGGCAGAAGAATGCAAGTAGTTCCGCGTAGAGCCGCAAGGAAAGAATCTGTCCCTCTTCCCCCACAAACCGGCATGATGCCGCTATATACTTCCAGGTTATCTGCCGTGTCTATGACGATCAGCAAAGTGCATGTTCCCAATCCCAGTCACTGTGGGCACGAGTAAGGTCTCGACGTGGGGTCGCACGAAATGTTTTGGCTATTGATGAGGCAGTTCGAGCAGCTGCATTGTCACCCTACCTAGCTCTGAGTAAGAACATGTGCGTGGCAGGTTCCCGACCATATCAGACATGTCGGGCAAACTCCGTCTGAGGACGATCTTATGCAAAGAGGGTTATAGGTACCGAGGCGGCAGAGCATGCCACCAGGCGCCAATATCCATCCGTCATACATGCGCCATGGCCTCAACAACCACGGCGAGGATCCAATATCCGCCTGGGGGTGCCAAGTTGGGCGGAGCCTCGCATGCAGCGTGGTCTGAGTTGTGTGACTGCGACTAGACCGTCAAATGAATGTTGGCGGAGGCGCTGATAAGAGCTGCAGGGAATCAGGCACCACGAGTTGCTATACCAATTGCCCCTCATCTGCAGTGCTATACGCGCTGGCCGGCCATCTGATATCCAGTCACGCGCATTGGAGAGTAGCACCCGTTGTAGCTGACACGTCTTGTCAGCAGACAATCTATATGCCCCGCGCCCCTCCCCCTCAGCATATGTGGAACTTGGGTTAATTAGCTTATTCTCCTCGTTCTAGACAGTTATTGTAGATTGCTCGGCAGACCGTGGTTGACCGGAACATTGGCGTACGGGATGCCGATTGGCCACAACTTTCTGACGGGTCGTTGTGGCACAAGACTAACGACAGATAGTCCCTGGAGACACAGTGATCGGGATTATGTATGTCATCTTCTAGACAGGTTTCGCGGCACGTAGGAATTGAAAGTATCCACTGTCGCACCCCAAGCGCCATCCTAGAGAATCACTGGAGCAGATATGCTCACTTTTGGAAATATGGTACGAGCTTTACTGGCTCCAGAAGAGCAAATGATGCTACGATCGGCACGCTCACGGTATAGAGACACCTCACACGCAATGTCCAAGGTGGACTCGGACATATTGCAAGAAGTAGAACCGTGCGTCCCTAGTGTCCTCGAAATACAGCAGCACTGTGTGGTCAGACTTGCATATGCCTTGCAGGGCAGAAGAACTTTGTCGTATATATTCCCGAAAGCAGCTCGCAAGCCCCGTCACAGAGCTTGATACGCGTGTGGTTTTGCAGACATGTGAAAAATAAGCAATTCAGCGAAGAAGCAGCAGAGATTCAAGAACCAAGTTAGTGGGTCAACCAAAGAGCCTCAATAATAGGGATCCAACGTCCTAACTGGGGTCGCGGAGGTGAGAGCGCCGGGTGCTGCTCGAGTCGAGCTTCTGCGCACCCACATGGGGATATCTGCTTAACGGGCGGTTCAAGTCCATGCGAACCATAGTCCTCGCTCTCGACTATAATCGAATTCACACTGTCGCGCTTATCGGGCACTCTCGCTCAGACCCCACGGAGGCGGCGCGACTTCGCCGAGACTACCAGCCAACTTTTAGCCCCGTACTTCAGCTAAGCGACTATCCACATGGTAGAAATCCCGGTTCAAGGCGGCTAACAAATGCTAAGAGGGACGATCCAATTCCGGTAGTTAGCCCACCCCACATTCATCATTGGGCATATCTACAGCGGAGTTAAACAACCAAAAGCTAGCTCCTTCGGATGAGTCTATATTTCTCACAAAATACCCCAATGTTGGATTAACCGGAGAGAGCTTTGGATGCTCGACTTGGCCCGGGAACTAGCCGAGGGCTCAAGCCAGCTCGATGGACCCTTGGGTTACGTAGTAGCCGCTTATCCTTGTCGCTCAGACCTGGTTGGCCAGTCAGATGCACAGCCAAAAAATGCTACACACTCGTACCCACAGCAGAAGAATTGCCGCTCGGGAATGGGCTGATTCATATCTCCCTTATTAAGAGCGGGATGTAACAGAGCCCTTTGCTGGCCGATGTGGCTTTAGCCTACTGTTCATCTTCCAACATCTCCAGAGAATGGCATCGCCAAAGATCCTCTTTCTCTGCAACAGCGACTATGGCCAAGCAAATATCTATCTGGCTACGATCTACGCGCTCCTGGAGGCCGACGCGTCCGTCGAAGTCCACGTCGGCGCGTTCGGTCCCATGGAGGGGATGGTTGACGAGACGAACCGTATGATTGCCGATGTACTAACAAGCCGAGCCAAGATAGTCTTCCATCGGATTGAGGGGGACTCACAGTTCGCTGCCATGACGAGACCTGAGTCTGGTATCATGCAGTCATGGGAGCTACCGCTGCCTAGCATGGCCAGCACGATGCAATTCCTCCGCATATTTCCCAATGGGAGTGTGCCGTGGACGCCCGAAGAATTTGCTGCGATCTATGAGCAGATCAAGAACATTATTAAGGAGGTGCAGGCTGACTTCACCGTCGTGGACTGTCTCTTCGCGCCTGGTCTTACGCTTGCTTTTCAACTCAAGTTGCGCTGGACGATTCTATCGCCGAATACAATCAAGGATTTCGCGGCTATCCACCAGCCCTATCTTGCGGGACTTTGGAAATACCCTGTGTGAGTTTTTCCATCCCTTTTTACGGAAGCCATACTAACCAGAACGCCGAGGGAAGTCTCGGGTCTGGTTTCGCTTTTCCAATTCCGCCGCATCAAGTGCCAATGAATATCTGCCTTAATCTCATACTAGCTTTTGCTGTCCTTGCCTCAGACAGGGTCCAGGTCACTACCAAGTACCTTCGCGATCGCACCGGTGATCCGGACTTGAACCTGATAACCATGGCTGAGGTCGGCATTGTGACGCCGCCTCCGCCTGGAGTCCGTCTCATGGTTGCTATGAGCGAGGATCTTGACTATCCCTTCGCGAAAATACCGGATTTTCTAGTTCCACTGGGGCCGATTGTGCGACCGTTTGACCGGTTAGTCGAGAGGGACAAAGAGCTAGCGGGCTGGTTATCTCGCGGGCCAACGCTTTATGTCAACCTTGGAACTCAGATGGCACTCACCTCCAGCGAGGCGCTCGAGATGGCACTAGCACTAAAGGATGTCTTGGATGGCGCCGATAAACTTGGCTATGGGGGCGAGAGGAAACTGCAGATTATATGGAAACTGAAGCGCAAACCAACCAACCAACAATCTGTGGATGTCTCGGAGGACCCCGAATGGCCGGGAGACTGGGAGGCCGTGCGAGACGTTTTTATCGATGAGATGGAAACCGACCGCATGCGAATAACCGGATGGATCAAGGTCAATCCCAACTCAATACTACAGTCAGGGCATGTGATTTGCTCACTCCATCACGGTGGAGCGAATTCCTGGGCAGAAGCTACGTGGTAAGGTCTCCAACTTTGCTTTCTATCCCGTTTCTTCCCCTGCCTGCCTTGCTAGTGATCTGTATATTGACTCTGGTGGTCGATCTAGCGCTGGCGTGCCTCAGGTGATTGTTTCGGCGTGGATTGATTGCCATGACTTCGGTAATCGGATCCAGCTGGCCAGAGCCGGCATTTGGGCCAACAAGAAGTCTATGCCACGATGGAGCAGGCTCGAACTTGGAGACGCTTTGAAAGCAGTTATTTTGGGCCCTGATGCCGAGGAATTCCACGAAACGGCTAGACGCATCTCACGCATCCACCCTGCAAATGCGGGACGAGACAAAGCTGCTTCTATAATCATGGCGCAGCTAAACAGCAGTTAAAGATGTGATGGCCTATTCCAAACGTCTATTGAATCAAGACAATGCCAACTAGATTGAAGTTCGAACCATAAATATGTATAGATACCTAGGTAGATAAATGGGGCAAGATTAATATTCGGTCACAGCTGATACCTAAAATCCGGGTGCTGATCCCCTGAATTCTCGTATATCTTCTCATCCAGCACCTCTGGCAGCGCGGCTCTTCTTTCGTCCCTTTTTTTATTTTCCCGCCGTAGCCCTAAGTAGAAAACGGTCTGCGAGACCAGGGTCAAGCATATGAACCCCATGTTAGTACTAAATCCTGTGCGGTATGTCGGGGCCTCTTCTGTAATGAATACGTTCCCCGCAACAAAGGCGCCACAGTTTCCGACGGCAATGACGCAAGCCAACGCGACGGTGCGTTTGTAACCCTTACCAACGTTGATTGCGCACCACACAACCGTGAGGGGCATGATGAGGTACGATCCCGCCGACAAGAAGAACATGCCCATGTATCGAACATTCGGATCAGACGGATACGCCAACTCGATAGCTAGCCCCGTCAAACTAACGAGTGAACCAAACATCCCAAAGAGGTAGCGTTGCTGAAGATGCTCTGACAGCCACGCAAAAATGAATGAGGAGCAGAAAGAAACAGCCCAGATGGGAATTGTGTGTATCTGCGCCTCTGTTGCCGTGTAACCCAGTCCTTTTAAGATGGACGGTTGAAACGCGAGGACAGAAGCCGCGTTCTCTTCGGCGCCAATATAGGAGAGCACGCTTCGAGAGTGTTAGTTCTCCAAGGAATCTCATAGATATAGAGCAGATTCAATTTACCAGATCCATATCTTCCAGTCTAAAACGTTCTTCGCGAAGCTCTTTAGATCGAAGTGGTCATGACTTACTTGACCGCCGTCTTCTGCTATGCGCGCTAATAGAACCGCCTTGTCCTCCGGACTGAACATGGTACTTTTCTCCGGGAAGGGGACGATCCAAAAAATAGAGCAGAAGCTTAGAACAATAGTGATGAGGCCCTCGATAATGAAGATCCTATGGATATGATCAGCAGGCATATTCGTAGAGTCATCCTAAATGGAACAGCGGCCTACCATCTCCACCCTGCGTAGCCACCGATGCCGTCCATTTTCGAAATCAAAGTTGCAAGTAACTGTGGCACTCAGCATTCGTTCACGGAACATCCTGTGTTTGTACTCACCCCATTGAATGCGCCAGCGAGTACGGAAGCACAGAAGAAGACGGTGTATCGCTTTAGAAACTCGTTGCTTTTGTAGTAGCTGCCGATCAGATATGCGCATCCTGGGACAAATCCGGCCTCAAGGATTCCCTCCAAGAATCTACAAGCAATAAGGCCGCCAGTATTTCTCGTCAATCCCTGGCCGATGACGGTGATGGCTATACGCAAGTAGGTGTTTAGTTGCTGCGCAGATAACTAGACAGCCAAGGAGAACTCAAGCTCTACTTACCCCATAGAAACATCATGACGCTCAGCGATTTCGGTCCTGTTTTCTTGAATATCAAGTTTGCCGGGATACCAAATGCTACATATCCCACTGTAAACATCATGTAGGCAATATTATATTGGTTCCCATGCAGCTGGAGGTCGGCCTCCATGCCCTGAATCTTGGCATTGGCGATGTTGGCCCTAGTGGCTGTCAGCATCCATAGCCTGCTTCAACTATGATACCCTCACGTACCGATCGATGAAGGATATGAGAAATAACACAAATAAGAGAGGTACGACTCTGAAGTCCAGTGTACGTAGAATCCGGCGCTCAACTTGGGGGTCGAATGGAGGGCTAGGCAGGGCGTCCGTAGCTAGGTTGTTCGATGAAGCCTTAGGCTCCCCATACTGTGATGTTTCGTGCTCATTCATGGTACCCTTCTCAGCGAGTATCTCGAGGCGGCTCATATTGCTTGGAGGTAAACGACGAGGAAGTGAATACACAGAGAGCCTAGGCAATCGGTAATACCGAGGATCACATTTAAGCATCCGAGACAGGGCTATTTCGCCGGGTCGACAAATGGGTCAGACCAATGTCGTATTGTACGACGGTAATATTATAGATGTAGTAAGATAGACGGTATTCACCCCGCACGGAATAAACTCGACCTCCCACTTGCTAATATAGGGAAGACTCGATATCTGGCTCATCGAGGGCTTTCACGGCATAGCGCTTTCAAGTAACTTAGACGTCGAATAGACTTTGCACCTCGTAATTTCTAACATATTTTCAAGCATCCATATGGAGAAGTCTGAATAGTCTCTTCGAGGAAAGCACCTGCCGGTTCTGTAGCTGGCCGCGCTGATAATGATGAAGTGGTTCTGAGAGAGTTGCAGTGGTCGATCGTTACACAGCATGAGAGCTGCTGCGCCGTTTCCCCTCGCAGGGCCGCGATAGGACCGACCCCGCCGAATGGTAGCAATTTGCGAAAAGATTTTCCTTTCGGTAACAAATTTGTCATTGCAGCAGCACCTTTGGGGTTTAAGCTACCCTCCGTGAACAAATGGAAGTCGTCGAATTAAACCTACCACGGCATGGATACGACGCAATGGAATTGTTGTTGCTACAGTCGAAAGTGATCATAACCGAGTTGTCCTCAGCCTGGTCGGATCAGATAACTAGAACGCAGGGGCTCCAGCATCGGCTACGCCCAGGCTACGCTTGACACAGGTATCCCCATTATCTCAGCTCGAGTAATTATATTGTGTCAATCGCTTACACCCCAACCCATCACCACACCGGGGATACCCGATACACTGCTCGCGGACTTGGTCAACAGCATAAGACCGAGGTCGAGGTCGAAGCTTCAGAAGACAACAGCCGGATAACGGGAACGCCTTACCATGCCAAGCCAGACAGTGGCGGATCTATTCCTAGAAGCCTTGGCAAATGTACACTCCGCTCACTCGCATCCCGATATCCCCGAAGAGAGGTGGATAACACATATCAGGCCGGCATCGACTATCTATTCGCTGTCTTGGGCTCGGACCATCCAAGCATTATAGAGGCTTACGTGAGGCGCCAAGAGGAGCAGAAGGCTTGGCCGAAACTATTGGTCTTTCTTCATGAGGCGAGTCTCGGGACTTTTTTCGCTGCTTTGCTTGACTGACAGCGGGAACAGTTTGTAGCTTTATCGGCCGCCGATGGGTTTGCACGTCTGACGAAGCGGCCCCAGTGTGTCATCGTTCATGTTGATGTTGGCACGGCGGCCCTTGGCCAGGGTTTACACAATGCCTCCAGCGGTCGATCGCCGGTTTTGATATTTGCTGGACAAGCTCCACTCACTCTGAATGGTGAGCTGCCAGGCTCACGTTCCGAGCATGTACAATGGTAATCCCTTCACCTTAGTTGACCCTCGAATGGATTGCTGATTCCCAACATTTGTGCCGCAGGTATCAGGACATTCCCAACCAAGCAGGCCTAATAGCCCCGTACTCCCGATATTCGAACAAAATAAAGTGCGCAGAACATGTCGAACTCCTTGTCCGTCGGGCTCTCACCATGTCCACGGCTGGGAGCCCGGGGCCTAGTTACTTGACTGCCACTCGAGAAGTTCTAGCCGCACGGACTGATATCTCACTCATGACGTCTCCATCACGCAAACTTACTTCATTCGTTCATCCTCCTGTCGTAGCGCTACCTACAGCAGCTGTCTCTGCCATAGCCTCTGCGCTTATGGATTCAACCCGACCTCTTGTTGTGACAGGGTATCTTGGTCGGAGCAATGGAGCCGTAAGTCGGCTAGTCGAGCTAGCTGATCTCCTACCAAACCTATACGTCTTTGACAGCGAATCACGAGAAATGTCGTTCCCCGCAACACATCCCGCTTGTCTCACCCGGACAGGCGGTGTTATTTCAGCCGCCGTAAAGGCCGCAGATGTCATCCTGGTGCTGGACGCCGACGTCCCCTGGATACCGACCAAACTAGCCCCATCAGTGGGAGCCAAGGTCTATCACATCGACATCGACCCTTACAAGGAGCGGATGACCTCATTTGACATAGGCTCGGTTGGAACATGGGGGGCTGACTGCGAGATCGCTCTTGAACAGATCTGCTCCAGCTTGCGGTCTTTCGCAGAAGTGACGGTATGGGATGAATCTGAGCGGGGCACAGAGGCACGCAAGACTCGCATCGTACGGTGGGAGGGGATACAAAAGATGCTAGATGCGAAGGCCGAACCGCGAGAAGATGGGATGTTGTCAGTTGATCATCTCTTCCGCACCCTTAGAGAGGTCCTACCTCAGGATACCATCTGGGTGAGCGATGCAGTTACGAACCAAGTTGCTTTGAGCGAGCAGTTGAGGTTAGAAGCGACAGGTACGAACTCCTCAAAAGGTGGCAGTGGACTTGGATGGGCAGGAGGCGCGGCGATAGGAATCAAGCTTGCGACAGATCTATACGACACAGACCAGGAAAGACCAAGTGTGATTCGAAGGGCCGGCAACTCATCGAGGGTCCCTAAGTTCATCTGCAGCATCACTGGCGACGGCAGTTTCATCTTTGGCGCACCCTCGGCGGTTTTCTGGGCGCAGTATCAGCACAAAACCCCGTTCCTTACTGTCATCGTGAATAACGGCGGCTGGAAGGCAACGAGAGCCTGCATCAACGATGTGCATCCAGGTGGGTTTGCAGCCAAGGTGTCGGATCACGAGCTGGGGATCGATCTGAGAGGGCACGGGCCAGATTATCTAGGTATTGTGGAAGCAGCAGCGGGAGGGAATTTGGTCACGGCAAGAGTGGCCGTTGCGAACGGACTGAGAGAAAGAATTGCGGAATTAGCAGATGAAGTGCAAACCCGGAAGATAGGGGCAGTGCTAGAAGCCATAGTAGTTTAACTGCGTGAGACAGGCAAGCTCACTCTGCTCAAGAACTCTGCAAGGATAAATGCACACTGGCAAGCGGGAAGTCGCCTTCATGCATGGTCAATACCGCATATTCTCTAATATCTTTCAGCTTGGAGTATACACTGCCTATCCCTCATTGAAATAACTAGGCTGTCAGCTAGTTGCCCGAATATGGAAGTTCTGATTTTAGAATAGTCCTTGTCTGGCACTAGATTGGGTTGGCGTTGAGGCACTAAATAAGCCACCGCGCTTGGCGCCTTCATTACCGTCAGCCGCTTACGCATTGAGCAACTAGGAGCATCTGAACGATTGTAAAGCCATGCCTGCTTCACTGCACACTTCCAACACTTGGGGTTTCGACCTTTTCCTCTCCCAACGAAGCTGCCGTCATTTAGAAGTGGGCCATGTTGAGTAATCCGCAGTGGATCCACCATCGACTACCGAGAGAGATCGTCTGGATAGCACGTCGGCAGCGAACAGCCGATGCCGTCACACAAGTTTCGCGGTCGCCGGCGTCAGACCAGCTGCATCGTATAAACTTTCGACATGACTCGTTGGAATTACCGGACATGTCGGAGCCCGCAAGCCCGATTGCCACGGCGGCAGAAATTCGGGCTTTGTCGCAAAGGTTAAATGCTCGCCGTTTGCTTACTCGCCCCAAGTTCGCGACGTCCGATGGCGATGTTTGGTCTCCCGCTGTGGCACATGACGTATAAGGCAGATCTCGTTCGCCCAACGGACCGACGAAGTCCGACATCTCAGTTCTGCATCAACTACCATCCGGACGTGCCGACATGTAACTTCATTGTTCTAGTTGCATTCGCCTTGCTCACCAGATCTGCTGCACACGTGCTAAGCGTAGAACCTGGAATACTGGCACCGATCCCATCCGTATGGTCGGCCCAATTGGGGATGATATACTGACGTAACAGGAATTGTATAGACTGGGTCGATCAACTGCCGTGTTACTTCAAGGCGGGATCTTATACATCCGCAACACAGTATCCATGCCCGACACTCAATGGCCTCAAGTCGGAATTCCGAGGGCGGGATAAGTGGTTTAAGCCTTTGTGATATTTTGCGCGTAGATGGCGCTGGCTAAAGTCTTCCTTGGGTATATAAGCCAAGCTGTTCTGGCACATTCAAGTCTGGGAGGTCAGACACCGTCTACTCTCAACTACTTGACGATTGTTAAGCCTGGACCTACTCTAGCTTGGTCTTCAGCATACATACTTCAGTTTCATCAAATCTGTGTAAAATGTGTGGCATCACAGTCTCAATTGCGATTGGAAAGCGGAACTCGAGTACTCGAGTAAACGGGTCTGCCAACGGAGCAGCTAAAGGGGTCGTCAATGGCGCTGTTCATGAGCAGACCAAAAATGGGATCAAGGCTTCTTTCGTCTCTCAGGAGTTAGAGGAGAATCTGAACAAGAGTCTTGATCTCCTGGCTCATCGTGGTCCGGATGCCAGGGGGATTTGGATCAACAAAGACGGAACCGTGGGTGAGCTTTACCGTTTAATTATAGCACCGATCCCAGTTGTCACTACTTACTTATCTATGGATGCTAGGACTCGCGCATAACCGTCTCTCTATCAACGACCTTTCGCCTGATGGAAACCAGCCCCTCCACAGCGACGATGGCACCATCCATGCCGTCGTAAACGGCGAGATTTACGACTATGATCGTATCCGGGCGATGCTTGTCCGCGAGCACGGCTATCGCTTCAAAAGCCGCTCTGATAGCGAGCTAGTCGTAGCTCTGTACAAAGCATTCGGTGCCCCCGGCTTTCTCGAACACCTCCGAGGCGAGTTCTCCTTTGTCATCTACGATGAGCGCACAGAACGAATAATTGCTGCTCGCGATCGATTCGGCATCAAGCCACTCTTCTGGACCATCGTGGGGGAGGGGGTGAATAGGAGACTTCTTATCGCTGCGGAGGCGAAGGCATTCCTGGCCTTGGGCTGGAAGGCCAAGTGGGATGTACAGGCCATTTTTGACTCAGGCTGGGCATCCGATGATCGTACCCTGTTCCAAGGGGTGCGCAAAGTCCTACCATCCTATTGGATGGAGGTGTCAGCCCAGGGCGAGATGCAGCATCACCGATACTGGGATATAGACTATAGCGACAAGGTAAATCTCGACTGTGGCTCGCTTTCAGCAGCCAGCAGAACGGTGAACTCGGCTAACTGTCAGTAGAACGAGGTCGACACTCGTTCTGTCGAGGAAATGGTCCAGGGAGTGCGCGAGAGGCTGATGGAAGCAATCCGCCTTCGCCTTCGCGCCGACGTTCCTGTTGGAATCCTTCTATCCGGTGGCCTCGATTCGTCCCTAGTTGCCGGTATTGTCACTCACTTGGTCCGCGAGGAGGGCGCAAAGCACGGGAATCTCGATCCCACGGACCGTATTTCATGCTTCACTATTCAATTCCCCGGCGCCGAGTACGATGAATCCGGTAGGTCTCGAGTTGCCAAATTTATCCTCATCTTGCTATATCACATTGTACTGACGATAGTACCTATGTAGAAATCGCTGAACGCACGGCCAAGTGGTTGGGAGTCCAAATCTACAAACAACCCATGAACGAAGCTGCAATGGCTACCCACTTTGCTGACTCGGCCTACTACGCCGAGCACCACATCTTCGATCTCAACATGACTGCCAAATTCGGCCTTTCCCTCCTGCCCCTCGAGAAGGGTTACAAGGTTGTTCTGACCGGCGAGGGTTCGGACGAGCACTTTGCAGGTTATCCGCCTTTCCCAGCTGACTTCCTGAGGGAGCCCGACTTGTCTTTTCCCAGTGTTGCGCCGCCCTTGGAAGCCGAGATGCGAAAGGAACTACAAGAGGCCGATGAACACGCAATTATCACCTCGGCGGAGCGGGCAGGCTTCTTCATGGAAAACAGCGAAGGTTACCAGCAGATTGGGGACGAGGCCGGGGGCCACGAGATGCTGAACTTCATCCGACGTGTCCAGCCGCCCCAGTCTCTATTTGCACCGTGGGTACGGCAGCAAAAGTGGAATTCAGATGTCGGCACGACGATTCTGCGTGCAGTCGAGCCGGAAACGGCCGAGAAGATAGCTAACAAGTGGCATTCCCTGCACTCGTCCGAGTACCTGTGGACTCGATCTGCGCTCCCCAACCTCCTTCTCAGTGGGATTGGCGATCGCAGTGAGATGGGGCACAGCATCGAAGGGCGCCCGCCGTTCCTGGACCATGAGCTCTCCGCCTACGTAAATGGTCTACCGCCAAGCACGAAGCTGCGTTACCTGCCGGCCAGTGTGCGCGGAGGCGAGGAGCGCATCTCCAAGGGCTGGTTCGACTCCATGGGTGGCCCGTTCATCGAGAAGTGGATTCTCCGGGAGGCTGCTAAGCCTTTTATCACGCAGGAGCAATACGAAAGGAAGAAGCACCCGTTGTCGGCGCCAAGCAAGTGGTCCAAGGGAGGTCCCCTCAATCGCATGCTTGAGGAGACCTGCACCCGAAAGGCAGTTGAGGGACTAGGCTTTATCGACTTCAATGTAGTGGAGAATGCTCTCGCTAGGGGATTTGGGGATGACGCAGACCCTCGTTCGTTCCGGCTCTTGTTGTTTGTTGCCACATGGGTCATACTGAGTCAACGGTTTGGCATGGAGAAAGCTACGGCCGAAGCTTAAGGATTCGCCAGTACCTCTCACATTTTCGAACTCTGATAATGCGGGAAACTAGTCAAATCTAGCTAATTGTATGAACTTATCATATTATCTAGCTGTGAAGGGCATAATAGAAGCGTTGCGATCTCTCACAAGCATTCCTTTTTCACCAATGATACAACGCCATGTAACAGCTATTCGTTCTTCTCATATGTCCTCTCGAATTTCAAGTCGGCCATGAGCCAGTCATCACCCACTCGCTTGTATGTCTCGAAATAATACCCTCCACCCTGGCCTTGGACTCCGTGAGAGGCGGTCGCAGTTTTCTTGAGCGCGGAGAAGTAGGCGACGGGGAAAACTGCTTTGACTTCGTCCTGGCTAATCTGATCGAACTCCCCTGGCCCAAGCAAGTGCATAGTCTGCAGATTTTCGAACGCTTTGGAAAAGAAGGAGGTAAACCCTTCTCTAGAGGGCCATGCGTACGTGAAACCGGCGTGAACTAAGACCTTGCCCTCGGAGTGGTACTCGAATTTACACTCGGGCACAGCGACCTGGTCAAAGAGGTGCCACTTGCCGGTGTCGCTGTACCGGCAGTACCATAACTTCTTGCGGGTGATAATATTGATAACTTCTGGAGATACCTCAGGCATGTTATATGAGAAGGCTTTTCGCCAATGGGGAGTTATACGGCCAGGCAATGGTAGAATAGATGCTATGGTTCAGCTTGGAATGGTTCAGTATCTCGAAATCGGACAACTAAATACGTCAGAGAAAGGCGGGGAATCCCTGTGTGGCACGCGAATAGCGGGCAATGTCGGATTAGGGTTGCAACATGGAGCGAGGGGTGTGTATGAGGTCCCTGCGCAGTGGCACAGTTCCTCGAATTGTAGTCCACATACAATCACGTACAGACCCAGTCCACCCATTCTCTTCTGCACTTGGGGGGGTCACCGAAGGCTAGGGGCCATCTCTCGAGACGATTTCTAGTCTATTAGCTAGAGGCATAGCCGCATGGATTCCCGAAGTAGCTAGGCGTGTAGCTGATAAGCCCGACTAATGCCGCCATCTCCACTAGGTACTGCTGTAGAACATCCGTGACGGATGCCAGCCTTATCCAATTTCAGAATCAACTGATACCACGGGCATAATGCGAGTTTGTTCTCGTCATGGCATAGCATGAGACGTAGGTCGGTGAAACTGCTCTGTTTATCGCGTTTACTATGAGGGGCTTGGAGTTTGTGATTTTTGACAGATACGGGGCTTATTCAAGAGTGGGGTTAGATACCCTCACAGTGGCACGCTATGTACTTGCTGAAGGCCTGGCAGTTATCACACCCTCATTCATGATGTTGATTGGGTCATTGCGACTACTGTTCCCATGAGTTGGCATTTCTTGAAGGTCAGTTTTACTCCTGCATTTTCATTAGCCAAGTTACAGAGGCAATGAGGTGGTGTATGAATAGCTGGTACTCGGCATGTGTCATCGCAAGCAGCTGTTTGGACTTTGTGCACGAGTTGTTAACATCTCGACTGGTATGTGTCGAATTGGGAACCTCGGGCTTCTCTTCCAGGCATTTTAGGGATGTAAAGTTCTACCTAATTCTTCTTACCCCAATAACCTGCAAGTCGCACAATGGCTTCTCAGAGGTAAAGCTGCAGCACCAGCAGAGAATACGAAATGCCTACAAGAAACAGAGCGGAGATCGATGGCATACGGTCCTCGCTAGGGTCCTATTGTGGATGTGTCGGGTCAAGCTGTCACGAGGGCTCCGGACTGACCCAAATTTAATTACCAGCGGCAAGCGTCGGGTAGTGCCGAGGCGGCACATATCGGGACTCGATTAGACACGCCTTACATCACCTGGAAGATGTCAGTGGCTTCAACGAATGAGAGGCGGCTACGCTCCGTGTTCGTTTTAGAAATCTCTGGCAGATCTGTATGCGATCACAGACCCATGACTGCCACAAGATAGGGGGAAATGAGAGGTAGAAATGGAAAGAATAAGGTGGGCGGCGAGGCCAAGCCAGGCGGAGGGGGTTCCGCCTCGCCCTGTCGGCAGTTAGCACGCTGATCGATTTCGAATAAATAGGCTTAGCCTACCCTTTTCTGTAACCGATAGTACCGCAGTGCCGCCAAGAGGTCCAGATCGTACTGGGAGCGGAGGAGGCACGGGCCACAATATAGGCTAATCTCGACAACCTCGTGCTCTTATCGCGCAACTTATTGCTTGTACGCTGTGCCGGAGCCTCGGTCACCCAAATCACTGGACAGCCAGTAAAGATGATCCAATTTACATGATAGCCGCCGAGATTGCAAGTGAAGGGAGTGGGTTTTCGACCCCTGGGGATCCTAGGAGGGGAGTAGCTCACCGGCATCTTCTTTTAGCTTCGCATCCGAACTTGACATCTTGCGGAGAGTTAAGACTGTTTAGATCGCTTTTATTCTTCGCTAAGGAGGTAACGGGGATCTTGTTCATCCTCCTGCTCGCGCATCTTGGACCATCCTTTTCCACCTACTAGATCCCGCTCCTGCGCACGCACGAACGAACCTACACCCCGAGATTGCCGACGCCAAAATGACTTCATTAGCAGGTATTCTATCAACTGCGCTCTTGGCTACTGTTACAAATGTTGCTGCAGCGCCGGCGTTGGGTGGAAGAACAGCCAGCGTCCCACAGATCTACAATCCTGACCACGAGTGTAAGTAGCCTAAGCCAGGCCGTCGCAGACGCACACGATCATGGCCAGGTATGCATCGAAGATCAGTCGCTAACCGGATGTCCATAGTCAACCCCGCACTCTCAGTTTACAGAACGCACCTGAAGTATGGTTGGGAAATCCCGGCCTACCTCAGGACGGCTGTGTCAAAGACCCAGCTGTGGCGCCGTGGTAACGGCACCGTGCTAGCCATCCCCGAGACTTCAGATGACAAGGCCTATGTGTCCCCGGTTGAGATCGGAACACCTCCGCAGACATTGTATCTCGACTTCGACACAGGGTCCTCGGACTTGTGGGTCTTCAGCAGCGAGACGCCGAAATCCATGGTCAGGGGCCAAGCTGTCTACACGCCGGCTTCAAGCACCACGTCGAAATCTTTGAAGGGAGCTAGCTGGATCATTAGCTACGGAGATGGCAGTTCGTGCGGCGGAAGCGTTTTTACGGACAAGGTCACCGTAGGGAGTTTTGCCGTCGAGAACCAGGCTGTCGAGAGTGCGAAGCAGGTGTCCTCGCAGTTCACAAGAGACACCAAGATCCACGGCCTTCTCGGACTTGGATTCTCAAACATGAATACTGTCTCACCTACCCGGCAGAATACCTTCTTCGATAACGCCAAAGCCACTCTCGACGAGCCTCTTTTCACTTGCGACCTAAGGCGCCATGGCAGTGAGTCAATGCGCTTCCGCTAGATTTGGTCAACTCTAATTCTTCACTATAGATGGCACCTACGACTTTGGCTACATCGACAAGTCCAAGTACACGGGGGACATTATCTACACCCCAGTCACACAATCCCGGGGTTACTGGTCTTTCACATCGACCGGGTACGGCTTCGGCACCGATGCATTCAAGAACACCAGCGTGAGTGGCATCGCTGACACAGGCACCACTCTCCTGTACCTGCCGTATGACATTGTACGCGCATATTATGCCAAGGTTCCCAAGGCGAGTATCAGCGATCTCGTCGGCGGATACGTATTTCCGTGCACGACTGTATTGCCATCCTTCACCTACGGCATTGGCGAAGCGCGCTTTACCATACCGCCCAACTTTATGAACCACAGCCCCATCCAGAGGGGCAGTACGCAATGCTTCGGGGGGCTCCAGCCGCGCCCAGACGGCATTGGAAACATCAATATCTTTGGTGACGTAGCGCTCAAGGCAGCCTTCGTGGTCTTCGAAGGCGGGGCTACTCCTCGCATGGGATGGGCTAATAAGAAGCTGGATACCACCGCCCCATAGAGACATTTGAATGATCTCTTTGAGGTAGAGGGCTACGTCGGGTTATCATGGGATGACTGCATTTGCAAGATCTGGGGTCACTGCTGAGGAGGGTTCCTTTGACCGAGCCTAGCGCGTTGCTTAATATACGCCACCAGCAGCCTATGTTAGACCTGTTCACCGAGGTCAGATGTGTTTAACGCAGAACAAGTATTGCTACGCTCTATGGATCGATCTACGATTATGTTAATTGAAAATTTGCCTTTGAAATACTGGAAGCGCCAGCATAGCTGCAGAAGCATTCAAAGCGTTTTGTGCGGATGGCTAATGGAATCCGGATCAGGACATGGATTATTCAGGCCACAATTCATGGGTTGTAATGCTAAGATAAAGGGAAGTTCTTCAAATAATACATTCACAACAATCGAAAATCACATAAAACGTTTTTATAGATAGCTCGCAACTCTCAAGTCTACATAGCGGCATATTCATCCGATTACATCCCATGAGCATAGTTAGAGGACCCCGATATCTCGCCTTGGGAATCATCAGGACCCGGTTGTGTGTTGTTGCTGTTCGTGTTCGGCAAGTTGAGATGCATGGCGTGACCCCTGTGGCAATAATTTCGACGCATTCTGGATGCATTCAGGCCAAATCATTCGCTGTGGACTCACCAAGAACTGGAATCACCTGTGACGTCTAGATTTGCATCTATGTGGGATGACACTGGCAAAGTTGTAGGGTCAAGAGACTCATCGCTTTGTGACATCTTGCGGGTCGCAAAGAACCTGCTGCCGAAGCTTCAGTTCCGCCTGTGCCGTGGGGTTAGCTAATGCCCCAGAGACACCATTCTTCTCCACCCTGTTTAACATACTCAAGTGCGCATGCAAGGTCTGCAGAGCAGAGTTCAGTTTGGTAGCCTCCGTCACAGAGGGGAGTGTCGCTGCCAATTTGGAACTTAACCATACTGGCCCTACAAAACGAGACTGCTCACTCTCTTCTTCCAACATTATGCTAGATGATCTCAAACCCGACGTATCTCGGGATGCAAGGCGTGGGACATGTGTGACAGCCGCCGGTCCGGACGCAGACAACAGAGGATTCTGAAGAGTATTACATGCATATGAGGCGGATAGTCTTTGTCAACATATTTAGGTATTATTCTTGCTAAATGCGCCTCCGTATGGCTGCGCGCCAATGCGCACTACCGCTATTGCGGAGCAGCCAAGGAGTCGAATCCCTAAAAGTAGCAGCTGCCTTTGCAATTTTCGCCCCAACTAGCCCCTGATGCCTGGATATAACAGCCCAATATACAAGACGAATCTCGTCATTAAAGGTTCCTATTTCGTGGGTGGGCCGGTGCTGCTGCCGCTTTAACCTGTACTTGGGGTGTGCTTAGGGTGCTGATTGTGGCGTAGTTAGGAACCTTATTTTGCCGCCGTGATTGATGTGCTATAAAACTAAATGTAGAGCAAGTTTATAGGGGTGCTTTTTTAGACCCTATACAAACTAAATCTGGTTCAAATATATGTACTTCTATAATTTTCTAAACCTGTCTAGTTGCCTTTCATTATTTCTGACGAGGTTATATTACTTTTAATCTAAGAATTACAGACGACGCCGTTAAAAAGACTGTAATAAATCATAGGTATAAGTTTAAAAAATAGCTATTTTTATTCCTAGCTTTAGTAGCGCTAGCAAGCCTAACACGTAACAAATAAGAGCTTGTGTCAGGGCTAGTCGTAGCAGAGTAAAGAGACAGAAGCGACACGGCAAAGCATAGCACCCGCAGCGCTATAATAAGAGGAGGTAGGTCGGGAGACAGGGAAGTGTAAAGGAATAGGCGAAGTTTAAGAGCAGTGTAGGCGTAGTAAGCAAGCATCAGATTAGGACTAAGACTAAGCTCTACCCTTCTCATAAGATAAAGGCATCGTTCTACGGCTTCTTATATGAAACACAGCTCTCGTGCCCAGCACAGAAGCTACTCAATTAATCCGTAGGGGTCGCCAGCGTTAGTCAAACCCCATAGCGTTGCCATATCTACATGTGCGCAGCTCCTCCAATACTTCCGCGTGTAGCCATTTAAGGCCATGCCGCCGTAGTCCCCTATGCTCCCAGTGCTTTCCAGCGCCTTAGCCGAAATAACTCTGACACACAATCCTCGGGCTGGTTGCCGAAAACTAGATCCAATACCAAGTCCTCAGCGAGGCATGAGGCAGGGCCACATAGTCGGCGCAGCCTAGTGGTATGTGTCTCCTAGGCACTTAGCAAGCCTGGTATAGCTGGTGCCTTGACTGGAAGCAGATGGGGAGGCTTTGTGAGGGTAGGCCCTGGACTCAGGAGGCAAAGATGGCTTATTTAGATTGGAACGCGGCCGAGAGGCGCCATCTCCAGGCTCGAGTGGATGAGCAGGTGGAACGTAAAGGAATAATTTACTAGTCTACGTGGATTTCATACGCTTCTTGAGGAGGATTAGTTGTGGTATGGGGAGGGCAGTTCAACTGGCTCGCTGGCTGTTTTTTTTTTTTTTTTTTATTTTTACTACTTTTACTAAGCTTTTGACTAGTTGGTATTTACGATACTTAAGACCATATATCCACTGCGCCAGCTGGCCTTTTTATTTTTTAAAATATAAGGGCATACGATCTTAGATATGGTGGTTGCAGACCATCCCCCTCCCCCTCCCCCATATGGAGGATCCCAGGGTTAGGGTCCAGGTTTACGTAGCTCTCACCGGCCCGGTAAAATATTAAATCCACCGGACCGGTGGATTTACAGTGATCCCCTGATTGGTAACTCAGCACCTGGGGACAGCCGCTAGGCTCTTTTAGGAAATATCTTTTCGTCCTAAAAGGGCAAAATCTACGGCTTACACGGGAGCCAGCTGTCGTGTTACTTGTGTGTTTTCGACCGAGACCAGGCTTATTCTTCAGCCCCTTTTTAACTTATATAATAAGAATTCTCTCTTATTAGCTCTCTCTCATTAGCTCTCTCTCATTAGCTCTCTCTCATTAGCTCTCTCTCATTAGCTCTCTCTCATGAGTCTCTCGAAGCTTAAAGTGAATCAATCTTGTTCTATATCTACAACTATAAAGTTTAAGCTCACTTGGGTTGTTTAAGTGCTTTTAGCATTCCTTATCTACCTATCCCTCAGCTTCCATCATATACTTCTACAAGACATCAACCAAAAGCCAACTCAGGCGATTGGCAGTGTCGATGTCATTGACACGCTTTTGTAAGTCAGTTATATGTTTAAAACACGTCTCTTTTTAAGCAAATATCTAATTTTCTTCTTAATAATATATCCACCGCCTAAACATTTGCCTAGCAAGTCAGCAAAACTTACCTCTATAACTACAGACCTAGCTCTTCGAGGCATTTGTCACAAGCCACAACACTACAAATATAAGTATAATGAAGTTAAGGCAGTGTTTCTAAGGCTAAGCTTTTGTCACTAGTATCAACATGACACTTATATGACTTTGTATGACATAGCCAAATTTAACTTATAGTTAGTTGCTCTTCATGCTATAATTATACCATATGATAAGACTAATAGTAACAATGACAATCTGTGACAGATTTATAGCAACAAACTTTTAAAAACGCCTTTATGTCAGGCTATTCCACAGTTAGACAACATATCTTCAAATTTTTTGACTAGACGTATTTGGCTGGGCGAAAGAATTCAATCAGTCTGGCCAATTTAAATTCTGGGAAGCTATCACTCCTCGTCTCACGCCACAGTTGATTTAACCCTTCGTCTCACTCTTTGAAATCTCCTAAATTAAACTTCGAACATGCTAATGGTCAGAAATGATGTGGTTCTAGGTTTGTTGGATGAAGTGTGGACGTAGGGGCTACAGCAATTGGGCATGCCCCTTTTCAAAACTGTAAGCAAAGCTTAACAATACATATACTTAGCAAAGTATCTCAACAATAACATATAGAGAGCAAAGAGATTAATAGAGTATATGCAAAATGGACAGTTTCTGTTGCAGTTAGAACAGCGTCAAGAAGAGGAGCTCGACGGGATCAGATCCTCGAGAGGCTACTCATTTTTTGAGACCAGAGAAAAGACCAATTCCGAGGCTCCAGTACTTATAAATTTTCAGATGTTCTGTCTCTCACCCCCATCCTCAGACTCTTTACCTTTAGTGGTCCCATGTCAAGACTCGATATCTACCACACATTCGTGATTTTACATCAATCAAGAACATGATGGGAAGAAGGATAAGGAACTATACCGCAGGGATCAAATCTGCTCTTTAGTGATGTAGAAAATTACTGCTGCATCGTCGACCTCCAGGTTAGGTGGGTATTTACTTCAGCGAGATCCCCGGAACATCGGAGGCTCCCACGAGACGCACAATGCTGTGCGCACGCCTTGCGTAGTAACTGCAAGAGAATGCACGGAGAGAGCATGCTACGGCGTATATGAACACAGCCAGCCCTGGCCGTGTCTTTGTCTGGGCTGACTCCTATATCTGCTACCTCTAAACACTCCTATCTTCTTCTGTGCTTGAGCATCACAGTGATATATCTAGGCCAGCACCTGCGGCCACGTCTGACATAGGTTCCGTAATTCCTGTCCTCAGCAAGGTCATCCCTGACCTTCAATCTTTATTTACACTGTAGCAGAGCAGCTGCCAATATGACTGGCGACTACCCTCTTCTACATACAGGAGCGTGTATAGGCTATCTGCTGTATGTTGGTCTAAGTAGTCGCCTAAGGCATCTAATGCTTTGAAATACAACATTGCTTTGAAATACAATATCTTAGGAACCAATGATTTTTCAGGGGAAAAAGTGTCCCCGCTTGAAGATGAGCACATGGCACATCGGCCTCACTCAATGCAGGATACCAGAAATTGCCGCAGACAGGGTCTTCTTTCAGTTCTTGCTTTCAAATCACAGATTATCTGGGTTCAGGGCTTCGGGACACGGCAAACACCGGTGTTAGCTTTATATGTGGGCTGGTGAACTTCCTATATATGTTCTAGGGAATCACCCATTTTATCTGTAACATCGAGCACTCTCAAGTCTTTCTGCGTCTCGAACTACGCCTTCAAACAAGCACTCTAAAACCCTTCCACATCCTGCAATACTTCTTCAAACATGGGCTCTCCATCCTCGCCACTCCGGGTGTTGATAGTGGGTTCTGGTTAGTGTCCATGTTGTATATCTCTGACCTTGACTAAGTTGTGTAAGGATCGGCGGGGTTGCTATTCGCCCACGCTCTGAAGAAGGTAAGTAATGACATTGTTGTCAGGACCGCTCCTCACACAGCTAGGTTGGAATTGCCTGCACTGTGTTTGAACGAGACACAAGCTTGTATCAACGACCTCGAGATTGGAACTTTTCCATCCACTGGGGACAGAATGGGCTCAAAACCTGTTTACCCGAGCATCTTCTTCCTCTAGTGAAGACCGTACAAACTGATCCGAACTATGACACGGATGAGAAAAATAGTATGCCGATTTATAATGGTCGGACTGGAGAATTGTTGAACCCTAACTTGGTTCCTTTCTCCTGGCGAGTGCAGAGGAGGAAGTGGCTCGCAATGCTACAAGATGGTCTTGATATCCAGGTACATCTCGCATCTTCCTAGATACTACCACGTTCTTCCATATTTGTCTAACTGAATATAGTGGGGTAAACAACTGAGGCATATTGCAACATCAAACAACATAGTGACAATCACTTTCGAAGATGGTACGAAAGAAAGCGGCAATCTTCTTGTCGGTGCTGAAGGCGCACATTCGCTCACTCGCGAATATCTTCTGGGCCCCAAGGAAGCAGCACTGCTGCCTTGTCCAATTGTTTCTAGTATAACAATTTCCAAGGTTAGCAGAGAAGCAGCCCTTGCTCTCCGATCGTTAAACAGGAATCACGTAATCACTCTCCACCCTGAAGGACTATTTACCTGGACGGGAGGTATATTTCCCCAGGAATCCTAGATATACATTCACTAATGAGTCTCAAGTTCATGATGCCACATCAGAGGATCCTGCGGAATGGACATTCATGTTGATCCAGTCATGGCGGTCAGACAAGCCGACAGATCTTGAAGGAGATGCTATTTTGCAAGATATGTACAGGCGCGGGAGAGAATATGCCTATCCTTGGAACGAGGTCTTCACAACCATTCCACTTGGGACAAAAGTGTGGCATAACAGACTTTCAACCTGGTCGCCCAAAGCATGGGAAGGAGCGGGCCTTGTCACTCTAGCTGGAGATGCTGCACATCCAATAACTTTCCGTGAGTCCAGTTCATATTCGTATTAAGAATGTCTACTTACTTGAAATCTTTCTAGATCGTGGACAAGGCGTAAACAATGCCATCACTGATGCCGCAGACTTCCTCGTCCATCTCCAAGCCATGAAAGAGCACACACCTGAAGAGCTCATCGCTGCAGTCAAGAATTACGATGAAGCGCTCGTACCGAGAAGTAAGGAGGCAGTCTTAGCTTCGTATAACAACTCGCTGCTTGTCCATAATTGGGAGACTGCAATGCAATCTTCTCTTTTCATCAAGGGTTTGGAAAAGTACCAATTGATGGAAAAAGAAATTGCGGCTATCAAGATTGTTGATATTGCTGCGCCTGTTGTCGATAGTGTCTTTGCTGAGGCTAACGAGACTCACTCTACTCCCGAGCTCAGGACTCAATGTTGATTGGAGGCGCTTATACATTTCGGTAGCAGAAGATGAGGATGTTGATTTGAGCATGAAGTATAGCGTTTGACATCTCTACTCAATTACCATTTTTTATATAGTACTTACTATTCATGATATTGGGGGAGTGAGGTAGCCTATAAGTCTCCCAAAAACATAACCAGCCAATAGAAGTCTGATACATCTACCCAAGCAGCCCTATTTGAGACCATGTGCAGCTCTTCCTCTCTATCAGTACCCTTGCCGAGGCCATCCTCGCCCGCGCCTCTACAGGCCGATCCATCTCTAACGAACGCGGCGGAGAATCTCCCACCTGAAGCCATCCTCGCTCTCCGAAACGGCGACACGGCAAACGACATCAGGGTTCTAGATATACCAGGTCCTTACTCTTCCCTCAAACAATACGTGGTCGACCTGCATGGCTCTGAGTCGCGCGATCCTCGGCCGCGAAAGAACTCAGTATGTCTTGACCTAGGCAACGAGTAGGACAAGAGGCACCTATTCTTGCTTTAGGCCGTCAGACGCCACCTATATAAACGCCGTGACTCTAGGGCTAACTAGTAAGAGACACGCGACCTAAAGCATTCTCCTACGCCGCCTGCCACGGCACTACCAGGGCAATTGTCTAAGTCGCCAAAGGCCGCGCAGCAAGACGAGCCTGTTCCCCAAGGCAGTGCCTTATATAAAGTAAGACAGACATCCCCTAGGGACACTATATGGTAAGAAGATTATAGAGACATCCTACGCAACACCACTAGGAGCAGAGTCTTTACATTTGGTTAGCTTAAACCATCTTGCTATGTCTTTTTAGCAAGTCAAGAATAGCACCTTTTAAAAGCATATGCCACGCCGCGTCTCAGCGAGAAAAGGCGGTCGCAATGACGAAGCTATGTTACCTCGCGTCAAGCCGAAGGCAGGGGGTAAGAAGGCCGCAGCTTGCTATGGCATCTGTCGTTTTGTTGATGTTTTTGGTGTCAATGGCAATAATGGCGAGGCTAAAGGCATATAGTCCTTCTCTAGGTAGCAATAACGATCGGGATGCTTGGCTACTATAACATAGGCGTCACAGATTAAAGTCCTTAAACCCTACTCCTATAACAGCCACTAAACGGCAGACCTACTCAAATCACGAGACTACTAGATTACAGTAAGTACAGGTCCCTAGGCTTCCATCTTATAACGTTTTAGCAAATAAAAGCCAGTCAAAACGTTCTCTATAAAGTTTATAAAATAATTGCTTTCATATTTACGATATTTACGACCATATATCCTCTGCGCCAGCTGGCCGCTTTATTTTTAAAATATAAGGGCATACGATCTTAGATATGGTGGTCGCAGACCCCCCCCCCCCCCCTCCCCCATATGGGGGATCCCAGGGTTAGGGTCCAGGCTTACCTAATTTTCGCGGGGCCCGCGTGAGACTATAGTTATTCGCGGGACCCGCGGATTTAGTGATCCCCAGGACCTGTGCCAGATTAGAGGCACAGGACCTGTGCCTGTAGTGGACCCTGGGTCCCGTGGGGCTTAAATCCGCGGGTCCCGTGAAGGGAAGGGGCCCCCCGCCTAAAGCGGAATGCTGACATAAGATTCACGGGTGCTTGTCAACTTTATTTCAGGAACCACGTCACATGCTACAGTACAACCTTTATTGCAACTCCTCTCGGCAGAGCGACAGATATGACGACGAATGATGCATCCCCACAACTAGGTGTTACTCCTGCTGGAGCCCATGTGGCCTCTGACCTAACGAAAGAAGATCTACTGGCACATTTCGAGCATGAGTGGTATATTCATATAAAGTTCCAGATAACGGGACCCTCGGCCTTGGACAGGCATGAGAGGAACGTCGAAATGCAGGCTGGTGTCCGTGTCGTATTTGAAGGAATGTTTATTTTTACAACCTATAAGGCTTGAAAACTAACTTTATGTAGATATCAAATCCTTGCTCTTTCCCGACAAAGCTGTTCTATGGCCTCGGCAACTCGTGGATGGGTCTGCTGAGCGGAATGTCAAAACGCAGTTGTGCTCCTGGCTCATCGGGTTCCCGTCTATCACTCCATCAAAACTCCCACAGGCACGGAAAATTACAAGGGACTGGCAGGACACTATGGCTCAAGATTCGCAGTGGGAGGCTCGAGGCATCAAAAGCACTGCTGAAGCAAAGTTCATGCCGCGAAAGGTGTTCTTACAACACGACTTCGGCATTGACGAAAACGCCTTGTCTGAGAAGGCCACCGACACACTTCCCACCCGGTCGGGGAACAACTTCAAGAAGGCCAAAGGAAGCAATCCGCGCCAAGTCCGACAACAGTTCCTCCAGCATGCGATGGGGCAGGACACAGACGAAGCGGAAACCCGGAAGATGTCCGTCAGGCTTCGGTCCGTCAAGGATGTACTTAAGCGACTGAGGTATGATTCGAGCTATAATGTAGAGGATTACGTCATTGGATACATTGACCGTAAAGCCGGAATTCTAGAGAAACCCGTTTCTGAGTGGCAAGACTTTGACCAGGAGGACTTGGTCGCGTACTTTAAGAACTTGCCCCAAGACTTGATTGTTTGGGATCGAGCGAGGAAGCTGGATTGGATTTTCAACCCAAGACCGGCACGGTAGCTGGTGTACATGGTATTGGAAAGTCATCGAATTATGAAGTAACCGCCATTATTCAAAGGCTGTCCAATTGGGATATTTCTGAAGCCAGCGTCGCTGGACGTAAACTAGTTCCCGAGTGTCTTGGCAACCTGGGTACCTTTAGCCTCTGCTGATCGAGCCAAGAAAGGAAGGTGTCTAAACAGCATCGTCAGGGGAGCCGTCTGGGCAGCCTGAGAGGTATCAAAAGATGCTCCAGGGCTGTGCCTCTCTGCTTTATACTTGAGCGGCCTAAGTATGCAACGCAGTCAGCTTTTAATCAGCTAAGCCTATATAGCCTAGTAAGCTACTAAGACAATATCTGCATCATGCTTTAAATAGTGGCTAGGTATTGATTATACTTATCTCGTTGGAGACGGTCTACCCTGGTAGCGTAAGATACTCGTACGGGTTATTTCTCATACATGGAGGTATTTGATAGACTCTAAGAAGATGAAGGTCATCCTTGAAGTAATCTTTGACTAGTGGCAAAACAGGGTATACTTCGTATATAGCTAGAATATTGCGAGTTTTGAGATCTGAATTTTGGGATACGAATTGTCTAACCCAAAAAGTAGTGTACAAGCGATCAACTCGGCAATGGCGAGGTTGAATACGAGCTTACCGACTTCACACTTCTCCATATCGGGTATTACCGCACTGCGATGTTACGGTAGCACGGCTTTATCTGGCGAATTGCCACGCAGTGATTACGATTAGGCCATAACCCCAGGGCGACAATGAAATGCGTGACAAACCGAACCCGCGTTCTTCCCATGTGACATACATAGTCTCTCGTGGGGAAAGATATGGTTCGACCCTTTAACTAGGGTCTAGCCTGGGAGGAATAGGACCAATTACTTTATGGTATGAACTAACAAGCTGCTCATAATGCCGCCATTAGTGCGTTTTTGCCGGGACATTGACTGGGCTAGGTGGCGATCAACTTGGCTGACAACACCGCTCAAAGGGGAAGAATTGCCCCCAGGATAATTCTTTCAAGGGTACGGGGGACTTTCTAAATTACTACCCTGCTGGTGACAGGGTTCCCCACTAATCAATAATAGACAGCTATTTAGCATATATACCGATGATATCACTCTCGGTTTTGCGAACTGCACGTGGTGCATCCAATGCTGGTTGACGGCTAGAATTGTACGTGATGGCTGTTGCTCGAGGGTTTGTTTTGGCGTTGGCCGGCTGTAGTATATGGAAGCTCGCTGCTGGTAGCTATATCTGGCCTAACCATCAGACGGACCAGCTCGAGAATCTCTTGTATGAGCAGACCGGATTTATGAGCAACAACCTTTTGCCGGCAATCGGGGGCTGCACAGGAGTAGGTACAGGTGGGCATAACATTGGAGCAGAGTGGCTTCGGTACGTTTCTACTAGCCTAACTGGCCTTCGAGAGCAGTCTCGTCCGGCTGTTCCCTATAACTCCTGACTTTTTTGCTCATAGGAATGCGTACCATGACATGGCCACGGCGAATGTCCTTGAGGGAACCGGCGGGATGGATGCGTCCATAGCCTTTGAGAAGGATCGGCCTGAAAACGCTGGCACAGCTTTCAGCGAAACACTGGGAGTCTTCTCCGGCGCGCTCTCCACACGGTCTTCCATGGCGGATATGTTTGCCCTAGCCGCTATCGCAGCAATCGGAGCATGCTCCAACGGTACATTAATTGTTCCTCTCCGAGTAGGGCGTGTGGATGCCACAGGTGCTGGCCCCCCCGGCGTCCCTCAACCCCAGGAGGACCTCACAACACATACTGCAAGCTTTGCAAGACAAGGTTTTACCGCCAAAGAGATGATTGCTCTCGTCGCATGTGGTCACACCATCGGCGGCGTGCATGGCGTAGACTTTCCCGAAATTGTTCCAGTGACAAACCCCAACCCGGTTTGTCAACCTTCCAGAATGCTTTCAACCTACGGAGCACGTCAATTCGCCATAGGCAAGGTGCTAATATGATGATATGCAGAACGACGATAACACGGTTACGTTCGATAACACAACCAATACTTTCGAGAATAGAATGCAAGTATGCCTACTACTAAGCCATTCATGGATTCATCCGTCTGACTCTTGCCTTTCCTAAAGTGCGACCGAATTTGTTGGCAACATTTCTCAAAATCCTCTCATCGTCGGGGAGAACATCACTACACGCTCGGACTTACGCATCTTCACTTCCGATGGCGGCGGTATGATCAGTGATATGGCGGCTTCTAACGACTTCTTCCTCTCTACCTGCAGAGTCCTTCTGGAACGTATGCTCAATACAGTACCAAGTAACGTCAGTCTGAGCGACCCTATCGAACCCATAATGGTGAAGCCCAGGGCTCTAGACGTTGAGATCAATACAAACGGGAACATGACAGTGTCCGGAACAGTGCGGGTATGGTGGCGTTGCTTCCGCAGTCACCAACGTTTGCGCAATTCGTACTAATTAGCTGCTTAGATCGCGAACACAGAACTTCCCACTCAAGATAGCCAAGTTTTGATCCACCTCAGACCACGGAACTGCACAGCCTGCCCAACACCACAGCCTAGCTCTGTCGCTACTGGTACTACCTCGCCCACGATGGTGTCCACCTGCGTGTATCCAAACTGCGGGCCCGGCTTCACTTATTATGATTTCAAGACCATAATTCCTATCTCCCAAGGAGTCTCTTCCTTTACAGTTGAGATAGCCGATGAAAGCACTGGTATTTCTGCGCTTTACGACAACGGTGGCCAAGGCTTCCCTCTATCAGATGCTCTCCTGCCTCAGATTACATTGTCCACGCAATATCTGATCGCCTATATCCAAAATGCTTCATCCACCATTCAGCTAAACCTGACAGCAGCAGTGAGTTTCAACAGCCAGTGGCGTGGCCTCGCAGTTCATTGCTGATGAATGACTCCGTCTGTCTAGGTCCTCAATGCCGAGCAATTCACCAACGTGACGTTCATTGTCCCAGAGGCTCACCCCCCGGACTCCCCTGTGCCAAGCTTCATTCCGGCAACGGTTCCGATGACCGCATCCCAGACGATTCCGGGAACGAATTACACGCTGTACACTGGGCTTTATTCCATCCAGCCGCAGTCACCGCTGAACTCGCATCCGTACGATCTTGTTGCGACAGGGCCTGGGGGAACCACCACTAATACTTATAACTCTTGGACAAATATCGCCCGGAAGATCGTTGTTGTGAATTAATGAGTGAATATTAGTTGCGGTATGATTAGACTGTTGAAGAAACACCGTGAATGTTGGTTCAATACTAGGATCCCATTCCTGGGGTAAAACAAAGGGCTAAAACTGGTTCATACTGTTGGTCTGGTCTTCTCTGTGTATCTGGTGGAAAGCAGTCTAGGAGCTCCAGAGAGCTCTTAAATAGCTTCCATCTTGATCACGTGGTTGCTCCCCACGTGGCTCCCATGGAGCTTCCAGCTTCCATATCCACAGCGAGCGAGCGCTGCGAATCTACTGTTCCAACAGTGAATGTCTTTATTCTTAGCTGGAACAAGATCGGTGACTAGAATTTTGCTTCCTAGACACAAATCAGTCTTTAATGTACTTTTTTGCAGCCATCACGAGACATTGCCCGTCCCTTAAACCTGATCAGAGCCCAGCGTGACTTAAGGACTCTGTTACATTTTCTCTCTAATGTAACACTAGGCTACAACTACTTCGATAAGTATGCATTGTGGCCTAAAGCGAGTAAGCTATCGGATACACGCTGTAACTAGTAAGGAATCACACGGTTATATATACGTTTCGTAGGGTATCTATTTCCTATATACTAGGTTAGTGAAGACGAATCGGAACTTCTTTTAATCCTTTCAGTTCCCGTGCTTCGCCGCCCATCATCCCATGAACATATCACTCCCTGACGAGCCGGTATCCGCCTGCAGTGCCTCCCCGGAGCATGAATGGGACTCCTGATCCATCAAATATACAGACAATATCTCCTACTCGGGTTAATGCACCTTCCAATCCAACATAGCCCTTGGCGGTAATAATAAACTGCCACCCTCGAAGGTTTCCTGGAAGTGCGCCAACATAATTCTGACATTCCCTCAGAAATGACCGAGACTTATGGACATCCTTTTCGCTCGATGCCTTGCCATGAAGCCTGAATCCCTTTCGAAAATTCCCCTGAAGACAAGATCCAGAGTTTAATGCCTAGAGTTTCCTGAGAGCCTGATAGCCCGGAGACGATCGACCTTCGGCGAGATCATAGTCTCCGGTCGCGTTGTATTTGCGATTGGTACTCACCACGGCAGGTCTGCTCGATTTTCTCTAGTAGAATACTGTCTTATGTGTTGAAGCATCCTTTCGATCTCGCCGAGACATGATTGGAGCGACGGCAACAGATTTTCCGACTGAGATACTGATTCCACAGAATCCACGAGATAGCCGCGAGTGATAACTCTCCCAAGTTGAGGTTCGCTTCTAGCTTGACTCGCGGTGACGGGTTCCAAGACGCCTCACAAGGGACGCTGCGTTTGGGGGGCTCATATAGGGTAACCTGGCGCGTGAGAGAGTTGTCGACCACGAGGCTACAAGCCTATCGTGTGAGAGATTACGCAGTCCACCGCCCTGTGGCCAAGTGCAAGTTTTGGTGACCTTCCGGCATTTAATAGTTATTAGCTTGCTTAGTGTTAGCCTGGCAGGCTGCCTAGGGGCCTTGCAGCCAGGTAACTTACAAATATCCTAGGCGGGCATCTGACTCTTTTATCCTAAGCAAGGTTATCCTAGGACGCTCAGAAAATTCGACGTCGAATATGCAGGCCATAAAAATGACTATACGTTTTGCTATGGTTACGGGAAGGCTGGAGCAGGATTGACTTAAACTACTTATATACTAACCACCATCCAACAGCGCTGATTCAACCAAACCCCCACTCGACCCCCTTTGCGCTTTCGACATACTAACAGGCCCAGATTTGACTGCTGTGGATGAGATGTTACACACCTGGAGGAAGTAACCACCAGGACGACCTGCTGGCAAGTCCTATGAGGGAAGGGGCACACTCTCTGTAGGGTCAAATCTTTAGGGGCTATCGGGTGATCAGGATGACAACGCAGGCAAATTGCACATGTACAATAGCGTAGTAGTAGCCCTCTGGGCCTAGCGCCCCCGGGCGGAAAGAACCACTCACTCACTCACTCACCCTGCAAAAATGCATACAAGTGCATGTTCACATCTCCCGCAGTCTCGGCCCTGCATGAAGTGCTTCGCAGGTACGGTCCTGACGACCAGGAACGGAATGTATGGTGTGGTGTTGTTGAGCTGGATGCTCGGGAGAGCGATGGGGTCTTTGTCCCCGACGATAAGGAAGGTGCGCTTGGTGACGATGGGAGATGTCGAGGCTTTGAAGGCTGTAAATGGTGGTGCTAGGGGCCAGTGGACGGGAGAAGGAGGAATATTGTCAAGACAAGATAGGAAAGGGAGAGATTGAGAGAATGAGCACGCATCAACCAACCTTCTTTATCAGCAGTGTTGTACCCACGCATCATAGCACGATTACAATTGAATGGGCCATCCATACCGCCCTGAGCTTGCACAATGGAGCGCCATTGCGCAAGTGTGACGTCGGTGAGGTACTCATTCTGGAAGGGGGTGCGGCCGTCTACCAGCAGCCAATGCTCTAGGACGCCTACTGCTGTGATATTGGGATCCCAGGTGATGTCGGTGCCGTAGGCGATGTTGTAAAGGGCATCGAGCTGAAGCAGGGAGTTGAGACGTTATGTCACAAATAAACCACTAGGCCAAAGTGGTTAAAGTGAAGCACCACTAACCCCCCTGGTATAATGTACTATTTATGCTATATTTCTCTTGTGACACAGTGACTAGTATGCGCCTTTACAAAGCAACCCAGATTATAGTTATGACAATTCACCAATAGGGAAAAGACCACATGTTCAAGATTACTCATCGAGACTCAAGAAGGCCGAACGAAGCATGTCCACAGATCACTAATCATCTCTATAAGATCACAAATCAGCAATTCATCCAAAAATTAGAACATCGTACGCTGATACCCAAAACCTCAGGCGGGCATGTAAATCGTTCCCTTTCTTAGGCTGTGAAGTATGTGCGCATTTTCAGGGATGAAAAGTACGCAGTCTTGGTAGTCTGAAGCGAAAGGTGGTGGTGGGCGCTAGGAGGGGAAGTAGTTCAAACTTGTGCCGCCTCGCTGTATCAAAGGTAGTTATAATAATCGCGTACAATCCGGTGGATGGAAAATTCACCTTCATTCTGCCAATTCCCACCCACTACTTGATCGGTGATCGTGCAGCACTGTCATCTATCTAGCTTTACGCATATTATCAACAATTTTTCTTAACACTTGTGGTCCAAATAATCCGAGTAATGGCCTTTAACAATGTCATACTAATCGGTGAATGTATAATCGTCTCCACTGCAACAGTATTCCTGCTTAAAAGCTCATGAATAGCATAACTTATCATGTCGCTATCTAATATTTAATAGGTAAATGATATTCTTGGCGCTCCTTTGCTTGAAGAGTTTCTCAAATCTCCCTTCCAGGTTGCCGTTCTCTCACGGGAAGAATCGAAATCAGTAGCCCCTCCGGGACTTCCTGTCCGTGAAGCAAATTGTTACGACCCAGACTCTCTCAGGTCCGTAATGGATGGCCAGGTCGTAGTGATAAGCATGGTTAGTGGCAGAACGGCAGTTGAGCAGGAAAAGCTCATGGACGCAGCCATAGCTACTGGCGTCCAGAGATTCGTTCCAAGTGTATTTGGTCCGAACACGCAATTCGAAGGTTGTCAACATTCTTCCTATACTCCCTGCAAAAATTCGTGTGGCCAATTATCTTAAGTCAAAGGAGTCTGGATTTATTTGACAAGACTCACAAAGTACTTGCCGTTTTCGTGTTGCATACTGGGGCTCTTGTCTCGCGTCTCATGCTTATAGTGCTTGAAGTACGCCTTGAGGGAAGCTCTTATATCCTCAGTGGGGCAAAGACCGCAAACGGCTCTGATCATTTCATCTTCTACTAGCTCTTGTGCGGCCGGTTGGGCCATCATTTCATCATGTGTAATACTTCCAGCCAGTACGTAATACAGTGGGTGAGGCAGTTCAGAAGGTACGAACGTTGGGCTCAAATAACTTCAGAGGTGCTAAAACATCGCCGCTGAGAGGTGCTCAGCTAGGCTGAATAGGGGCTGCTTGTGTGACCAGATAAGGGTGCTCCTTTCTTAGCCTAATTGGGCGTAGTAGGGACACTCTGACAAATGGATCACTTTACAACACAGATTCAAGCAGGAGGCGCGGAAACGGCCGTTTTTTGTAATTGATGCGAGACCGCGTTCGGCTTGTCTTGGCTTGCACCTCCGAGGAACATGGAAAGGCCGCGAGAACGGACGTCCCTCTCAGCTTTCCCCTCAACATCAACGCCAATTGAGTCAATCGCTGACGATTTCGTCGGTGTTCACACAATCGAAACGCCCACAACGCCCACAGAACGGTGCGTCGTCCGACGACCCAGTGGTGAAACACCGTCGGATCCCGCAGAAAGTCATCTTCGAAAGCCACCCATGGCATCGCAATTCAACCCGGTGGCCAGACCGACCAACCCCAGCAGGCACCAACCGAACGTGGGAGCGACTAGACAGAACAGCAGTGACGACTAGGAACCGCGAAAATCCTGATCAACAAGCGCCGACGATAACTGGAAATACCGAGCTGCCGAAGAGGTAAGTCGCGGCCCCTATGAACGACCGAACCAATTCGCCAGCGCGAAATCCCCCCCCCCCCCCCCCCCCCCCCCCCCC